>VXBB01013358.1:393837-508441 GCA_013399915.1 Illadopsis cleaveri | reverse complement strand
ACCGCCGTGGCCTCCACGCGTCGTGGGCAGAGATTTCGAGCAGCCGGGAGGAGTCGAGCGGCCGCCAGGTTTGCTGACTCGCGTGGGGACAGGCGAGGGTGGAGGTCTGAATTCCTGACCTCGCAGATGCTCAGAAGCCGAAGGGACGAAGCCCTGAGCAACCAGCTGTCGCTGACCCTGCCTTGAGCAGCAGAGGTCGGGTGAGGTGACCTCCCTTGTTTCTTCCCAACTTCAAAAAACATGGATCCTATGATTCTACGAATAGAAGCAGGAAGGGACAGTCAACATGGCAGACTCAAGAGGGTGCAGTGGAGGGCCACGATGATAAAGGGTCTGGAGCATCCCCCTTATGAGGAGAGACTGAGGGAGCCGGGTGTGTTTAGTCTAGAGAAAAGAGGACACCTCATTAATGCATATAGTTATTTCAAAGGTGGGTGCCAAGAGGAGGGTGCCAGACTCTTTTCAGTGGTGCCCAGAGATAGAACTCAGTGGAATGGCCATAAACTAAACCACAAAAAGTTTCACCTCAGCATGCGGAAGAACTTTGTTACACTGAGGGTGGCGGAGAGCTGGAACAGGCTGCCCAGGGAGGTCGTGGAGTCTCGCTCTCTGGAGACTTCGAAACCCCACCTGGACATGTTCCTGTGTCACCTGCTCTAGGTGACCCTGTCTTCACAGAGGGGTTGGACTGGATGATCTGCAGAGATCCCTTCAAACCCAGACGATTCTGTGATCCTAAGCTCACATCCTTTTGGATACTGCATCTTTTAGACAGTGGGGTTTTGTGCTCCTCATGTAGTTTGGTACTGCCCCTGTGCATCCAGAGAGATAAATCCAGTTAAGTCTTATGGGGACAAGACTGGAATTTAATTTTGAGTTCAGGATCTGTCACAGGAACGCTACTTTTCATTGGATCATTTGCTTGCTTTGTAATAAATTAATAGCAGATAAAATGCCAATTATCAGAAAATGAAATAATACAAGTAAACTGCTAAAATATAGCAGAGATAATACATTTGCACAGTACCTCTGACAAAGCATTAAGTTAAAAAGAGTTACATTGTTTTGGTATTTAGCACAACCAGAAATTCAAGTTTGAAGGCTTTACTTGTCAATGAGAGTATATCAATACAAACAGGGAAAAGGCATAAAATGCAGTTGTGTTTTGTTGCTTTGCTGCAGCATCACAGCACTTAGCTTATGATTAAAAGTAGATGACATCCAAACAAGTTTCTTCTTAATATATTAAAATCTAAAGGAAAACAAAGGTGATGATATATAGAGTTGGGTTTTGAATAATCTAGTTGGGTTTTAACAAAGTGTTTTAGCACTGGACATAAATTTGATCTGGGATTTTTGTGTCAATTTCTTTCAAATTTTAATAGCATTTTATTACCTGGAGAGTTCAGACTAGAAATTTTGGAAATTAAAAAAAAAATACTGATTAGTGTAAAAAGATACAAACTAAAATCGCCCGATTTCCTTAAATTGTTCTGAAACAAGACTGAAAAAATTTTTCCTGTAAATGTTACAAGATTTTTTACTGTTTTCATGCTATTTTGTTTCCGTGATTAAGTGAAATTTCCATTTTGTACTTGTGAGGAGGACAACTTACAGTAAGTTCCAGTGGATTTGTGCTAAATACTGATTTTTATGAGTTAAAAACTTTCTGTATAGAAGGGTAGGTTATAACTCTCCAGTGCAATTGTAGCAAGCACTCTTTTCCTCCCAGTTGCGTGTAATTAAAACTTCTCATATAGTTCCTTTAGTAGAGCACACTTCAAAACTTATCTGGTCTAGAAGATTTGTACAACTTTTGAAATTCTCAAATATTAAAAAAGTTTCTTAACATAGATTAAAATCCAACCTTACAAGCCGTGAAAAAAATAAGTGATGATAGACCTTTACCAACTGGCTGTTATGGAGTAACAGTTTATGAAACTTCATGTGTATTGTGTATTTGCATAATGGATAAAATAATATTCAGTTCTAGCAATTTTAAGTGCATTTATTCTTAGATCATGTCTGTTTGAATAGGGACAGTGTAGTTACCTTGTTGGTATCAGGGAGCAGAGTGTAAAACAACTGTTCAAGCAAGCAGTCTACTGTAAAATGTAATCCTCCTTTTCTTGGATAAACTGACCTGTCTGATGCAGAGCTGCAATATGTACTTCTTGGAAGATGTATGTACTTGCAGCTGAATTGTCCACATGGGAACTTGGGCTAAAGTTCTAAAATGAGCAGTCAGATAAGGTGGCAGTTTTACAGTCTGGCTGTGGAGAAGGAGTGTCCTCACTGCAGCAGGAGAATGACAGCTCTGAGTGCAGGGTGTGAGGAGCTGCTGACACACTGCCTGCTTTGCAACAGGTAAAGTTTGATGTACAGGTAGGGAGAGTTGTGACTTTTAGTCACGTTGAAACTACTTAAAACTATGTTTCTAACCAGCTACTTTACACTAAAGCTTCCTGGTCTCCCCACCCCATTGTGGTGTTTGGGTTGGTTTGCATGTTTCAGTGGAGGATCTACCAGGAGAACTCTGTTGTAGTTGAGTGCAGAGGCTGCTGGTAGACTGAGGATGTGCATACTCTGCTTAGTTTAGGAACTGACAAGTAGGTGATGAGTGGACATGAACTTCTAAGGCTAGGAAATAGGAGCTATTGACCAAGGAAGTAAGGGGAGGTCATTCAGTTAAGTAAACTCGGTAAATACAGCAGTAACTTGGAGACAGTTTTTGAATGTTCTAGTACTGTGTGACTTCATGTATATCCTTAAATTAGGTCCTATTGCCTTTATTTATCAAGTAGCCTTTTTCATTATTGTGCTTAAAAGCTGATACTTTGCATCCACAGCCTGTTTTTGTGCACATCTGGTTCCTGTCAGACTGCAGGCATGCTTCAGTGGGACTGTTGGAGTGAGTGAAAAAGGGGTGAAGTCTTGTCTTAGAAACACCTTGAGACTATTAGACTGGAATTATTAAAAGACAGGACAAAGTCCATTATGTGAGGTTAGACATCTGGCATTTGGGATGCATATTAAGATTATCCAGAGTCTTGGCTTTCATTTTCAGTAAAAAGTAGTGTCTGGCACATCAAGCTGCAGAGATAACCTTCCAAGCATGACCTGAGCTTAAAGTGGTGTCTGCTTGAGGCTGATGTGCCTGAAGTCCAGATGTCACCAGAACTGGTTAACTACAAACGCTTGTTTGGACTTTTGGATGGGGACTGGTGGCGGTGCTGAAGCCCATGGGATTTGTAATTGAGTATTCCGTCTGTGTTGCTGCCTCTGAGAAGAGAAGGCACTTACAAAAGAAAAATGGATTGTGAAACAGACTTCACAAGGAAAAGAAACAGAAGGCATAAAGGCAATATTTTTGGAAAGTAATTTTTCAGTATGTTCTTCTGTTAGTGGATATGACTGTTATTAAATAGTAAATTAATTGGTATGAAAAATGATTTTATTTGCTTGATCTCTCAAGAATTAATTTTGTTCCTTACTTTGGCACCCTGTATTGTGGGCTGGATAAATGTGATCAGCTGTTTTCTGGGCTGTAAGCAAGCTAGTCTGTACAAGGCAAGAAAATGAAAAACACATGGAACATAAGCTTAACTTTTATTTCTCCCTTCATTAATTAAAGTTTGGCTTTTGTGAATTTTGTGGAAGAATGTTTGAGAAGCTATATTTTTCTTCTTGCTTAAAACTTGTTTTAAAATAAACTCAGAGCAGAGATCAATTTTTTTTAACAAAAAATCTTGTTTTTTACAACAGCAGCGTAGCTGATGAAAGGACAATTTAAAATCTGTGAAAGTGTCAGTTTTTCTTTGTGGAGATCATGTGGAATATAATGTAAATGCCAGATGTAAAATATGTAGCTGTTCTCATAAGAGAAAGATGATGACCTAACTCAAAGTTATTGTCATTTTCAAATACAGTTTTTCTTCCTTTCTGTTTTGTAAATGCTACTTGCATCACAAAACAGACAACAATAATTCAATGTTAAATGTGATTTTGATAACAAATTATGGAAACTGAGGATCTTGAATCCTGAGCACTGTGAATAACCCATATCCCTTTAGCAATAATTATCTCATCTTTTGTCAGGTTTATGGCTACTAATGACTTGATGACAGAACTACAGAAAGATTCTATCAAGCTGGATGATGACAGTGAAAGAAAGGTGGTGAAGATGATATTGAAATTGCTGGAAGATAAAAATGGTGAGGTGCAAAACTTGGCTGTCAAATGGTAGGTATTTTTTTTTCTGTGATGTAAAGAATTGTATAATGACTGAACAATATAAAGCACTTTTGAAAACTCAAATGACTGCTGCTGCACAAAGTAATTTTGAAATTGAGGTCCACAAAGGAACCCTTGTTCTCGTAGACTATCGGCCTTAATTGTTGTTACATAAAAAACTATGTTTTGTTGACATTGGGGATTAATATTTGGGGTTTCAGGCACCAAATAGCACATGCAGTCCTTGCTGAAAGTATTTTGAGGGACACTCTTGTTCTTTGGTGATAATTCGTGATTGCTAAATAGATCCCAAAAGCTTGTAATTCAGTGGTAGTTGCCACACTGATACTTGATGGTGAGACCTGAGATGATGTGCAGGGAAAGAATTGTGGTATTGGAGATGTTTTCAAGCAGAGATGACAACATGAAATGGTAAAGATATCGCCTCCGTTACCAAATATGGAACTTACCTCTTCACTATCATTCAGAATACTGTGCTGATGGTTTTACAAGCTTTACAGGAACTGTAAGTGTTTTATGGGATCAGGGTGCATTTACTTGCCTTTCAGAGACTTCTGTTGCTTCGCTGCCCTCTCTTCGTCACTTTTTTGAGCTTCACACATGGTGTGACTTTTCCAGAGCACCCTTTGAAGAGGGGCTGCATTTCTTATGACTTTTTTCTTGGCTATTCTGACTTTTCATATGCTGTAAAGAGGGCCTTTCTTGAGAGGCATATAGTGTTCCTGAGAATGTTTTTTGTTTGTGAGCTCAGGTTTTTTTTTTTTAATACTCAATATACACTATTTATATTCCATGAGGTATGGATTGATGTAAACTTGGTACACAAGAGCTTGAGAAGTTTTATGTTGTGACTAGCCAAGTTTGTTTCAGCTTGTTGTTCTTTGTAGTTTGCCCTGTCAGACTGCAAAGCAGAAAAAGCCTGTGTGTACCTCTGCTTATGTACTCAGAAGCAGTGCTTGCTTCAGCTTCTGAAATGTTTTAAGTGATGGTGACCAAAACCTTGCACAGACAAACTGATGTAGGAATGTCAAGTTTCAAGCCAGATGTTAGCAATGTTAGGTGTATTAGCACTATAACTGTCACTACTTTTTTGCTACTGTCACCAGGGTTGCAGTGTTGTTAAAACGTGTCCTACCTAACTCCTTTTCATAACAACACAAAATACCCTGCTTCTTTTTAATTCAAACTTCTGGAATGTCTGAGTTCCTCATGGTTTCTTGGCTTTGAAACAGATTGCATGTACGCAATCAGAAGAGCATGTTGTTGTGAAACTTGGCTCAGGCTTAGAATTGTTTTGGTGTGTGATAGCATTTTGTGGAAAAGTTACATTTTAGCACCCATGCAATACTCATTTCCAGTGTACATCCTAAAGCTGTCCTGAAATTTAGATTAATGCACATAGACACATATATCATGATCTTTAATGGCAGTGTTAGAATTTAGGATCTAAAGTACAAGTAATGCTTACTGAAACATTAAAGATTGCAAAGAGAAGAGGATGAGAAAATAGATTACTTCCTGTGTGCGTGCACATCCTGTTCTTCTTAACAATTCTTCAATTATTAAAGCTTACTTTGATATATTGACAAAACTCTTGGATTTAACTAATGTGGCTGAACCTCTTTCAAGTTTGGAGTGTTTTTGAGAAATCCAAATAACTTTAAGGAACAGTGTTAAATTTACTCTCATGGGACAAGAACCATCATGGAAAAGCTTGCAGCTGAATTGTGAACATCCATGTAGAAGGTGGATGTGTACATTTTGTAATGCATCAAGTTGTGTTTTTTTGTTTTGGTTTTGTTTGTGTCCCGATCACTTGTAGCTGTGCTTTGCATACAAAAAAAAACCCCAACCCCACCACTCTTAGAGTATTCTCTTCTTAAAGCGGGTTGTACTCACAATACAGTTCATGACAGTTTTAAGCCTAATGCTGTGGCTGCTTCCTGTTTGCTGTTCTTGTACTCCTTGTTCCTTTTCTCACACTGCTTCTTACCTGGTTTTGTTACAGACTGGTTTAGGGACTTAGTTTTCTTCTGGCTTAGTGCTTTTCTTCTGCAATTTACCTGTTGGTAGATGCATTGGTGGGGGTGAAGGATGGAAGAGGCTGAACACTAGTAGGCTGTAGGTTTTTTAAGACAGTTCATGTTGGTATGAAGTCTTCCCATCTACTACAACACTGGGTCTAAGCCTGTGAATCAGGCTTGGGAATTGGGAAGTTAATTTCAGCCAGCATATTTTTCTTGGCTTTTTTTATTTTAAATATTTTGTGCTCTTTTGTGTTTCTGTTAAGGATTTCTTTGCACTTCCAGCTGAGGAAAGCATAAACTGTGTTTAGATCTCTCTTAATTTAAATGCTGTGGTGAACTTTAGAGACTATCAGCAGTAACTTTCATCAGATCCTTGATGACCCATTAAAGTATCAATTCCCTCTCTCATAGAAAGAGGATTTAAGACAATCCAATGTACTTTTCATTCTGCACTTGAGACTGATTTTTCCTTGAGGAGGGGAGAAAAGTGTTGCAGCTTGTTAGGGGAACTTCCTCTACAGGTAGATCAATGGAAATGCTCTGAATAAAAAAACGTTGCATAAGAGTCACTCTTTGAAGATTTGATTCTCGAGTTCACTGAACAGAGCAGATTTGAAACAACTCAGAGCAGCTGTAAAGCAGTATATATTTTTAGGCAAGTGTAGCAACAAGTGAGCAGTGTTCCTGGTTTTGCCTTATCCGCTGCTTGCTTTCACACTTGAGTAAGAAGAGCTCTAGTGGCTGAAATGCCAGTGAACTTTTTTCTTATTATCTCTACAAAGCACACTGTTGATTTTGTTCTTGCTCCTTTCAATTACATTATGCTGGTTTGGAGCAGGATAAACCATGTAAAAGCAAAGCAGAAGTCAGTTTTTGGGTTCATGGACATTTGGGTAGCTACCTTGCAAAATGATTGTGCAGTTTATTTCTGAATAAAAATGAAATTTAATGAGGTATATTAGTACTCTTGAAGTAAAAGTTGGCCTGCTCTAATCTTTGACCCTACAGAAGGGAACTGAGTTTCATTTGTTAAACTTTATACTGCAGGCAGTAGATGAACCCTATGTCAGTAGTGGCAGGTTGTTTACCTTGTTTTTCTTAATTGCATGTAAAATACTAAATGTATTTTTGTTGTCTCCATTTTTTTGAAGAAATGGTTTATGTTATACTTGATAGGCATAGGCTGTTTTACTGTCAGCCAGTATGGAAAAAGCTATTCTTACAGCCAATCCTTAGTTTGTAGCTGTCAGTGTAGTCCAGCATGGTATCCTGTGCACCTGCCTGTGGCTTTATTAAGATTGTGTGCATCTGGCATTGTCAAACAGTGTGGTTTCTCTAAGTGCTGGTATTATGTTGGTATTGCTTGTTCCTCATTGCTGATAATCTTGGTAATGCTCTGTTGGCCCAAATTACACATTAATTGTTTCATGTGTTCAGTGTTGCAGATTAAGGATGAACTGTTTCTCATTTTGAACACTTTGATATTCTGCCATTTAAACTTACACATAGAAATTTTTCTTGGTTCACACTGTGAAATGTGTCCTGAAACCAGTAAGCCAAACATACTCAACGCTATCTATGGTGAAAAAAAAGGTGGGATTAAAGTAAACACTTTCAGTGATCCCTCACTTGTGGTAATGTAGTTACTCTGCTTTTACCAGACCAACTTTGCTGTGCACAGTTCAATATAAGGAGCTCTGCCTGACACTGTGAGTCTGAGTCATTACTGTGAACAGGATGATGCATCTGTTGGCTGCTGTGTGGCTGATCCAGTTCAGCAGCTTTAAAGCATTTTGTGTGTTTTGGTAATACACTACTGCACATCATGCTATACTAGTGATTTGAATAATGTGGGTTTTTTTTAATTTGTGAGTTTTAACTCTGCCTTGTAAATAAATGTACTGTTCAAATATGCCAGTTGGTGATTATAATTAATTATATATTGGTGTCCAGCTTCCTAATATGGAGCTATGCAATGAACACCTTTTATTTCTAAATGTGTTTAACTTAAAGGAGACAGTGTGTTGCTTTTTATTTCCATAGGCAGCTGAATGAGCTTTTTACTTTGAGAGAACCTAGACACAAATTATTGGCTCGTTAAAGGGAAAAGATCGAAGAGCACTTAAAACTATCCAAAATGGACTACAAGTGTGTGAAATACATGCTTAAGTGCAAAAGCTTTGTAGTCAGAACTGATTTGACACAAGGAGGGCATAGATTATTTTCAATTTCTGATAAGACTGGTTTGCAATCTGGGACTAATAATAAGGTCCATAAGTGATATTTACTGATTTTGAAGGCCGGAAAAACTTCAGGGTAGTCTTTTATAAAATTTACTTCACAATTGTTATATATGCTTTGCTGAACTAATAGGTTGAATAAATCGAACTGAAGATGCTGATTCAGGTAAAATATGGCTTAATACTTTCCAGAAACTGTAATTTATAGTGTGTATCAATACCATTCCAGTGGTTTGGTCAGCTTTAAAACATTAGCAAAAAAGTGTTTCTGATTCTTAGCTGAGATGAATCTGGTTGACTGGCCTTTACTGTGATTATACTCATAGGTTGCATTTGAAAAATAAGCATATTTAAATCAAAAGAATTCAGTAGTTGTTCAACAGTTGAGGTTTAAAACAAGGGGGTTTTAACTTTGTACACTGTAGTCTGTTGACTGAAATGCACAGGGAATTTAATTTCTCTGGACTACTATGGAGTCATTGTACCTTGGAATTCTATAGGTTTCTCTTCAAGTTGATTTGTACTTGTGTTTTTAAAACAATTTACTATGCACCAAGAGTAGATGCATGCAACAGTGCTGTAAGTAGCCACTGACTGACTGTGGTGTGTATTTGAAGAGAAACTCTATATATAGATGTGTCGATGAATCACGGTGAAGGAAAAGCTTGACTGAAGAGTCAAATCAAGTTGTGAAGAAAGCTGTGAGCTTTTTCAATGACTGGAGAAAATGTTTCAACTGCAGCCAGGGATGGCTTGATGTATTTGTGTGTGAGAGATAATTACTGGTAATAATCTGTGTTTGCAGATGTTTGCGTACACATTTATCAGGAGCTTTTCAGTTAGAGGCAAAAAGTCTTTACCAGTATTAGTGTTCAGAAATTATTTTAATAATGCATTATTAATTTAACATAATTGAAGCTGTAAAATGACCAGATTAGATTGTGGATATGGTCCTCTAAACCCCTCCCTTCTCTCAGGGGTTTAGTGGCTGTAGAAATAGTTTAATTCAATCTGAAGAAACCAGTACACTGCTCTTTCCCTGAATTAAAGGGCAGTGTCAGGTTAGGGCAGGAGTTCTGACTGCTTTTAAGGAAGGGGACTCTGTCAGAGCTGTTAATATCTGCAGCATCTACTGAAGCAAGTGAGAAACCATCCATTACATCTTCATTTCTGTGCACTTAAAGGGTTTCTTTTTATGCCTTTGATCAGGTACCAGTCAGTATCTCAACTAACAGTTTCTTGAAATTATCTGTGTGCTGTATCTTCTAAAAACGTAACCCCAGAGTTGTTCTCCTGTATTTATTTTAAGGTTATCTGTGAATTTCCATTAAATACTCTGCCAATAGAGTAAATTGCAATCTTTCTGAATTTGTGGCATTGGTGTGATCATAAAGCATCAGTTTCAGATGTCTGTGTCCTAGTTTGACTAATGTCAAATTAGTTCCAAGTTTTGTGTATTAGCAAAACTGTGTTAGTTGTAAGTGATACTTCAGTGCCTGGTTTTGGCAAATAAGTTTTGCCTTTGCTCTACCTCTATGCCCACCCTTCCCCTGCCCCCCACTCCCCCTAATGTATTTTTAGCAGGTTTTACCACATGAGTAGGGTGGGTAAGGAGAGAAAGAAACCAAGCAGGTTATGGTCTGTGAAGGAAGGCATGGAAAGTGCTAGGTGTGATTGCCTTGGGAATTGCATATTCCTGGTTGTTAATCTAAGTGTTTTGCCTCAAGTGCAAACACTGTTCTGAGTTCATGGGAGCTAAGGCATTGTGAGCCATGGAAAGAGAAGCTCCAGGTTTGCCCAACACGGTGACAGACCACTGATGGCCAAAACTTTGAACCTTACTCTGGTTACTATGGTGCAGTAAGTCACACATAGTGCTTGAGTGCAAGGGCTTGCTTGTCCGTGTCCCTCACCTGTTTGCATGTCTTGCTTTCTGCCTTTTGCTTCTGCTGGGCATTTTTTATAATAATTAGGTCTTGCCCCTGTGAATTCTTGGACGTGGGAAAAAAGGGTAGCAGCATTGGGGTACAGGTTTGGGGATTTAAGATGTATTTTGGGTTTGTCTTACTGCATAGAGCCATGACCTGAATCCAAATGTTGTATAGAATAAAGATGCAGTAATTAAGAATATTGTTTACTTGTCTTTGAATTACTCAGGCACTGATGGTCAAGCATGTAAACTGATGGCTCTGGCTAGGTTAATTTCTGTTA
Organism: Illadopsis cleaveri; assembly: GCA_013399915.1. NCBI lineage: Eukaryota > Metazoa > Chordata > Aves > Passeriformes > Timaliidae > Illadopsis > Illadopsis cleaveri. Next base: position 497,709 of record VXBB01013358.1, on the reverse strand, counting down.
TAAATCTTGTTGTGAACTGAGAAGCAAGAGAGACTCTGGTTTTGAGACTGAAGCAGAACAGCCGTACAGAATAAATTTCTAGCTCCAAATAAAAAACATGTACTGAATGAGTATTTTGGTACTAGAGTTATGGAGGTGAGTTATCAGTCCAACCAGATGAAGGTTTTCAGTTTTTAAAATTCTGCTTTGTGTTGCTACCAAAACCAGCCTTAAGTTTATGACTTGAATGCAAAATACTGAAATAATATTTTGTCTACAATTTAATACTCTTCTCTTGTTTATACAGCCTGGGACCTCTGGTGAGTAAAGTGAAGGAGTATCAAGTGGAGACCATTGTAGATACCCTGTGTACAAACATGCTTTCAGATAAAGAGCAGTTACGTGACATTTCAAGCATTGGTCTTAAAACTGTGATTGGAGAACTTCCCCCAGCTTCCAGTGGTAAGGCATTTGGTACTAAAGACTTCATGTAGTTGTATAATTTACTAATTCAAAAAAATAAAGAAGTTTGTGGTTTTGGGGAATAGGATTCAGTTAATTTAGCATTGTAACTAGTTTCAATTAGGGTAAAAACATGGCACAAATACCTTTTCAGTTTCTCCTTCTCTGACTATATTGCCAAATTTTAGTAGTTTAAGAACTTTTGTAAACTGAAGGATTGCATTAATGTGGGAAACAAACTCAGATAATATGACCTTCAGTATAACAAGTTGTAAAAGCCTCTATTTTAATAATTGCCTGGTGGAGCATATCTAGGCTGTAGTAATAGCTAAATCTCATCTTGGTCTTTGGTTGATAATACACTTTAAAATTGGTTACAACTCCTGTATTTTTCTTTAACTATCTGATGTCTTGTCTCACTATCTAGGAATTGTTTTGGGGAGTACCTTGTGTTTCTGGCAGTTGCCTCTTAAATTAGTGGAAGTCTTACCTTACCAGGTTTAAATGAAGGCAGTCTTTCATCTAAAAGAGACACTAATGTTGCACATCTCATCAGTTAATAGCACTGCTTTTTTACTCAAGTGCTTCTCAGATATCATAGTGTAGGATATGAATGAGAATAGAGAGTGATTAAGAAGGCTTTGGAAATTACATTTTTAGAGACTGAGATCTTTCAAAATAAAAAAAAGCTCTGATTTTAATATCCTTTTTGAAAATTGACATGTAAATCTTGCTTCTATCAAGCAGCAGTGAGATGCATAAGTTTTACATAAATAAGAAATTTTAAGTAAGTTGTTTTAAGCTTCTATTCTTTGGCCTACACAAAACAAAAGGAGATTTTTGAGTCGAGGTAAAGCTGAAACAAAAATATAGCAGTCTTTCAATATAATTAATATTCTAATATAAAATTAAACAACATGTTATTTCTTGCTCCCAACTCAAACACAAATTGTTGTCTCTTTTAATGTAACACATTAGACTGTCCGCTTGTTATGTTTTAATTTTAGTTGTAGTTAAGAATGAACAATATATATAAACTAGATTTACCATCGGTTGGAATGGTATTAGTTTCACATTGAAATTTGCAAAACATGACTGGAAGAATTTCATGCAGGTGAAAATGAGTACTGACCACTGAGCAGTCATTACCATGACATGAGTTCCTTCTCATAATTACTTGAAACAGTGTTAGACAATTGGAAGAAGGGGGAACTATGAATTTGTTATAAAGATATTTTTACTTGTATTTTAAAATACTTTCGATAGAGGTTTTCCCCCCTTTCTCAAATGTTTCAGTAGTTTTTCAGGTACTTACTTTTTAAGTAGCTTCTTGTGCAAAATAATTTTGCTTTTTTTGCCATTAGAAGTGGCTCTATCTACTTCTGTGCTTTTCTTTACCACATAGTTTATGCCTTCATTTTTACCTGTAGTTCTTTCATTTATTGTTCTAGACTTGTTGTGGCTTTCACTTTCCATTGCTTGCCCTTCCAAAAGCAGTGTTCTTCTGTTGCGTATAACTTCTGGGACAAGAAGCCCTCCTGCTTAGTATGTTTGTACATAGATAGTCTTTCACCTCTAATGCAGAGTATACATGACATTAACAAACAGAGTAGCTATTTAAACTTATTTTGTTGGCTGGAAAAAGCTTCTTTATGTAGATTGGGTTGCTTTCCATAGTCACAAACATCATCTCTGGTGTTAAAAGCTGTATTTTTTTAATATTATGGAAATGCTGAGGTTTTGCTGTACTTTCAGGTTCTGCATTAGCAGCTAATGTTTGCAAAAAGATCACAGGGCGTCTCACTAGTGCTATAGCCAAGCAGGAAGATGTGTCTGTTCAACTGGAGGCACTGGATATCATGGCTGATATGCTGAGCAGGTAAACATCCCTCCTTTAATATGCTGGTGAATGCTCATAAATACTTTTTAAAGCTTGAACTTCAGTTTTCCAAATGTTAAAATTAAATTACTCAGTCATATGAAATAATATGGCAATATTAAGTGTAGACGAAACTTAATTTAGAAAAAAAAAGTGAATGTATTTAAGATAATTAGTTGATCAATTATTATTTAGTCTTCTGAGAACTGTAGTTTTAAGCTTGTTTTAATGTTTATTGCTTTGAGGGTATATTTTAAACTCGTTTCTTCTTTTAATAAGTTCCTGAAATTTAAAGATTTGATTGGAATCTTTCTGATGTTTGGGGAATATGTGAAGGATTGTTTTACAGTATATGAACAAAGTTATCTAGATTCAATTGGTTTTGAGTTTGTGTTTTGTCTGTTTTAAGGCAAGGAGGACTGCTTGTTAACTTCCATCCTTCAATTCTGACCTGTCTGCTCCCCCAGCTGACCAGCCCAAGACTTGCTGTGAGGAAAAGAACCATCATTGCTCTTGGTCACCTGGTTATGAGTTGTGGCAATATGGTTTTTGTTGACCTCATTGAACATCTGTTGACAGAGCTGTCTAAAAATGATTCCATGTCAACAACTAGGACCTATATACAGTGTATTGCTGCTATCAGTAGGCAAGCAGGTCATAGAATAGGTAAGAAAAAAATATAAATTATCTCTTGCTTTGAAGTTTTTCAGTGAGAGTAATTACTTAGCTAATTTTTTTCTCTTACCAGGTGAATATCTTGAGAAAATAATTCCTTTGGTTGTAAAGTTTTGTAATGTAGATGATGATGAATTGCGAGAGTACTGCATTCAAGCCTTTGAATCTTTTGTTAGGAGGTAAGTCATTCATGGGTACCTATTTCAGGCTTTCTTAAGATCTATAATGTGTCATTTGTTTGTAAGCTGTCAAGAGATAGCCTCCTTCATACAAAATACTCTTGCAAGCTTTGAGCTGGAACAGTTCCTATAGCTCTATCTTGTAACTTAATTCCTAAGCAGTATGTTATGTCTGTACTCTACAAACTTTCTACTGTGCCATTGCTACTTGTGCAAACAAGAGGTGGAAAGTAATCTAATAATATTTGTGTCCTATAGTGGTGATAAAAAATTGGTATCCAAAGGCGTATCTGAGTCCTTTGCAACCTTCCAATCTAGCAGATCCTGTTACAAAGTGGCATTGCCCTTTCTGACCTTCCCTTCCGATTTCTGTAGTTCACATGGGTGCCTTGATGTTGTCTTGGCTACTCTCTCCAAAGTGTGCAACATGAAATCTTTTAGGAATATTTTAGTACTTCAAAGTAATTTGACATTGATTGTATTTTTATATTACACAGGTGTCCTAAAGAAGTTTATCCTCATGTATCTACTATCATAAACATTTGTCTTAAATATCTTACTTATGATCCTAATTACAATTACGATGATGAAGATGAAGATGAAAATGCTATGGATGCTGATGGCGGTGATGATGATGATCAAGGTATGTTCTCTTTTTGGTTTTGGGGAGAGGATGAGCTTTTGATCCTGCACCCATCTGAGAAAATTGGTATGGGTAGGAATACTCCTGAGTACCAGCATTTGAATGACTTTTGTACTTTCATTCAAATTTGTACTTCTTTTAAACATGGCTAATGAACTCACTTGGAATAAAAGTATAGGATGTTGTTGCTGGAGATCAGTAATTCTGAGAGTGAACATAAAATACAAGACAAGTATTTTAAAATACTTGGAAGGCAGAGAAAGGCAGAAGCGTGTGGCATGGTATAACTAAAGTGAGAACATCAGGTAATGAATTGAAAATACATATACAGCATGGGAAAGGCTTCTCACTACTTTCCACTATAATATTTTGGTACCTAATGCATAAAATCGGAATAGATTGAAAAAGACTCAGTACTTTTTGGTAGGATAAAAGTATTTCAGACTGAAAGGCATAAGGTATTTTATTGCTAATGTGGTGGCAAGTGTTGGCAGGTGTAAGCTTTGTGAAAACTTGGACACACAAGTAATCTGAACTGAGGGCATAAAATTCTCATTACTTAAGGAAGGAGTGAGCTGTACAGTTGTTGCTTTAAGACCTGAAAAATTTATATTGTTTATACCTTTTTGTTATTTTGGGGAATGATGTATAGTTTGATTTACCTCTAGAAAGAAGCAGACAGAATAATTTGTTGAGTCTTGATCAGCTAGTATTCACTGTTGCTTTGTTTTTCTGTCATGAATAAAGAAGAATATGCTTTAAATCAGTAGTCAGGCTGGAAATATGATGGGGAGCTCCTTTTCCTATTTGCAGTTTAAATTAATATGTGTGGAAGACTAGTGTGAAAAAATTGGCTGAGAATTACAAGTTAAGCTGTTTAGAAAGCTCTTTATATGTATGGTTTTTAACGTAATTTTGAACCTGTTTCTTCGTGTATCTTATGCAAAGAACCCAACTGTGTTCTGTTTAATCGTTTAAAATAAAACTTGATGCTTTGCTTGTCTAGACTTGAACATATGCATAATTTATTTTTTCAAGGGAGTGATGATGAATATAGTGATGATGATGACATGAGCTGGAAAGTGAGGCGTGCAGCTGCTAAATGTCTGGATGCTGTGGTTAGCACACGACACGAAATGCTTCCAGAATTCTACAAAACTGTATCTCCTGCTTTAATAGCCAGATTCAAAGAACGTGAAGAGAATGTTAAAGCAGATGTTTTTCATGCGTATCTTTCTCTTTTAAAACAAACTCGACCTGTGCAAAGTTGGCTTTGTGATCCTGATGCAATGGAACAAGGAGAGACACCTTTGACAATGCTTCAGAGTCAGGTTATTTGTGAAGATTTTTGTTATCTTTGTGTCTTGAGAAGACATGTTGAAATTGCACCCTGTTCATAAGGATAGTTCGTTCAATGTGCTTTATCATGCTTTCTTCATACACAGATCACAGTTTATTCCTGTAGTACTAACAGAGAGAGCAAGCTGGGTAAACTGGCCCAAAAAAATGCTGCAGTCTTAGAAACTGAAATTGACTCGTACAAATGTGCTTATTTAATTTCAGTTGTTTACTTACCTGTAAAAGTTGCACTTTGTATGTCATCTAGCCAAATTGCCAAAGCAAAAGTTACTTCATGCATTCTGTATCCAGACATAAGCACTAATGATCAAGATAAAACTTTATCTGCTGCAACATATTTTATTTACAAAATAAAAAGGATATTGCTGTAAAGCTTCTTCTAAGTGAATTATTTAGGTGACTTTTCAATTGTTGCTTTCTGCAGTTTTATTAGTGCAAATCACCTTTCAAAACTAAATTACTATTTTAAAGCAATTATTTTCAATCTTTATTTTCCAGTGTTTCCACAACTTCTCTAGTTCTGTAGAGAAATCAGGGGGTTAGGATGCACATTTTTCTTTATATTCCCCCAGTGATCAATAATGAAAAAAAAGCCAGCTATTGAATCAATTAACAGATGTGTGATGATTACAGGTTCCCAACATAGTTAAAGCCTTGCACAAACAGATGAAGGAGAAAAGTGTGAAGACTCGTCAGTGCTGCTTTAACATGCTGACTGAGCTAGTAAATGTGTTACCTGGAGCCCTAACACAACATGTTCCTGTACTTGTTCCAGGTATGAGAAACACAGCATTAACTGAAATACTTACTAATAAATGGTATGGGAAGTTCTGAAACACCAAAATATTTAAGTCCCAACAGTGCTTTTTGCAAAAGCTTTGAATTGTGGCTTCTGTTGAAAGAAAATGGCAAAACAATCAGCTATTAGGTGTATCCATATAAATATTTTAGTCGTGTATTTCCATTAATCTTGAAAAGAAGATTGAAATTTTTTTATTCTTTATAAAAAAAAGAAGTTAATTTGATTCTTAATTACAAAATCAAACTGCCTTCTTTTCCATCTGAACAAAGAAAAATGTTTTCCGTAGTTTAGCTTTTAAAACCTCAAATGTTGAAATTTGAAGTAATGGTGAGAAGTAAGGTTGGAAATGTTAAAGGTTCAGAATTTCTTTATAATTAAGAAAATATGTCATAAACCATTGAATAGCCCATGTCTTTTGATAGAGGAAGCTTAAAAGCTAATTGGTTGAGTAAAGTGATGAAAGGGGTTTGGAAGCATTCAGAAAGATGGGGAGCCAGAAGGCATAAATTCAGTATAGCTGCCTTCCTTTGGAAATTTTGAAGTGTTCTAGCAGACTCTATAAATACCTGCCCTAAAAATACATTTTTTGGTTTCTTCCAGGAATAATTTTTTCACTGAATGACAAATCAAGTTCTTCTAATCTGAAGATAGATGCTTTGTCCTGTTTGTATGTGATCCTCTGCAATCATTCTCCCCAAGTCTTTCATCCTCATGTTCAAGCATTGGTACCTCCAGTTGTAGCTTGTGTCGGTGACCCATTTTACAAGATCACATCAGAGGCACTTTTGGTTACTCAACAACTTGTGAAGGTTATTCGTCCTTTAGACCAGCCTACTTCCTTTGATGCTACTCCTTACATCAAAGATTTGTTTACTTGTACAATCAAGAGATTAAAGGCTGCTGACATTGATCAGGAGGTGAAAGAAAGGGCAATATCTTGCATGGGTCAAATAATTTGTAGCCTTGGCGACAGTCTAGGCACAGACCTGCCTAGTACACTTCAGATCTTTCTAGAGAGACTGAAGAATGAGATCACTCGGTTAACTACAGTGAAGGCCATGACATTGATTGCTGGTTCTCCTTTGAAGATAGATTTGAGACCAATCCTTGGGGAAGGAGTTCCTATTCTTGCTTCTTTTTTGAGAAAGAACCAGCGAGCTTTGAAGCTGGGCACTCTTTCTGCGCTAGATATTTTAATTAAGAATTACAGTGACAGCTTGACAGCTGCCATGATTGATGCAGTCCTGGATGAGCTTCCACCTCTGATTAGCGAAAGTGATATGCACGTATCACAGATGGCCATCAGTTTTCTGACAACACTGGCTAAAGTATATCCTTCCTCCCTGTCAAAGATTAGTGGCTCCATTCTCAATGAACTTATTGGGCTGGTAAGGTCACCCCTACTTCAGGGTGGAGCACTTAGTGCCATGCTAGAATTTTTCCAAGCTTTGGTTGTGACTGGTACAAATAATTTAGGCTATATGGATTTACTGCGCATGTTAACGGGTCCAGTGTACTCACAGAGCACAGCACTTACTCACAAGCAGTCTTACTATTCCATTGCCAAATGTGTGGCTGCCCTCACTCGAGCCTGCCCTAAGGAAGGACCGGCTGTCGTAGGTCAGTTCATTCAAGATGTTAAGAACTCGAGGTCCACAGATTCCATTCGTCTTTTGGCTTTGCTTTCTCTTGGGGAAGTTGGGCATCACATTGACTTAAGTGGACAAATCGAGCTGAAGTCTGTAATACTGGAAGCATTCTCTTCTCCTAGTGAAGAAGTCAAGTCAGCAGCATCATATGCCTTAGGCAGTATTAGTGTTGGCAATCTTCCTGAGTATCTGCCATTTGTCCTACAAGAAATAACCAGTCAGCCTAAGAGGCAATACCTTCTTTTGCATTCCTTGAAAGAAATAATTAGCTCTGCGTCAGTGATTGGTCTCAAACCATATGTTGAGAACATCTGGGCCTTACTCCTGAAACACTGTGAATGTGCAGAAGAGGGTACAAGGAACGTTGTTGCCGAATGCTTGGGCAAGCTTACGTTGATAGATCCAGAGACTCTGCTTCCACGACTCAAGGGATACTTGGCATCAGGTGAGAAGTAGTAACACATCCATGTATTGGAGCAGATGGCTTTATGATCCGTATCAACAAATTGATCTAGTTTTTCAAATTATTTCAAAAAACGTGTCTGGAAGTTTTGCTCCCCTCCCCCAACAATGGAAGGTTAAGGTTTTCTGCTTTTACTAGAAGTTGTTAGTCATACACAACAAGAATTACTTGTGTTCTGCTTTCAGACTTTATATTTCCATTAACAAGGTTACGTTTAAGAAAGAGCTATAAACTTGAAGGGGAAGGAGCATGAGCAACTAAGGGACAAATTAACAAACCAATTGCAACATTTTGACCTTTTGGTGTAAATTACTACATTCCTAATTTTCAGATAAGGATTCTGAAGTTTTTAAGAATTGGGAAAGATCTTTGTGCATAATTCAATAATCAATCTCATATCAAGAACTGCATTCACATGTTTTCTTCACATGCTTCTGGTGTAAAGGGGAGAATTTTTTTGTAGGCCTATGTATGATCGTAAATAATCTGGTTTAATGGGCTTATTGTTCACATTTTCAATAGGAGATAACATTACATGCTTATTAAAATGTTATGGTGTTTTTCCCATTTCAAAAGTTCTATCCGTAGGTTTGAGTTACATATTGCATTGCTAGTAATAAATAGCATTTCTTGTTTGCTGTTTTTAAGAGTATTAGAAGTCTGAGAGGAATAAGCAGCATTGAGCATGATTTAGGTTCCGTTATTGTTCTGTTTTAATCTTGCATGTTCACACTTTTGTTTCATATTAGGGTCCTCATATGCTCGAAGTTCAGTGGTTACTGCTGTTAAGTTTACTATTTCTGATCATCCACAACCCATAGACCCACTCTTGAAGAACTGCATAGGTAAGTACTCAGCTTATACTGACAGCTTCTATGTTTTCAGGCAAGAGAATTACATTTAAAATTTGATTTTTGTGTTACCAGAAATAGATATTTTGAAGATGCTAGAATTAACTGCTAATGATAGCTGCTCAAAGAGTTACAAGATATTTCCACAGTAGCCAATTATTTCTATTAACAGTAATTTATTTGAATTCTGAGCAGTAAAAATTATGTCATTAAAAATTCTATGTATTTACTTTGTGATGGGCAATACAAGAAGCTAGTGTTTTCAGTAGCATGGGACCCAAAAGCTGATTTCCTTTTCCATGTTTTTGCCAAATTATATCTGTTTAATGTAGTAAGATGTACTATATTTAGTATGTAAGATGTACTATATTTACAAGAAGTGTGGTCTTGAAAATATTTGATATTCAGTCACTAAAAACATGTAAGCTTGTGTGAATTATTCTGAATATTACCAGATTTGGAATTGTAAATATAGATTGTTATGATTCTGTAATGCTTGTGGTCTGAAAGCATTTGGAATTGTGTGTGTTTTTATACAGGGATAAGGTAATCAGAGCTTTCAGTGTAACATCTGTATGACAAAGACTTTTGCAGTGCTGTGGCTTTTTTCTTTTCTCATTTGTATAACAAAGGCTTTTTAAATATGTTATGTTTTATGCTTGATTAATTACAGGTCTAAAGATCTGTAAAAAAATAGTCTATGCTTCTTAACCTAATAGGAGGGAAAAAAGTATGCTTAAAAGCATAAAGTTTTATGAGGAGCAAGATACTTACTTATAGAGAAATTAAGTCAGTTTACTGTGTGTTATTTTAATCACTGTCTTTTTTTTTTTTAAGTAATATATTCAAGAATTATGCTTGTAGATGTTTTTCCCCTCCCACTGAAGCTGCCTTGCCCCTTTGTTTTCTGGAAATATTTATTGATTATTCAATCAAAAAACTATCAGTATCTAGTACTTTAAAAATCACAGTCATTTTGAGTTGTGTTACCTAGCTTTTTGGTGGATGTAAGAGTCACTTTGTTTTTACACCTTGTTGGTTTTCTCCTTATAAAATGTTCATTCGTCAGGGAAGTTGCTAGTACAACTTCACAAACATTGAGGATATGTTCATGCAGTCTTATTTAACAAGGTTGTATTATAGAAGTATAGAAAAATCTAATTTAAAAATGCCCAAAGGTAGGGTGGGATGGGAGAGGTTAATATATACTGAGTAGGCCTATTTTATGGTAATTTAGGAATTCTCAGTATATGCAAATTTGGGGGTTAAAAATCAGTATATCAATAGTTTCCTTAAGAGGTGTTCTCAAATTCCTGAATTGCAGAAATTTAAATGGATTTTCTAATGCATATTTTGAGAGAATTTTAATATATCGAGAAAAGGAAAGGTTAAATGTGGTTTTCATTAATTTACATTCTGTATCTTCAGAAAAAAGTTTATATGTCATTGTAATGACAGTTTATTTTGATGTTGTTTCTTCTGCTACTGTTTCATTGTATGAAGTACTATACATCAATTATATTTATACTTTTCATATGATTATAATTAATCCTTTATTTGTGTAATCATGCTGAAATAGCAAGTGTCTGTTAGATTAAGAGAATGCCTGCACTAAGTATGTATTTTTGAAAGTTTAAAACTAAGCGAAGATATTTTTAAAGTTGCAAATGAAAAAGATCCTCATAGGTTGCTTTCTTTCTGTATGTGATTGCAGGTGATTTTCTGAAAACTCTGGAGGACCCAGATCTCAATGTCAGGAGAGTAGCCCTAGTGACATTTAATTCAGCTGCCCACAATAAACCATCTTTGATAAGGGACCTCTTAGATACTGTGCTTCCTCATCTTTACAATGAAACAAAAGTCAGAAAGGAATTAATCAGAGAGGTAAGTTAACTGAGAAAAACAGTGCTAAATATGTAAGTAGATTATTGTTTAAAAGAAGTGTATTACTTGACTTTTTTTTTTTTTTTATTCACTGACAGGTGGAAATGGGACCATTTAAGCATACAGTTGATGATGGGTTGGACATAAGGAAAGCAGCTTTTGAGTGCATGTATACTCTATTGGATAGCTGTTTGGATAGACTAGATATATTTGAATTCTTAAACCATGTTGAAGATGGTCTAAAGGATCACTATGATATTAAGGTTAGCTTTCATTTTTCTATGTGAATGCAGTGACTTTGTAAAAATATTTCAAATAGTGAATTAACTGAAATGGTAAAAATATTACTTCATATGCTTAAATACTTCACTACATTTGCCATTTTTATTAAACTGTAACTGTTCAAAAGGTTACATAGCATGGTGGGAAATATGTCTCCATATGTGTGCCAGGCATAACTGTTGTTGAATTGGGTTTTTTCCTCACCCTAGATGCTGACCTTTTTAATGTTGGTGAGACTGTCTACCCTTTGTCCAAGTGCAGTGCTGCAGAGATTGGACAGGCTCGTCGAACCTTTGCGTGCTACATGTACAACTAAGGTATTTCAGCTTATTTAAGTTCATTATTTTGTGTTTTCTTACAGAAATATAAATGAACTCTTGTTTAAAGAATACCTTTGTACTGCTGCAGCATTTTCTGAGTTGTAGTTGATAAGCTGCAGTAGGCAGGATAATTAGATTAGAAATGAAACCATCTTTGTACAAGTGTTAAATTTATTTAAATTGTAGATGGAGAGGTAGATTTGTAAGGTTCTTTTTAAAAATCCTTTGTGTCTTTGGTTCCTTTTTTTTTGTTCCTTAAAAATTTAGCTGCCACTTGGGTAACTTGTAAATCTCACTTCATTATAAATAGTGAAACTGGGATACTGAGAGTTTTTCTGACTTCTCATGATGGTGTTGTTTCAGGCAAGGATGTGGCTGATGAGGGCAGTGTAAAGTAGTCCTGGTTTTGTTAGACTTTTTGTCTAGACTTCTGTTAGACTTTCTGTCATTTACCCCACTTCTTCTTCATTTATATTACAGGATTATTGGATCTTTGTAGTTAGTCTCCTTCCATTCCTGTTCTGGTCTTGATTCGCCTGCATGCTCTGACAGTCATTTATTGCCTCATTTACCTTGCTTTTCCATTACTCTAGTCTGCTATAGTTCACATCATGAAAATTGACTGCCTTTAATTATAATTTATGTTTGTATCACTGAAATATCTATGAGAGTAACAACAGAAGGTTAAGCAGTTATTCTAATGAAGGTCAGCTTCTTTAAAAAGTTCTGTTCTCTAGGAGCTGATAATAGCGGTTCAAAGTCATTTACTGACCTTACTAGATAAAAGTTGGCTGCTATAGTTGCTTTGATTTGGTGATTGGCTTGGCAGCTTACAACTTTTTTCTTGGCGACCTTGCAGTGTTGAAACTTCAGTCTATTTGTAAACTGCTGGTAAAAATTCTGCTAAAAGGATATTTGGAGGTATTTTTTGTTTGGTTGGGTTTTTTAGATCATTTTGTGAGGAAATACATTTTTTTTTCAAGTACATTTTTAAAGTGGTATAGAGGGAGGGCTGAATAAAGTTTCAAACATATTTTCATTTTTTCTGTAGGTGAAGGCAAACTCAGTGAAACAGGAGTTTGAAAAGCAAGATGAACTAAAACGATCTGCTATGAGAGCTGTAGCAGCACTTCTAACCATTCCAGAAGCAGAGAAGAGCCCATTAATGAGTGAATTTCAGTCACAGATAAGCTCTAACCCTGAGCTGGCAGCCATCTTTGAAAGTATCCAAAAGGATTCATCATCCACTAACTTGGAATCAATGGACACTAGTTAGATGTTTGTCTAATGGGGACCATTATGTTTAACCATATGATGCACTGAATTGACAGGTTGTGAGTAAGAAACAGAAAAAGTATCTAATCTACACATTGTTCCACTTTATTTACCTTTATGGAGACAGTTGGCTTTTCCCATAATTGCTTTTCTAGCATTTATTCCAGAAATGTATTTCCATAGTCCAGAGTTTAACCACTCTTGTTTTAGTGGATTTGGCCACATTTGGGAATTAAAAAGTTGACTCATGGTGTATGGAAATAAATTCCAACCTCCATTTGCCCTGTAATGTTTAGGATTAAAATGTCGAAATTTTGTGACCATGATTTTTTTTTCTTTTATTCATTCTTTCTACTTGTAAACAAAAAAGGGGGGGAGGTGGGAATCAAGTGTCCAGGTGCACCATATTTTTTGTATAACTTTTTATTCTTTTTTGTTTCAGCTTCATAAATTGGTTTGGCTGGCAGATGAATTATGTGTAAGATTTATTATATTAAAAAGAGAGTTTGGGCACAGTTCAAAAAGAGCAGACATAGATGTCATTTTTACAGGAGTGGGGATTAGAAAACCAATATCCCTGTTGTGCACACTAATTTTGCATGAGCAAGTTTACAAATATATATTGTCTGTAAAACAGCATGTGCAGTTTATTCGTAATGCAAGTTAAAATAAGTTCTACTGTATCAGTGCAGTTTTCAGGTATTTTGACATACAGGCCATTCATACAGGAAGGGATGAATGAAAGTTTGTTGTCTCAACCTGGCTTTTTAAAATGCCAGTAATATGACCCTGCAGATGTTCTTACAGTAAACGTGACAATTTCTGCAGTTTCCACGGGTTTTCATTCCCAAAGACTGAATCCGCTGGAATTGAGAGGGACAAACCATAAGATTGGAAGGAAACAAGATGGAGGTAAAATGAGCAGACAAAACAAGAGCTGCTCAGTGGTTCCTGAACTCAGGATTCAACTTTGCTTTTGCTATAAGAGTATGAAGGAAGTTTCTTCAGTGGATTCTATCTCCTATTCTTCATCTGACAGCTTTTGTTAAGGCACAAATATGGTGTTAGCTAGACAAGTGTTGCCAGACCCTCATTTTGTTCTGGCACATGGAACCAGCAGTAGGCTGCAATGCTGCAAGTGTTGTACAGTATACTGGTGAGACAGGGAATGGCCAAAATAGAGAGCAAACAGAAGAAAACATTCTTCTGTGGGTACACTGAGGTAATTTAGAAATGGGCCAGAAGTGGATAGCTGGCAGTGCCACAATGAACTGGATTTGGGAATTTAATGACAAAAAGATGGGGGACTGCTGCTTCATTACTTGTTTAAACGCAACTGCTTAGTTGTCTTTTTTTTTTCCCTAAGTCAGATATGAATTTGAATTTTTTTAGTTAACTGGTATTTTTTAGCTAGTTTGATATTTCGAAAACCTGTTACATGGGTATGTGGCATAAGCTGCTATGGGACTTAAAAAGCATTCATTTTTATGACCTCAGAGACAGTTTACTGTGAGCACTGGGGCTTGGGGGCAAAATCTTCACCTTATGTGCTTGCAGCTTGGGAAGAGCAGAGGAGATATTGGTACATTTTATAATAGACAGACCTGAACAAAGAAGTCTATGAACTCATTCAATAGTAACAATTCTAATGCTGTAGAAATTTTTGAAAATGTAGCTTTCTCTGTCTCCAAAGTCTTCATACTAATGTAACAATTGTCTTCTAGAAGTAGAAATAAATGAGATTAAACATACCAACATATCTAAATGTCATGAAAAGGAGTGGGATGACTAGAGATAAACCATACAGTAGAAAAAGCACTGTGAATTAGGTATATATTATCTTACTGTATAACTCATCTACTCTAATTGCAGCAATATACAGGCCTCCTAATTAAGAATCTGTTGTGCTAATTAGTTGTCAGACTAATACTTGAACTTTTTGCATTAAGTTTTCAGAGTATATTAAAATGTTTTATAGATCTAAAGTTAGATGTGAGAATGGTATGATAACCATGAACTGTGAGGCTAAAATAGGAGAAGGGAGTAGGTGACAACGGTAAGTGAGCAGAATATTTGTAGTTGACAGATCGGTGCTTATGTGCTAGCATAACAAACACCTGATGTGGTGGAGGCAGATCATCTTCACTTTGTTTTACAGTGCATGACAGTGGAGCAAGCTTAAGGACAGAAGGGAAGGTTGAGCTGTATTACGTAGTGAATGCTTTCTTGCAGAAGAGTAATCTTCAGTTTGACCTCTGACAGAGCAGGTGGAAACATAAGAACTAAGTCTTCCCTGTAAATTGCAGAAATTCTGAGTGTGGTTTTCTCCACGTAGTAGTTAGTTATTTTGGTGATGTGGGAAGACAAACTCATAAAGATTGTAACTGCACCATAATTACTGAGATAATTTATTGGTGTTCCAAAATCTAACCATGTTAGGTGTTGAAATTCGACTCACTTTCACTGGATCACTAGATTGAAAGTTTTCTTTGGTTTTCTCTCTGTATATCCAAGTATTTGTATAAATCTGGTGTGTTTATGCTTTTAGATCAATTACATTCATGTAATTCTGTTTAAGAAGATGTCAGGAATACCTGTAGCTGTTTTTTAAATACTAAATATTTGAAACTGAAATAGGAAATTTCTCTCACTAAAAAAACCCCAGCATTCTGAAAGACTGCTCTTAGGATGTTTGGTAAAATTAGAACTTTCTCTAGTATTTTTCATCACTTTGCACATAGAGACCAATTAACAAGCTTGTGCATAATATAAAAATGGTTGGCCAGTCCTCACATTGTAGATTCTTGGGTTAAAATATTTTTGTATCTCAAAAATACTTTGTGCTGTGTTTTTCAGTGAAAGAACTCACCATCCTTACAAGAGAATTTTTTTTTCTAAGATTATAAATTGAAACCTACGAGTACTTCAAGAACGCTGCACTTCAATCATGTAAATTTATTTTTTATATAATTTTCCTTCCAAGTTATGGCATCTAATATAGCAGTTGACAAAATAAAGAGAGCTGTACTACTTTCAGTTGTATTTTTATGAGGTGTACAAAGCAGCACATAGGCATGTAAACAGCATTGCTTCCCTCAAATGAAGGATTATTTTAAAATTTTATCAACTCAAAGATATGAATTAAAAATCCTTATCTGCTCCTATTGTATTTGCCTTAACAGATGTTCTCAATAATGAGGCTCAGAAGAAGTTCACCTGCACTGGTGGACTTAGTAGTAGGGATTTAGCAACTGTTCTCATGTTTGCTGGTACTTTCCCTCTGTTGCCTCCACTTTAAAAAGCAAAGTAACATGTGGCCTTGGATATGTGTCTGTGGGTTGGTTTTATTTTGTGAGTCCTGATCATTCTGACTGAAATAATACTTGTTTCTGCCAAATATCAAACCGTTAAACCTGCAGCTTCTGGATTTT
The DNA here is from genome assembly GCA_013399915.1 of Illadopsis cleaveri. NCBI lineage: Eukaryota > Metazoa > Chordata > Aves > Passeriformes > Timaliidae > Illadopsis > Illadopsis cleaveri. The sequence continues at coordinate 481,576 of VXBB01013358.1, read as the reverse complement.
ATTTCCCTGTTGCTCTAAACTTCAGATAAAATGTCTGTTTTGTTGTTGCTCTTCTTAAAATTAATTTTGAAAAAATGAAAAATACAAGTCAGTTTATTACTTTTTTTTCCCCCCTCTTTGCTTCCTCCTTGCTATGAGATGGGAAAAATTGAGCACTGCACTATTGAATGTGAGCAGGTAGAAATTCTGGCAGCAGTTGTTGCTCCTGCCCTGGAAGAGCTCTTGCATATAGTTATAATTCTCAAATTAAAATCCACCTTCTTCATCAGAATCCATTTATAATTTTTCATTGTATCTGAGTTTGGGGAGGGACTTCTTAGGAATAATGAAGTAAATTAATCTTCCATGAGCAGTGTTGGTGAAACAGGGAAGCTTTCTGCAAATGAGGCTTTTGTGAGAATCAGGCAATTTTGTCTTGGTGTGGACTTTACTTCTTTAGATTTGTTTCCACCCCATAAAGCTTTAATATTTCCACATAATCTTAGATGAATCTTAATCTTCCTTCAGAAAGGACATTCATCCCCCAACACAAAGGGTTTCTGCTGATGTTCACCTGTGTGTTGTGGTTTAGAACATGACACTAAACCACAAAAGAAATGAAAGCATGTTTCTGAGAACAATATGGACACTGTCTGAAAGATGTTAACTAAAATATCGTGCTGAGAAAGAGACAAAACCAAAGTGAGATTATTTTAATTTAAAATAATTTTCTCTGTGTTCTGCCTTTGATATTTTTGAAGAATGGGAAGTACAGAAGCAAAAGGAAAAAGTCACTGGCAAGTGACTGTGATCCCAGAACATAAAGGGGTAATTTCTCTTCCCTGCTTCTTGTTCTTAAAAAGAGTATTTTCATAAAAGTGTATAGTAATTTTGAAAATACTTTTATTCTGAAGGAGTTTATATTTGGTTTTGCTATATTTCTGTTATTTCTTTCACTGTGCAGAAATTATCTCCCTTCTTAGGTGGATTTCTCCCACTTGACAATTATGAGTCAGTTTAATAGAGTTGCTGAAGACTTTAGGAAATCATGTGTGTCACTTGGTTCCATGCAGTAAAAAATACTCCTATAGGAGAAATTTGCAATTCACTCTTTTCCACCGCTCTTTTATTAACAGATTAAAAAGCCTCATTTCTATATAACTGTAGTTTCCATTCAGCATCCAGCCTTTCTTCTCTTCAGCTGAACAAATACTGGACTCCTGGTCATCTGATTACTGTATCTTTGGATGCCACGCTTCCTGAGAATTCTTGATGTTGTAATCTCAAGTCTTCTGGAAGACTTTTTTTCTTCAGTCTTTACTAAGGTTATTTGCTAGAAGGCTCAGGCTTGTCTCCTGTATCGATGGTATTTCCATTGTGCAAGAGAATGTTCTCATTTATTGCATGCAGTATCCATTTTAGAGAGGGATTTCGTGCAGAGATGCCATGCTTACACGTAACTGAATGCTATTTTTGAGGGAATTTATAGCTCAAGCATTCCCCTCTACAGTGAAAATACCTAACGTTATCTAGGGACAAAACAAAATGATATGTTTCACAGAATTCCATGGAATGCGGCTTCATGGAAATTTTTCTCTTGCCCCTCAGTTTCCGAATGTTCACACTGTATCAAATGATCTAAAGCTCTAGCCCAGTGTGTCAGTAAAAAAGGTGTTTTGAATTGTAACAGCTAAATTCTGCCTAGTGATGGAATGTATGGTAGGAGCTGCTTTGATTCTTTTCTCTCCACAGCTGGCAACTTTGAAGTGTCAGCCACATTTGACAGAAGGGAGAAAAAAGAATTTGGATTTCCCATCATCAGCTCCTTTTCAAAGTCAAACAACATTACCATATTTTTTTTGAAATGTGGATATGATCAAATGAGTCTTTTTAAAGAGGAATATACTAGACTAAAGTTACTGAGTTCTACGGAGTTCTTGTTTCTCCTAACACTGTAGGTTGAAAATCCATGATTCTGGTTTAAAATATGACTTGTTTGCAGTACCCATCTCATCAGCAAAATTGAAGTGAGGAACAGTAGATGCAGATGGACAGCAATGGTTGATTTTAATACCTTGACAGGAAGCAGCCAAAATTAAATACTCAGCTCTGTGCTGCTTTCACTTTTGGTACCGGTTTGGGCATAGAAAGTGGGTTGAGTTCAACTCCAATAAAATGGTAGAATACGTGTATCTCCAGGTAGCCAATATAAAGAACAAAAAGTTGTTTGACGTAGAAGATTATACACTGTTCTGACGGTGACCTTACCTTAGTTGTAGGTTATTTTCTAGGGAGATGACAAATTATTTTTGCAGTTCTTTACTCCAAACTTTTTAAAATAAGAGAAAAAAGCCCACAATTGTGTAATTTTGTAGTGGTGTTGGTATTTGATTTCTGAATATGAATTCGTTTGAGTGGCTTTCAACCTTGTGCATCCAGTCATACTATGGTTGTACAAGAAAACATGAGAGATTATTTATACATGGAGAAAATGTTTTAATGGTTTGAACACATGTATTCAAGTTGAAACAGTTGGATTCATCAAAGGCCATGTAAAGACAAACAATTTTCTGAAATCATAAAAATTTCTGATTGTGAGTTACTTATTTCAGGTCTGTTAGGTGGCTGAACATGGCTGGTTCAGGAAACTTAAAATGAGGACAAAGGCAGGCTATCACATACAAAGGTGAATCTGCATTCTAGTGCTGTTTGGCAAATGTTTCAAATTTGTTGGTCTGTTTTTCTTAATACTGGTGTCACTAGGCATTTATTGCTCCAAGATTGCATAGCTTAACTATCAACATGATATTTGACATGTTACCCAAGTTGTCTTTGTCAAAGTGTTTGGAAAGGGTGCAGAAACAGTTTGGCAACAGGCTGGGATTTCTTGTTTGTCAGCACATGGGAGGGTGGGAAAATAAAGGTAAATTGGCAGGTTCCGGTACTTCTGTACATGGAGGTCAAGAAGACCTCAAATAAACCTGGTAACAGCCTGCATGTCTGTGGGATCAGACCTCCCAGCTAAGAGAACAAGTGTCACCTTGAAACTTACTGAAGAGAATCAGACCTGTTTGAAAGAACCCCCAAAGGTTGCCCTTGCAATATGGATGTCATTTTGTATGCTTTTGGCTACATCATATAGGAAAGGTACATTCTGTACTGCAGAAAGAAGAGAACTTGGGGGAGCTTATTTCACAGTGTGCTTCCGAGCTTGTGTGCAGTGAGGCCCTATAGCTGAGCGTAGTGTGAATGCTGAGCAGAATAGGCTGCTGTGAAATGGGGACAATGTAGTGCAGAAAAAGTCTGTCATGTCATCATTTGGTTCATATTTCAACGGGTCATTAAGAGGAAGTACGGAAGGTTTGTTTTGCTTGTGGTAGCAGGGTAATGGTCTTTTGCAGGTCTGTCCAGTTTGCTGCAAGGATGCAATACTCTACTTTTTACATATATATTTTAGTTGTGATTTTAGTAAGTGCACAATTACTTTTCAAGAGGAGGTTTGTCCTAAAAGTTATCTTCATGGATCTTCTTTTAGAGAATTCACCTCAATATAATTTAGAAAAAATTCCTCTGGCCGCAATTAGTAGCTGAAACTAGGATTTAATATTCTTAATAATTCCAATAAATTAAATCTATTTCCAAGAAAGAACCTTAAAATGCTGCTATGGCATCTAATGAAGTAAAGTGAACAACCATAATGCACAGTTTCCAGGATCAGCTGAAACATTCTGCAGGAATCAAGTCAGATTTTCTTCCTACCTCCTACTCTTCAGAAGTGCTGAAGAGAAAGTGGGAGAGCATTTAGTCTATGTTCATCTCCTTTATTTGAGGTTTAACATGGTCTATTGAATAAATATGATTTGAAATCAAGAATGCTTATGCTGCTTTTTTAAAAATAAAAAATACACTTATTTGCAGACTCACTTAGAAACCTGTTTCAGTTAGCTTCGAAGAAGACCACTTCTCTGTTTTCAGAAAGTGACCTGCCAGTGTTGTAAAGTACCGCTAATACTTGGAACACGTCAAGGAGCAATCTCGCTGGATAGTGCTTTGAAAAGGCAAAAATATAATACAAGATTTAAGTATTTATTTGCAGAGTTAGTCTTAAATGTCACAATGTTGTTTCTGAGCTTCTGTACTGTTTTTTAACAAGAGAAATGTTCCAACATGTGCACTTTAGGGTTGTAAAACAGATTATATCTCTTATTGTCAATGTTCGTTTGCTTTATGTTGCTACAAAACCCAGTCTTGCTTGCCTTGTTTACATCTTGCGTACTTTTCTGTAGTTTTGTTCAGATTTCAGCCTATAGCAATAAAAACACATTCATTTCTGACACGAGCAGATGTTAGAGAAACACAGAAGCCCTAGGAAATGTCTGAGGTCTGCATGCAGAATAGTATGTTTGACTACAAAGATGTCATATATAATGCACTCCATTTTGAAGACCAGCTATTTCTTTGACAAAGTAGTGGAAAGAGGTTTATTAAAAGTACAGTATCTGAGAACAACATCAGAAACTTCTTTGATAAATCTGTTCTTACAGCTGCTTGATCGTGTGGCTGAAGAAGAGGCTATTCACTGTGAAGTCTGTCTGCGCAGTTCATCAGTGGCCTTTGCCAAAGGAAGGTCCAGCTGTTTCTGCCTGCCTGTACCAGTAAATACACTATCCTATGCTGGTGAATAAAGCACAGTGCTGTAGGTTATTTTTGTGCTCAAAAGCACGATGACGTGTTGTGTATAGGGTATTCCTGTACCCCAAGTTACCCTTTTGATTGGGGTTTTTGAATAAAATTTTAGTGCACTGGGATTTTTCTGCAGGCAGCCATGATACCCAAGACAATTATGTTACGTTGCTTAGATCATAAAAATCACTATAATTTTTCCATTTTGCATTTTTCATAAAGAGCCTTAAATATCAAGCCCTGAAGCCTTTTATTGAAAGAAAAGTGGTTTAAGTAACTGAAGTATTTTTCCATTGTTCTATCAGTTGTAGAGTTGGATGTGCACAGTGTGTACAGTCCCACTCAATGGGGTAATACACAAATTATGTTACTACTCCTGGAAACAACTATTATTTCTTCTTGATAATGCCAGTAGTAACCCCAGGATGATCAAGTACATGCTTTATGCCCCATAACAAAGTTTTCAGAATGCTCCATGAATATAGCAAAGTGCCTAGGACTCTTATATATAGCTGCAAGATTGAAATACCTGCTTGCTAGTAATTCTTGATTAATGTGTTGTGTTTGTTCAAGTGGCTCTCTTAACGCTTTAAAATCTCCACTAAGTTTCTGTGCATATGTATGCACATATATCTGAGAATAGGTGTCTGTCTGGGTTTTCCATCTTTCAGTGTTTTAATTTTTTGAACTTACTGTTCCCCCTGGATGATCAGAATTGCATTTGTAGAAGTTACACCAATCATCTGATTAAAAGGACAATTTTTTGATATTTTTCTAAGGCTAGGTGTTTAACCATATAGTAATATTTTATTTTTTAAAAAAGCTAAACTTAACTCTTGACAATGGCCCTTTTTATGTGAAAGTAGTTTTATTGCTAATAGTTTCTCAGTGCTTTTGTAAAGCAGTGAAACACAAATCTGAAAAAAAAATTGTTGGAGGTATTTTGATTTCATCATGGGATGTTATTAGCCTTTTGGACCTCGGGTTTTATACCTTCTGACCAAAAGGTATATGTACCTCTTGGACCAGAAACCCTTTCATTTTTATTTGAATCAGTGAATGGCAAGATCTGTTTGAGCAAGCTTGTGCTCTCCCAGTACTGATTCTATAATAATAAATCTCATGTTGCCTCTTAAAAGTGGAGTATAAGCTAAAATCAACCCCTCCTTTCTTTCCCAATGCTCATTATTGCAGTATATCTAATAAGAAAAAAAAGGTCAGCATTTTTTTGTTTTGCCTATCCAGTTGCTTCAGGTTGCTGCAGTGTCATGGCAGAATCTATTGTATAAGCTGGTTCTGTGGGCACCGTGAATTGGAAAATTTCAGGAGCAGTTGTAACAAGTGGTTTTCTTCCAGGAGATGGCGCTGTAACCTCATTAACAAACACGAAACAAACTGGGAAAACCAGCAAGATTTCTTCACAGGTAAGAAATTGCAGGGATTTGAAGAATGCATTTGAAATGGATCTAGTGAATTTTACATTTCTTGACAAGCTACTGAAGCTTTCTGTTAAGACTGGCTTGCTTCAAAGTTCTGCTTCAATCCTTTGCAAGCAATTTCTAAGGTTCACTTCTGTAGTGTAAATTTTGTCAACATTTGTGCAGCTGGGTGGCCACCAGGCAATGCTCCTATAGCCAGATGTTTGCTGGTGGTCCAGTGTGGATGGCTGGATACTGCTGAAAGGAGTACAGTAAATCCCTGGGCCCCACCAGCTGAGTTATGTGGCTGAAAAAGAAGATTTCATAGCATGGTTCCATATTTTCTTTCTACCTTATTAATGATTTCCCTTCTTGCAGGCTTTCAGCAGTCAGCTATAATGGAATGGTGGCTCTTAACATGAGAGACCTCACAAAACTAGGTTTTGGATTCTGGTGAGCAGATGGATGTGCCAGCAGTGATTGCCTTCCTCTGAATGAGTGCATTCTCTCTTAAGTGGTAAAATTTGGGTGTTTGGGCAACAGCACACTGAGTTTGCAGGTCTGGAGTTTCCACAAGAGAAGATGGGTACATTTTTAATTTATATTTCTAATCTAAGTTGCCCTGCCAACTGAAAACTTTTTTTTTTTTTTTTTTTTTTTTAAATTGGCACATACTGTTTTACTATTTGACCATAAACTAAACAAAATATGCAACATGACCCTAATTCCAATGGTAATATTCTCTGATGCTGCAGAACTGAGGTTTCTGTCCTGGAAAAGCTGACCAAAGGGAGGAAAACTAGTAATCTAGGATCTAGAGTCTAATGAATCACAACTTGTACCATAATTGTAAGAAAAGCTGGGGTAGGTAACTGCCCAGCAGTTGTACCTGGAGAAGTCTGTTCAAGCCAACAGCAGCTTCAGGAGCTCCACAAACTCTTTTGAGGTGATTTGGCAGACCTGCACATCATGCTGTAAGTACTGAAATAAATGCTAGTGTATCAGATGCTCTTAGGGATAGGATTCTATGAAAGTCAAAACATAAAATTATTTTATTTGAAATCTACAAATGCAAATACAAATGTATTTGCAAATACAAATCTACAAATACAAATACAAATGTAGATAAAACCAAAAAATATGAAGTCCCAAAAATCTGATAGTTCCTATAAATATCTCTGCTTAGTGCTGAACATTGAAAAGGAAGTGATTAGTTGTTTTGAATGATCTGTCCATACTGCAGTAACTGAGCAGAAATGACAGGAGATGGAGGCTTGCTTTCTGCTCCAGGCAGCAGTACAGGCAGAAAGCTGTCAAGTCCAGTGTGAGCACAAACACTGACCAAAACACATCCTTTCAGATGTTCTTCTCAGCCACTGCTATGAGAGAGAGCAGAATTTGGATGTCTGGCTGAAGTTTGTTTTATCTCACTTGTAACAGTTTTTGTATTTTCAGTCTTGCAGAGGGTTTTGTTTTATTTGTTTGCTTTTAATTTCAGCCTGTATCCTGGTCCTCAAGCCCTCAGAGCTTTTCTCTTAGGTGCCCACAGCTCACACCAGCCCCAGACCAAATAAAAATCCTGGATGCCTTTATTGTCTCACTGAGAAGTATGTTTTGTCCAAGGATAGTACAACATCTATCATCACACTGTATTAGTGTTGTAAAGGAATTTTGGTTCAGATCTTGTTAATGGGGAAAAAAGTCAGAGCAGCAAGTATTGAACTCAGATGTCAGGGAAAACTGCAGAGACATGGCTGTGGACTTCTCACTGCCTGCTCCCAGTTAGGGTCCTGAGCATGTTTTGCCCCGTTCCATTACAATTTCAATGTTAGGTTCCCAATTTCTTGAAGGAGTTTTTTCCTTCTCAGTCAAGGAGCTCTTGAGAGAGAAGGTCTCATGCCAAAAAGGACTAGTTTGGTGAGTTGAAGCAGATTCTGTTGGATTTTTTTGGTGTTGTTTTGTTTGTTTGTTTGTGTTTGCTTTTGTTTGTTTCGGGGTGGTTTTTTGTTGTTGTTTTGGTTTTTTGTTTGTTTGTTTTTGGGGGTTTTTGTTTTTGTTTTTGTTTTTTTCCAGCTCTCCTTGCTATTTTGCACAGTTTGCTTAAGCTCAACAAGCCTGTGCCCCTCAGTGGCTTCATCCGTGATGCTCAGAGCATACAATGTGCCCATCAGCCTCCTGTTTTTCTTTGGATCTTCCTGTTCAGTTCAGCACTGTTCGTTCACAGCTGTTCCCCTGCAGAGGGATTCCTTCGCTCAGCAGGATCTAAATTTGTCACTCCTATGCTGACTCAGTCTCTTTGAACCCAGAACTGTCACTGGTATTCCTTTACAATGTTCTCAGCAAAAGTACTCCGTGTCTTGGCCTCTGTAGCAGATCAAGAGAGTTCTCTCATCTGATAGGATGTGTCTCTGATCTACCTTGTTTTTCTGAATTTCACTGAAATCTAGAGTTTCATTCACTGAGTGGTTTCTCCTGCCAAGTACAATGCAGGGAGCAGCTTCAATTTCTGTCTCTGAAAAACAGCTTCAGAATGAAACTGAAACAAAATTTGTGAAGATGATACAGTTTAAAATTTGTTTATTCTTATGTGTATGGAAACTGGGCTATGTGTGCTTGCATGGGGTCTAAATGTAATAAAACTCAGTGCTAATCTGCCCAAACATTATAGCTGAAAAACTGCTGAAGGAAACTGCAGCTTGGCTACAAGTTTTAGAGCTAGATGTGTTTCCTGAGGGAAAAAAGGGAAGGAAAACTAGCTTTTGTATACATTTCAAAACTCAAGTTACAAATATAGTCTTAAGTTGACCTACCACCTGGATGTGATAATGCTTCAACTGTTTAAGCTGCCATCAGAACTTACTGGTTCTGTCAGAACCGAGTTTCAACTACGCATTTTGCCTTCCAGGAACAGCCTGGATTTAAGGCATCAAAATTATAATAAATTTACTAAGATGGTGATGATTCTTTTTGTATGAACAGCTTGTCAAGGATGACTCTTATAGTGCTCTCAGAGTAAAAAATACCAATTGAAATTTTATCTTAGTTAAAACAAAATTGATGTCAAATTGACAGAATTGTCTTTTTCTCATTTGTAGAGTGATGCTCTAAATATCATCCCATTGTCAGAAGATGAGGGAGGCAAGGGGTGCCCCCACTGCTCCCCACCACACCTTAACTGGAAAGGAAAACTGAAACATCCTGAGGCCTGAGAAATTTCAAAAAGGAAAAAGATATTTTTTAAAGTATACACTACTTGACTGTTCAGTACTTATTATGGAGCAGTTTTGTGCTAATTAGCATGTGTATGCTGTTTCTGAAAGAAGCAAAGCATATAAAGCTGCAGAGAACGTCATAAAACTGACATGCTTGAGTGCTCTCAGCTATCAAGAAGTGAATGGGTAATTTTAGTTGTACAAGCAAGCAATGAGGAGCTTTTTTTCAGGCTTCAAATGTACCCCTATATGTGGAGATCCAATTTGATATGGCAAATATTGGAGTAAGGATAAATTGTCCACTTAAAAAAACTCTGTATCTAGCTGACAAAGCAAAAAGTCTCTTGCTAAGTTCATGTAATGTTAAAAGTCAATGAGATGAAAATATTCGAGATTTAATTTTTCTTCTCATGACTGAAATTCAGTGTGAAACAGTTCGGTGCCACTGGTTAGACCACTACAATAGAATGCAATTCAGCTGGGAGCTGAATGGAAGAAACACAAGGGCTGGTTTGTACATTTACAGGCTGTCAGCTCCTTTCACCCAGGAACATGACCAGTGATCTAGCAATAGGAAAAGTGACTGTTTAGCACTTGCCATCTCTGGCAGGGCCTGCATCTCCAGCTTCAGGAACAGGTTTGCTTCCATAATGGCAAAGAGGTTACATCACACCCTTCTGGCCAAAGTGGGCCTTTATTTGCAGTTTTTACCGCTCTGCTGTCTGAATTGTAGTTTCCTGCATGTGCATGCTCACCTTGAACTTTCAGATCCGGTTCCTGATATTTATCCGGTTCATGATATTTATTCCAGTGAACAACTGAGAGCATAAATCTGCTCTGAGTTACCTTGTGCATAATCCAGTTAATTTCTCTAGGTATGAAAAAAACACCCATTTTTATAATTTTTCAAGTTTCAAATTACTTTGACACGCATTAATAAATCTATTTTGGTTTAACTTTAGTGTGTTTTTAAGCAAATTACATCTCAGTGTGTCCACAGAGGCCATGAAAACACAAAATGCATATTAATGGATAACAAAAGGACATAGCGTCCTCTGTGCTTGTCATGTCAATTAACTTCTGAGAATAATATTTTCATATTATCTCACACTTTCTAAAGCATTTGCTTTACCTTCAGAGTAGTTATGGGAATTGGACAAGTTAGAGAGAAAAATACTGTTCTCCTTTCTGTCCCTGCAGAGGTTATCTGGCTTAGCTCTTACAATCTGGTGTGCTTTATCAACTGTACAGCACTGGCTTGACAATAAAGATTTTCTTTCCAGAGCGAGGAAGCATCCCAAATTTGGGAAAGAGTTACTATCAGAAGAGAGGCAGCTGAAGAAGATACAGTGAGATGGTGTGAAGCTGCTGTGAAGCCTCAGATAATTGCTTTTAGGGCTTTAATAAATACAGGTATAGGGGTTGTGGTTAATAAATTCATACATAGGGCTGGGGAAAGCTGTGAGAATGGATCATTCCCTGACCCATCCAGACTACAAGCTAACCATGAAACACCAGCAAAGAAGTTACCCTGTACCAGAGGTATAAAATTCTTTGGGAATAGAACATCAGGAATAACTCTCCACACTTCTCTGGGCAACATGTTCCAATGCTTGACTACCCTCATTAAAAAAACAAAACCAAAAACCCAACAAACAAAAAACTTCAGACCTTTTCTACTTTGTTTCATCTATGCTTCAACTTATACCTATTGCCCCTTGTCACTGTACATCCCTGAGAAGAGCCTGACCTTGTCTTCTTTACTCCTTTCCTCCCCCATTTGAGTATTTATAGACATGGGTGAGATCCCTCACAAAGCTTTCTCTTCTCCAGGAGGTGGAACAGCCCCAGCTCTTACCTTCCCCTCCCAGTGTCAGGTGCTTCAAGCCCATAATCATCTTTATGACCCTTCCCTGGACCTGCTCCAGTCTGCCCATGTCTCTCTCACACTGGGGAGCCCGGGACTGGATCTGGCACTCCAAGTGTGTCTCACCAGGATGGGCAGAGGGGAAGGATCACCCCCCTCTCCCAGCTGGCAGGGCTGTGCTGATGCAGCCCAGGAGGCTGTTGGCCCTCTTGGCCACCAGGGCACATTGCTGCCTCCTGCTCAGCTTGGTGTCCATCAGCACCCACAGGCACTTTTCTGACAGTGTTTTCTTAATGTGGTTAGAAGTGAAAATGGGCTGCCCTGTCCAGAATTAAATTCCATGCAAGTAATGGCAAAACTGAAAGAATCATGTTATATGCCAAAGTCAAAGATAACAGTTTTTTCTTTAATGTAAATAGAAATATTGATTAGTAGAGATATTGCTGCACTTTTCTTGCTAGGTTTTTCTCTGCTCTTGCACAATCACTTCAGAATACTATTGTTTTAAAATCCAGAGAGCTGCTTGATAGGAATTTATCAAAGTGCATATGTAAGTGAATAATGAGTGCTGGGGTCAGCCTCTCATGTAGACGTCACTGACAAGAAGTACTATAATACATACCAAGTCAGGACCTTGCAGCTGCTTTAATGTCAGCCTTTAAAGAAAGAAGGAATGGACTGTAGTTCCTTGTCAAAAAACCCCCACATTTGGAGATAAAAATTATTTTAAACTAATTGATTAACGTTAAGAGGTGCAAAAGAAAATACAAGAAATAGCCCTTTCCTACCCATGTCCAAGCGAGCAAGGAGAATGGCCACCAGTCAGGTGTAGGTGCTAGTGAAAGAAAAGACAGGTATTTCCCAGTGTTGCCAATGGCTGACATATCGTTGCCATGGGGTCACTTACCACATTTAATTATATGACCTTTTCTTTTTTTAATAGAAGCATATTTTCTGTTTCCTCTTATGTGAAAAAAAAAAAAAAAATGGTTAAAATTTAATNTCAGAAGAGAGGCAGCTGAAGAAGATACAGTGAGATGGTGTGAAGCTGCTGTGAAGCCTCAGATAATTGCTATTAGGGCTTTAATAAATACAGGTATAGGGGTTGTGGTTAATAAATTCATACATAGGGCTGGGGAAAGCTGTGAGAATGGATCATTCCCTGACCCATCCAGACTACAAGCTAACCATGAAACACCAGCAAAGAAGTTACCCTGTACCAGAGGTATAAAATTCTTTGGGAATAGAACATCAGGAATAACTCTCCACACTTCTCTGGGCAACATGTTCCAATGCTTGACTACCCTCATTAAAAAACAAAACCAAAAACCCAACAAACAAAAAACTTCAGACCTTTTCTACTTTGTTTCATCTATGCTTCAACTTATACCTATTGCCCCTTGTCACTGTACATCCCTGAGAAGAGCCTGACCTTGTCTTCTTTACTCCTTTCCTCCCCCATTTGAGTATTTATAGACATGGGTGAGATCCCTCACAAAGCTTTCTCTTCTCCAGGAGGTGGAACAGCCCCAGCTCTTACCTTCCCCTCCCAGTGTCAGGTGCTTCAAGCCCATAATCATCTTTATGACCCTTCCCTGGACCTGCTCCAGTCTGCCCATGTCTCTCTCACACTGGGGAGCCCGGGACTGGATCTGGCACTCCAAGTGTGTCTCACCAGGATGGGCAGAGGGGAAGGATCACCCCCCTCTCCCAGCTGGCAGGGCTGTGCTGATGCAGCCCAGGAGGCTGTTGGCCCTCTTGGCCACCAGGGCACATTGCTGCCTCCTGCTCAGCTTGGTGTCCATCAGCACCCACAGGCACTTTTCTGACAGTGTTTTCTTAATGTGGTTAGAAGTGAAAATGGGCTGCCCTGTCCAGAATTAAATTCCATGCAAGTAATGGCAAAACTGAAAGAATCATGTTATATGCCAAAGTCAAAGATAACAGTTTTTTCTTTAATGTAAATAGAAATATTGATTAGTAGAGATATTGCTGCACTTTTCTTGCTAGGTTTTTCTCTGCTCTTGCACAATCACTTCAGAATACTATTGTTTTAAAATCCAGAGAGCTGCTTGATAGGAATTTATCAAAGTGCATATGTAAGTGAATAATGAGTGCTGGGGTCAGCCTCTCATGTAGACGTCACTGACAAGAAGTACTATAATACATACCAAGTCAGGACCTTGCAGCTGCTTTAATGTCAGCCTTTAAAGAAAGAAGGAATGGACTGTAGTTCCTTGTCAAAAAACCCCCACATTTGGAGATAAAAATTATTTTAAACTAATTGATTAACGTTAAGAGGTGCAAAAGAAAATACAAGAAATAGCCCTTTCCTACCCATGTCCAAGCGAGCAAGGAGAATGGCCACCAGTCAGGTGTAGGTGCTAGTGAAAGAAAAGACAGGTATTTCCCAGTGTTGCCAATGGCTGACATATCGTTGCCATGGAGTCACTTACCACATTTAATTATATGACCTTTTCTTTTTTTAATAGAAGCATATTTTCTGTTTCCTCTTATGTGAAAAAAAAAAAAAAGATGGTACAAATTAAATTAAAGTGTACCCTATGTTCATTTGGACAAAGATGCTGTGAATATTGGAAGAGATGTGATAGTTTTCTGTCTTAGTGTTTCTGCTGGAAAATGCAAAAAATCCAGAGTAATCATTGAAAGTTCTAAACAGTGAGCAGGAGTAAAAATGAAATACAACTTTTAATTATTTTCTGTGGGTTCAAATATTTGCATGCATCATAATAATGTTAATGTCTCCTCAGCATTTCACATTTCTATTAATTTCCAGAACAGAGATTGCAGGCACTAATGAGAGGATCAACTTCATCTTGTGGAGCTCCAGTCTGGTTTTGTTCTTTCTTTGATTTAACTTTCACTAGTCTAAAATGAAGCTATCGATTAATCCGAGGTAAGTTTCCCTCAAGGTGGCTCATTAGAGCTGTTGTGCTTTGTTTAAATGCTTTTCTTTAGGTTACACATACCAGATAAAGTGTATCTCCTCGAGGATGCTGGCTCTGACATGCCAGACTCCTGAAGCAGAACCTGTGTGTGGGGAGGGCTTTCCACAGTCCAGCAGTGCTCCCTGTGGCCACCAGCAGCTTCACTACACCCTTAAACTCCATTAATTTCACTTGAAGTAATTGCTAGCCCACAGGTTATCATGAATGCTCCAGGAATACTGCAGTCATTGCTGGCTCTTTCCAGAGAGAAGCTGTTGCATCATTTCCAACACTGTTTGTGCCTGTCTTAGGCCAGAAGGTCGTTCCTTTCACACGTTAGTTTTGGGGAGTCTGTCACATTTTTAATTTGAAAATTGTCTTCTTGCCAGTCAGGCACAGAGGACACATCACTTGCATATGGGGCTGACAATAGTTAGATAAAGAAAAGTATTGGCTGATCCAAATTGGTATCACTTCTACCACAAAATGGGGCAAGTTCTTACAATAGTCACTCTTATAAACATTTTACACTCAATGTTCAGTTACACACAAGTTATCTGTGTTCCTCCTGCTGAGTTTAAGCCTGTTACAATTATTTGGATTAGGATAAGGGTTTCGTTATTTTACCTTGTTTTTCCAATCCTTCATAATGGAGCAATTAATTTTAAGATGTGCATTTTGCAGAAAGAATGAAGAACTGGTACTACGAAAAATATGACCAGAGAACACAACTTTTATATCTCCTGAAAGAGCCTGAAAATGGCTTATAATTAACAGCTTCTTGACATGCTGCATCAAGTCAAAAGCTATTGTTAATATTAATTCAAGTGTTGGCAAAGACACTGGGATTCTGTACTGCAGCAGACAAAGCAGGATAGTAGAATATAATCAAAGATTTCTATTGTGGTATAAATGACAGCAGCAGTGCACAATGATTCATGTTGCAACCCACTCCTTTAGAGTAGATGAGTCAAAATTTATTCTAGATGCTTTATTATGAGATTTGGATTAATAACTTTGGTGCATTAGGAACAGAGAGAATAGATCTGATACTACAATGAATGAAGAAAAACTCATTTTGGTATATTATTGCACTATCGAGTTGCAGTGTGCTTCAAGTGAAAGTGTTTTTTTCAAAAGTGAAAATTCTCTATTTTATGAAAAAGTGGTTGAATTATTTCCATTGAACTTTCTGTTAGATCAGTCACTACATTTAGAAGAACAGTTGTAAAGACCATTACACTTCAATGAAATCAGTGCAGTGCTCAGCTGGTTCTACATAATAGTGGTTGAGAACTATCATAACAAAAAACCCCATGAACATAATTTTCACAATTTCCACTTGTAGAGTTTTATGTATTTCTTGTCACACCCTGCTAAGATCTCTGCTGTACCCTGTGCTTTTGTTTAGAAGAATCACACAAATATTTACATCGGAAAAGACCACTAAGATACCAAGTCCAGCTGTTAAACCATCACTGCCATGTTCACCTCTAAACAATGTCTCTAGCTGACACAGCCACCTGTGCCTTTTGAACATACTCTGGGATGGAGAACCCCTGGGCAGTCTGTTCCCATATTTGGCCACCCTTTCAGTGAAGAATTTTTTCCTGATATCCCACCTAAACCTCCCCTGGTGCAACAGGGAAGCCATTTCCTCTTACAGAATTTGTAAATGTGATGGCAAACTTGGTCTGAGAATGGAATATTTGAAAGCCTGTAAATCTTTCTATTTCTTGGTTCTCTTTGTAGCTGCAATTCTGAAAGAATTTTTTATCTGGTTTCATTAAAGATTTTGTAGCAAGCTAAGTGTGTTGGAAAATCCATGTCCCCCAATGTGGAGGCCCATGCCTCCGAAGAGGACATAGAAAGGGCAGTGTGCCCAGCACTCCCTTGGAGAACCACCACAAGTGCTTAAGTAAGTCAGCCATTTCTTTTTGGCACATCTGAACTGTTCTTCCAAGTATGTTAATTGCTTAGTTCCTGATTGGTTAGTGTGTTGTGCCCCAGTTCTGTTCCCCGATTGGTCAGTTTTGGATCCTTCCCCTGATTGGTTGTTGTATCATACCCTGGTGCTCCGCTCCTATTGGCCCAGTTTCAATCCCCTAATTTGTTTATTAATGACCTCCCTGATTGGTCCCTTTTCTCAATCCCTAATCCCATTGGCTAGTTGTAAGACCCCTCCCCCTTTTCGATGTGTATAAAACCCCAGTGGCCAGACCCTTAGGGGTCTTCGAATCGTCGGCGGAGATGAAATAAAGAAGCCTTTCGGAGATCACCCCTGGCTCCCGCTGTATCCTTCTGCGCCGCCTGAGACTACCCCCACCTGGGAGAGCTGCCCCAGCAGCCAAGCCCGGCCAGAGCTGACGGGCTTACCCTTCACAACTGAGCCTGAAATCACTCCATCGAGGAGCCTTGTGCCACCTGGATTGAGGCTGCCTTGTTCAAGGCAACTCGCTAGGGAATGTCGCTGCCCTCAAGACCTAACCGGCGGCCTAGGCGGGTTGCGATACCCCAGTGGTAAACTGGTTAACTGGCCAGCTAACTGTGCATTTTTCCATATCAACTATAACCCTGCCTAGCTAATTCCTTCAGAAGCACTGATGCACCAGGAACTTGCATTTCAAGAGCTGAGGTCCACTGCCTCATCTCAGCAATGGAGAAAGTTTTGCCAATCAATATCACTCTGGATTTTAAGAACACTTTGACAGAGCAGGTATTTTTTACTGCTGTACAAAATAGCTATTGGTTTCTACAAATATAATGCTATTTTTCTGTAGCATTAGGTGAAAAAATGTAAAGGGATAAAGGAGAATTTTGAAAAGGAAGGTCACTGAGAACAAAAGGTCAGGAAAACCACGATATCTTCTAACAAAGCCTCCAAATGGTCATTCTGTAGTAATATTTTGCTGCTGTACATGAACATTGTTTGCTGAAGTATCCTGGCAAAGGTTTTCTCAACACCACCCTGAGCACTGTGTCAGGCTGCTACCTACTGACAATTTTATGGAAGCTTTACTCATGCAGCGCCCCCCCCCCACCACTGCTGTGTCAGACACCTGCTGAGGGGGGACCACCTTGGGTCATGTACAGAAGCTGTGATTTGCCCCTGGTGGTTTGCATACCCTGGTGGGACCACCCTCAGCCCTCCCTCTGTGTGTGCCTTTGTGCCCTGGGCTCTTGGAGAGTTCCACAAGCACTGAGTGCCCAGCTCCTTGTCTGCAGCCCCCCACAAGTCTAAGCCTCCTGCAGGGCTGCTTCACTGCCAGCTGGACTGTTCTGAGCTGTTTTCCACCTGTCCCCAGCCCCACCTGGCACAGGACCAGTCTTGGAGTGTCCCTGGACCTGATCCTTCCTGCTTTGAAGTAACGATGCTTTTTACCACGGACTTCAGACAGCTGGGAGTGAAGCCCTGTTCTAATTTGCATTTAATCAAGAGTGTTTTTCTTTTCTTTTTCCATCTTTGCTTTGCATGTTGTTTTTCCTTATTTGTGTATATTAAAAATATGCAATAAAAAGGATCTGTTAGTGTTCAGCACTCTAAATATCAGAGCTTTGTTGTTCCCTGGAAGCAATTTCTGAACTTTCTCTGCCTGACAGTGCCAGTAGATTTTCCAGCGCCAATAATCACAAAATGTCAGCATTGTTAAATGGGGACAATAAATTTTCAAACAGTTCCATAACATGATTTTACCAGATGTTAAAAAGGTCAGGCATGAACTGTAAATAAATTCCCATCTCGCAGCTATATGCCTCTTTCATTAGAGAATAAATTATCATTAAGATAAACAGTCAAACAGTTATTATCCTGTTTTGTTATGGCCCTATATTTTCCTAGTTAGCTGGTTAGATTGTCCTGCAAAGGTAAGAAGGCTCAGTAAAAGTATGTAAATTCCCCTTTTGTAGAAAAGAGTGTGAAGAAAACAAATTTTGGAGAGAATCTTGGATCAAATCTAAGCTATGTAGTTTGGTATCTCCTTTCTGTGATTTTCTGGAGCTCTCTGGGACCAGCCAAGCAGACATCAAAAGAAAGGTCTAAGAAGTGAAGTGAAGTGAAGTGCAAAGCAAACCCCTCATCCCCTTTCTTCTTGGTGTGTAGGGTTTCCCCCTTGCATCAGCAGTTTAACCAGCTCTGCACTTTGCTCTCTCAGAGCTGGAGCCAGTGAGAGCACGCTTTGAATGTGGTCTGCAGATTCATTCCTACGGCAGGCCGGAAATCTGGGCTTGGACCAGGAGCTTCCCTGCACCCACTGGAGGGCTGAGCCTTTGCTTGCCTTTTGCTAAGGACTCAGATGTCCCAGGGTGATTGCTGGTCAGATTTGCTTGGTGGGAAATTGGCTGTGCTCTTTGCTCACAGATTCACAGATTCACAGATTCACAGAATATTTGGAGTTGGAAGGGACCCACAAGGATCAAGTCCAGCTCTTCAGTGAATGGCCCAAATGGGGGTTAAACCCACAGCTTTAGGGTTATCAGCACCATGCTCTGACCTACTGAGTGCTCCAGCACACAGAGAGGGTTCAGCTGGGGACTTTCCTTGCCACATCAGCCTCAACTTGTACTTCAATAGTGAGTGAAAACACTGAACCTTTCTGTTAAAAAATAGTTGGTCACCAGCTGTATTTCACCTCTGGGTTTTAAGCATCACTGGAGGACTTGTCAGTTTGCCATAGAGATGGCAGGAAATGGGGAAGTGGGTTAACCTCAGAACGTTGCCTGCCAGCAGGGTGAGCTCCATGCATGGTAAATCCGTGTAGGGAATCTGACTACTTGATACTGTGCCAGGGGGAAGAAGAAGCTCGAGCACTCAGACATATCTGTGTGGACAGGCCTGATCTCACGTTCACTGCAAACCTCTTCAGACCCTAGGTACTGATTTAAGTGGCACTTCTTATAAACAACCATATTAAACAGTTTTGTATCCTTGGATCTGAGGGACTATAATTTTGTAGAAAGCAAGCTTTTCTACTTGGGAAGTCCAGAAACCTTAGCAAAACCTTTACTAAGTTGAATCATCCATCTAAATGAACTTATGGGGGGAATGGGATACTGTCATATTTTACCCATAATCTCTGTAATTATTTTCTGTAGAATTAAAATGTCTTTTATGGGAAAGAGGGGTCGGTGGAGAAGAGGTCTCGGAGGAACAACATGGTCCTGCCACCACCACCTCCTCTCCTGGGGATCAGTAGTGCATTGCAGGGAGTGAATTTTAGGAGTATGAAGGAAGAAGTGAACAGAATGTAAGTTTAGATGCGGAAGAAATTAAAAATGTAGGCATAGAAAGACTTGGGAAAACAAGGGAAAGAGAGAGCCAGGAAGAAAGGAAAAGATTTGAAAATGGAAGAAAGGGACAGAGCAAGTATAGGATACATTGAAAATTAAAGAAATCCCTCCCAGAGCAGGAGGGCCCATGCACACCAGCTGGCTCTGCTTTGTAGGTGACAGTGGAACATCCCAAATGGTTTGCATCTGAAATCTTTGACACCCAGGCTGGTTCTTCTGGGAAAACTGGGTCTCACAGCACACAGGGAAAGACAAGTTTGTCATTGCAAAGGCTTAGTTGTGAATTGCTCAGACTATCAAGATTACCTCTTATCAGGTCTTGTGGGGCAGCAAGGAAAAGACAAAGAAAGGCAATTATTTTTCATGGATTACAGGTTTCTGTCTGCCCTACAGGCACTTCTGCTGAGGCCATATGAAGATTTACACTCCAGTCATAACAAATTAGATTTTTCAGTATTCATCCATATGCAATAAAAAAAATACTATGTATAGTATCTTACCAAATAAAACAGAAACTTTTTATGGACGTGCTGTAGGTGTCTATTAAAACATACCGTGTTGATCTGTCACCTTGATTTGAGTTGTGTAGAGCATCTCATCACATTGTAGGCTGAGGAATGTTCCAAGGCTGATTTTTCCAAAGGAAGAACTTTTGTGAAACAAAAAAACCCAACCAGATGAAGGGTGCAGATTTAACAGCCAGATGGTCTTGGATGCAAATATATTTGCTTTGGTGGAATAGAAAATTGAGATTAGGAATTAAATCTTTCCCAAGTATTCATGTGAGGCATGAAGTTGAACAGAAAGAACTGAGAGAGCAGAAAGTTTCTCAGAACTGGTAGCTCAATCAGAGAAAGAAAAACAGTTTGCCAACATTTTTATTGGCCAGAATAACTTGTTATTTGTTTAATTGATTAATTACTGTGTTTGCATGGTATTAAATAGCCCATGTTGATATAGGATGGGAAGGTGATGCTTTGATGCTACAGGAGGTATTTTGCCCAGATGCTCTGGGTGACATTCATATGAGGCACCTCTATGGACCAGCCAGTGTGGCTCTGTGCAAGCTGGTACACAGGGGCACACTGCCCTTGCTGGTTTGTTTAACCTGGGCTTTGTGCCAAGCAGTGCCCCAGAGCTGGAGCTGTTTCTGTCCCAGGGTGCCTGGTTCAGCCACGAGCCAGCTGCTGCTCAGATGGTGACCACCAGCTCTGGGGACAGACCAGCAAGTCTACCTGCCTGCCCAGCCCTACTGAGTCAGTGGCATCAGGGCAGCCACTGTCAAAGGGGGTTTTCTTACCACTGGTTTGGAAAGTAGCTGTAATTTTAATAACCAATACCTCTGAGCCAGGCCAAGCTGCCCCTGACACCTCACAGAAACCTGTCTTGGAAGAATTATGTGATGCTCTGTTGACTCAGCCCTTCCATCAGTTGTGTTTGGATGTGAGCACCAGCCCTGCTGTTCAGCATGGACAGGAGCTTGGCTCATGTCCTACCCAAGTGCTGCAGCTGGCAAATCACTGCTCATAAATAGCTTTTCCAAAGACAACCGCCTCCCTCTATAAGGAAGATTTATCTGTGGAAAATGTTTCAAAGTGTGGTTATATAGCATCTGGCATAAATTGCTCACACAGAGTAATTGGACAGTTGGACAATCAATTAATGCTGGCTGCTCTCCATCCTATTGTTTCAAAGGTGTCAGGTAATGGATGGTTCATGTGCTATGAACCCTATATTCATTATATAAATAATTTAGTTTACGTCTAGGAAAACATGTCTTGTCCATGAAGCAGAGAATTACTGGCTGTGTGGCTCAGAGATGCCTCTAAACCATTTCAGTCAAGTGTAATGAATTAGGATACAGTGAAAGAATTTATTTTATTCATCGTTGCTGTTATTTGATTCAGCTACTGCAAAGATCTGTGTGAAATTCTATTGCCTGTACAAATATTTCAACATAAATTTTAGAGTAAGACAAAAAGAAATTATGTGAGATCAGAAACAACAGCTGTACTACTGTAGGAAGATTTCATGGTATGTTTGCTTACACTGTTTCAAAGAAATAGGAATTTCATACTGCTTTTGCTCAGATAACTGAAATTTTATGTTTTTAAGTTATTACTATCAGCCAAATGACCTAAAGAGGGATTTTTCCATAGAAGGGAGCACTGAAAACACCTCCCAATTCCTGATCACATTTGAAGTCAATGTTGAAATTCTGCTGAGCTACAGAACAGCATGATTTTTCCCCAGATGTTTCTGTTCTTTGCTGAAGCATGCGGCTACACTTCTGAAAGCAGTTAAATTACTATTGCAAAGAAGTTGCCACCCATTGGGATGCTTAGTCTGCCTTAACTATGGTTTCTTTGGGATGTATTTCATGACGTGACTGTAACTGGAGAGTCTTTAGATTAACAGCTTGTCAAGAAAAGTTGATTTCCCTCAGAGTTTTCCATTGTTCTCTTTTACCTTGATTAAGAACCGTTTTTGCATAGGTCAGCAATTAAGAAAACTCTTCTTTTTAATTATTGGATCAAATTATCCATGTTTCCATCCCAGACTTCTTTGTTAAAATGCATAACCTTTATTTTTATGAGCAGTGCATCAACAAGGCATAGCCATTTCTTACTCTAAAACACCTTAAGCACCCCCAGAGCTACGCTATTTAATTCCTCTGTGTATCTACAGCATATAGTAGAGGGGCTGTTATACCCATAAATGAATTGCATTATCCATGGGGGATGTTAAAAAGGTAATGAAAAGTTAATGTGGTATTTGCTTCTTTTGTATATACTCATTAAAATGATTTATAACTGTGATGTTTATCTAAACTCACAATTAGAATATTAGATTAAATGTTTAATTTTGATGTGGTATATGTAATTTTGTAGGGAGCCATAATACCATTTCAGCCTGGTGCATAGGGAATTGAGAGAACAACTTAAGTTGTTTCTCAGTTAATTACTGTTCTCATTTGCCTCACCCCCTCTCTGAAAATGTCTCTTAATTAGAAGGGCCTGGTACAGGATTGTACTGATACTTAACCATCTTACAAATTTGAATTGTTGGTGTTTCCATAGGAAATAAAATCTACTGAGTGTTTCAAGTGCAAACCGGTGATTAGAAATGGAGTGAAACGACAGCAAGTCAGTGTTCCCAGGGGATTATTTGTGCCTTGTGTGAAATGAGCTGATGGAGAAAGCCCAGGGTCTCAGCAGGGAGGTTTCTATCCCCTAGGACAGGCTGGGAACCTACTGACACCCCACAGGCCTCCTGGGCACAGGACCCCTGGCCCCTGGACTGGGCTGTGGTGCATGAGATGTTGGTTTGTGGATCTAAGGGGACAGTGTGGCACTGTCCTACAAATGTGTGAGACCAAGCAGATGTGTGGTGAGACACACATCTCATGTAGGAGACTTGAAGGGTCTGAGGTGCAGCAAGAGGGGAAAGTGCAGGGGAAAGCCATGAGCATGGCAGCAGCCCTCTCCATGTCATCCTTGAGGCACGGGAGGTAGGGGCTCACCCTCTTGCCAGGCACAGCCATGGACACAGGGGCCTTAAGGGAACCAACAGCATGAACAGATCCTAATTTTGGCATCTGGCTCAAGTTGCCTCCTCGGCTTTGCAGTAGAGCATGGTGTGGATAAAGAGTTGCCCTCTCTGCAGGGTGGATGGCCACATCTCTGTGAGTGGTGGAAGATGGAGGTGCCCCACCCCAGCTCTTTGACAGAAACAAGTCAGGGCTGTTTTCTCCAGCAGCTTTAAGAAAATATCACACACAGAGTAGTGTTTTATACAAATTTTGGATAATTTGGTGTTATGTGTTCCCAGAAACAGGGGGGAAGAGAAAGCTCTGTGCCACTCCTTGGGAAAGCAAAAGCTGAATTCACAGAGAAAAATACCTAACAAATAACAGACAAATACACAGAGGCCATGAGGAGTTCTGTCAGCCAGTAGGACCTGCAGCAGCTGCATGGGGCTGCTCTAAGGGGCCTCTGCACCAGTGGAGCTCATAATCTCCAGCATCTTCCTCTAGTCTTCTGGTTCCCACTCACCCCTCCAAAGGTGATCCCACATGGGACAAAACCAGACTAAAATCTCTATACACAGATGTAGAAATAGTTCCTAAGCAGGCAGCAGCTCTACCCCATTTCTGGGTGGTTTCAAGTAATTTAATTTCATTTTACTCTCCTGGCCGCTCTGTGTATGTGCAGAAATGACCAGAACTTGTGGCTTCTTCCTCAGGGAAAACAAAATCAGGTGCAAAGAGAATGTCTAATTTCCAGCACATCTTCTGCCCACACAGTCCAGAAATCAGTGATCACCTCTGACTAGTGTGGGAAGCTGTGCAACAAACTGGATCTTTGATGGGTGGGCTGGAATTCCTATGAACCGCAAGGAAAAAAAACCCCAAAATAGCTGACTATCCTGAATGTTTCTCAAGCCCCCAGTCTAGCCCCAGCAGCGGTAAAAAGCCTATTCTGTGTATGACAATATGAGCAGCTGGGCATGCACCCTCTGCCAAAGCAGAGGGCAGCAGGCAGTTCCTGTCCTGTAGCCTGTGTAACAATAAGCCATACAGAGGGTTGGGGAGATGCAGACAAGTGAAGTGGATCACAGGACAGTGGCAAAGACAAGGTTATTTCCCCAGCTTTTTCTGGGAGGATGTAGGTAGACAAAGAGGTGCTTTATGGCAAGAAAACCGAGGGAAATAGAAAGGAGCAAATTAGAGGCCAGGAACAAAGTGGAGCTGTGATAAAGAGGTGATGAGGGAAGGATAAAGCAAATTCTGGACTGAAGAAAATCCTTCACCTGGAGGGATTCTCCTTGACTTTCACCTGCTGGTTTTAAATGATCACTTGAGGACTGCAAGTGGGACACCAGTGGTGTTCAGCAGTGTGGCAATGGTGTAAAACCACCTCTGCCTTAAAGTAGGGAGTTTTGCCTTGGCAGTAATGAGTTGCAGTTAAGACTTCATTCTCACAAGCCTTTAGCTATCTCCTTCTGTTTAGCTTCTAACTTAGGATCAGTGGAGAACAAATATCTTGTCAGCAGCCTTCCCAAAGCTGGTAGCAGTGCAGAGACAGCACCAGTGTCCCTCACATGTGGCCATAAGCAGCAAGTCTTCCCTAGGGTGAATTAGTTGCAATAACAGCTTGTGATCTTCACCCATATTACAGGGACGCCCAGCAGCCCTGCCAGCATTTGTGTCAGCATTTTCTTTATAAACTCAGTTTTCTTTCTTGACTGACAAAGTGCCAAATACATGTGCTGTTGCCTCTTAGCTGAACAGAAAGATGTGAGAAACAGTGTTTTTCTGCTCCTAGTAACTGAAGACAAGTTTTGGCTGAGTTTCAGAAAAGTAGATCAGATGCTGAAGTCCATGTCACTGAAGGTATTTTGGAGTGTATGACATCTGAGTTAATCCTTTTTCCCATACAGGAAAAGCTGAATTTGGAAGTTTGGATGTGACCAGACTAATGGACATGAATTGGGCCACACTGAAAACAAACCAATCATCATGGCTCATCATAGACATGGTATTTGTTGCTTTTGTGTCTGCAGACTGATTCTTCATTGCTGTAGTTTAATTTCATGCTGTTTCAATTACATGAAGATGTGCTCATGTAGGCACAACCTGCTTCTCTTTCTTCCCACTGAGGGGCCTGGAATAAGGGCTCCTCTGCTGGTTCCCATCTCTCAGCAAGATGGATCAGAGCACAGCCAGGGGGGAGGATGCTGCAGCCTTGCTGTGTCCTTTTCTTGTGCCTGGGACTGAAAAAGGTTTGGTGATTCTCAGGAAAATGTCTTCTTACCCCATCCCATTTCCTGACTGGGCGTCATGGCACTGGGCTTGGTCTCTAGTTTGCATTTGCCTCTTTCCTGTGTCTCCCTGATGAGGTTAAATGCCACAGCATCAGCTGTGTATCTTCCTTCAAGGGCTTAATGGAAATTTTGGGGCTACTGTCTGATCTTCATTCTCCACATCATTCGACCAAAAGTGGTTTTTGTTTTTGCCAAATACTGTTACTATGCAACATAACGGCAAATAGCTGGGTGTGATGTTGGATGGGGTTTATTGCAACTGCTTTAACCATGATAAAAAACATGTGCTTAATGTTATTTTTAGACTTGTGTATGTTAAGAGGTCATAGAGTTTTAATCTAAATACAGCTTTGTATAAACACACAGCTCTCAAGCACCTTAATACTGAGATCTGTATGTCTCCCCAGGTTTAAGCTTGCTTACACAATGGAAAAATCAGACGTAAAGCAGAATTGAATAAGTTCCTTCGTATTCCCTTGCTGATTTTGTATTTCTTCATGTAACACCTTTTTGGTAAGAAAGTCATTGTAGTGACTGATGGGTCTGGTGGACCAGTGAGTTGAGCTTCTGGGAGGTAGGGATGGCTGTGGTTCAGGCTAAGACTTGCAGCTGGCCTCATCCAGGGTGCTCTGTACTGGTGCTTATATTGCACTTCTGAGAAATCCCCTTTTTCTCTTTGCCTTGTCTTCTGCAGGGAACGTGATGGGTATTGCATGTCCCCTGCCCTCCATTTTTTTTCCTTTATCTCCTCTCTTTTTCATGTGTATGTGTGCAGATCTGCAAGTGCACACACATTTGTTAACCTACACTGCACTCCTTCAAGTCAAGCAGCACTCTCATATATTTCTAGCAGGCAGCAATCTGTTCGACCTTTCTTGAAACTTTGGACTTAAGCTCAAGTTTCATTAATCCTAATGAACCAAGACTTTGCACTTAAGTTCAAAGATCCAGTGCTAGCAGGTGTATAAGAATATAGAGACGGTTTAGGTAGCATCAGAAGGGGTAGCTTGAGAGGTGTCCCACAGCAATCTTCTCCTATTTTCCCTGCCCTTTCATAGAGAGAAAACCTCCCAGAACAACACTGGAGGAATTGTCTTAGTTTCTTTTCCAGACAGCAATTGATTTTTAAATCTGTTGTTATTCATGACCTTTAAACAGTGGCTTCATTAATACTTAAACTACCATGAAGAGAGAGAGTTTTTAATCTGGAGTTGTGCTAATTTCTAGCTGACATCTCTTGACTTCTCTGCAAATCTGTTGCTTGTCTCTCAGGACCACTCTGCCCTCCTCTGTGAGTATCAAATGCAGCTGCTCTTATTGCAGGTCTTTTGTCACTGACTGGAGAAAATTTTCCTAGTAATCCTGTTGGAGGCAGCAAACAACAAAGAGATGGCTAAAACACAGACATGCTGCCTATCCAAAAGGAAAGCCTCAGCACTTCAGTAACAGCAAAGCAATTTGCAAAATGTGTGCAAATTCCTCGAGTGTGTGGCAGCAGGAAGGTGACCTGGCACAGGAGGTCACAATGCTTGTAACCCATGCTGTATTCACCTCCTGCCCAGCTCCAGCTCTATCTATTGTCCACAGCGCAGCTCCCTTGTAATGGCTTTTGTTATTCTCATTTCTGCCTCTGTCTAGAGTCCTCGGAGATTTTAACTTAATGAAATCATTCCTGTGTTTCAGAAGGAGCCTGGCTTTTCCTACTATCCCATGCTACTGCCACATGCCTGAGGGCAGGCATTTCAACTTGTCATTCATTGTGAATGCAAAAAGAGGATATCTATGCCACTAAGGGGACACTGTTCGCACTGAAAATCTCAGATGCTCCCCGAGCATAGCTCAACTCGCCAGGGGACTGGCGTCCATGAAGTTATGCTGGCAGAGACGCCAGCCCTCTTCATGTCACACTTGTATCTTTGGCATTTTAATGGCTTCTCGGAATCACACAGGGGTGGTGGTGGAAAAGAAAGGTTACCAGGGAAGTACTGTAGTCTGAACTACAGAGGAGAATGAAAGAAGGCAGCATGTCAGATGATTGTCACAAAATTATATGTACTTTTGAGTAAAATTCACAGAAGTCAGTGGTTTTTACTCACCATGGGATTCCAGTAAGAGGCAGTCAGGTACACAGCACTCACCAGAGATGGTTTTCACTTCTGCCAATGGATTCAGTTATTTTTCCCTCAGAGGACTGTATGGAGGTTCCATCACCAGGAAGTCCCTCATCATACCTCACAAAACCCCCAGCGCTGCTGGTGATGATGCATCTCCTGCAGTCACTGTGAGGATGTTTCAGGTGATGCAGAGCAATACTTTTCATTGGTGATCACGAGACCAAATCCATCCCTTCTTACATCACGTCATCCCAGAGGTGGTCCACTGGGAAATGAAGATAAGAATCAACACTCTAATCCTGAAAACTCTTTTTTTACCAACAGCCACAGGATAAGAGGCAAATGAAGGCAGGATATGAACCATTGCTGATTGCCTTCATTTTCCCGGCTGCTAGGAAGAAAATCCATCTGTCTTTATTTCCTTCTCTTTCCTTGATCTTGGCTGATCAATGGGGACAGGTTTTGACCACAGCCTGTTTGCCACCAGCTCCTCCCTGACAGCTGAGTGCCCGGTGCTGCTGGCACTGGCAGCGGTGGGGATATGTGAAAAGAACTGCAGTCAGAGTTCTTGTCTCCATTGCAACTCTACATGAATAACAACTTCTTTCAAAACCTTCTTTAAATATATTAATCCAAATGAGGTTCATTCCAGAAGAGCAGATCCTGGACATAGTGTACTTAATTGAGTCACCAAAACTTAACTGAGAGGTCTCCAAGTAACCCAAGCTCAGTTATCCCTGCTTGGAGTGGAGAGTTGGACTTGATGACCCCTGCAGAGTTGCCTTAAGCCTAAATTTTCCTATGAGGCTTCAGTCATTTCTGTATGGCTCAGCCCAAGTGGCACCACCAAGCTTCCACAGATGCTGTGCTGGGCTTTGGTGGCAAACAACAGCAGAATACTTTGGAGCTGACCTCAAAATTGCATTTGGACATGATAATTCATGCAGAACTAGCAAACTCTGGGATATGCTGTACTTTTTCAAAGACAAGAGTCTGCTGCAGGTGTTTGTGACCAAAACTGTTTCAGATCTAAAGCTAAAGCCCTAGGACCTTTCTCTGACTCTCGCTTCTGCTTCTGCTTTTTAATAGCACTATTATCCAGGAAGAATTGTAATTCCTATAAACAGCGCAGGTTTCTTCTATTCCTATGCCCTTGCAATCAGTCAAACAAAATTTCAAGTTCAGCAGCACCAGCAGATTGTGCACCACAGACCCTGATGGTCCTGGCCTGTTAGGTTTCAGCACAGCCCTTTTATGACCAAGCACCCTTTGCTACAGATCTGTGGCAGGCCAGCATGTTTGGAGAATGGGCCTGGCTCAGTGCTCTGGCAGGCAGAGCCAGGAATAAGGACAGATCTGCTGATTCAGGATCCTACAAACATAGCTGATCTCATTGCAGTGAAAATAGGTCACTAATCACACATGGCCCGCATCCAAAAACTAGCCAGGAAAATTGAATATCTGCTGGCTGAAAACTCTGTTTTACTTGAATGGACAAAAAGAAAGCAGTGTGCTTTAATTTGTTTAAAACAACCACCAGATAATGTGACCAGGACACGAAGACACTGATCTCTCTCCATTGTTATTTTTCAAGCAAGCAACTCATTTATTGTTCTAGCCCATCCTTCACTTCCGTTCTCACACATTAAAAAAAATGTGTAGTTCACACTTCTGTTTTTAACCTCAGTTACACCAAGAAGGTCTGATTTCTAAAGAAAAAATTAGCATTAGCCTATATGTTGATGATACTGATTTCTTTTACAGACTTCTGTCTAGTGAAACAAGTAAGTTAATATTGCCATAATTAAATCTTTGTAAATAAAAATTACATGGCAATTCCTGTTTTGGGGCTTGTGGGTTGGTTTGGGTTGTTTTTTTTTTGTTGTTTGGGTTTTTTATAAGACAAAAACCTTCTTTTCTTTTTAGATCATTCTGAATTTTCTTTTTAAGCTGGTTGCCCATGCTGACATCCTGAATAATTTAATGGGAGAGCACTTAGACTGCAGCAGGGCTGAGAGTTACGGATGTGGAATAAGTGTACCCTCATGTTACACAATGTGCATGGTGTGAGGGAAAGTCCAATCAATATAAATTAATCCCTTTTTCCATTGAATGAATGCTGTCTCTCTTAGTCAGCAACTGGGGAGAATATGGATGCTTTATAGAGATAAGTTCTACTAAAATGTTAGATCTGTCTCTAACAGATCAGATCAGGCCCATTTCCTTTGCTGATCACCAGTTAGTAAGTGGGAGTGGTCTTCACCTTCAACTGGGGACTGAGTGGTGACATACTCACGTGAAAAGCATTATTGAAATGTGAGTAATTGTTGGAGTGGTCAGAAATAATTGCTTGGACCATTGAACTGAAGACCCAAAAGAGGTTGGTAAAAAAAAATTGCACATGCAAGTTTGTAGAAACTTTTCCAGCACATATGCTCTTTAATATTCTCAAGCTGCATTAAAGGAAAGGTAATACTTGAGAGCAGGTAATTCAGGGACAGAGACTAGCTCACAGGAGCCCTGGAAATGCCTGTGTGTCATGCTACAGGCAGTAGTTGTAAGATCACTTTTGTGCTCCTTCCACTGGCACTGGACCTTCTTATGCTCTGGAGGAGAATTGCTCCTTGCCCCTCCTGATCTCCATCCTTGCTGCTCCTGGCCCCATTCCTCGTGTGCTGCCCAAGGTTCAGGTCCTTCCCTCAGTGACAACCATGCCATGCTAACCTCCCAGGGAGGTGTTTCCCATCTGGAGAGCTCCGATGCTTGGCCACACTAACCAACAAATAGATTCAGAGCAGTCCCTGCCAGGGAAGAAGGGAGAGCAGAGGAAAATGGTGTGCCTTTCCAACAGCTCAGGGTTCAGTAGTTCAAGTCCTGCCTTCGTTCTCTCTCACCCCAAGGCCAGTGATCTCTAGTTGCAAGTAACAGGAAAGAGTTTGTGCAGCACACACAACAACCACGTCAGTTTATGAGACGCGGTCCTTTCAACCTTGAGAGGATTTGTAGAGGCTGAAGCTATGGCTGTATTTTCTCCATTGGCAAAGCCAGAGTCACTGCCATGCATCAGTGACATGTCTGTGCAGTGCTTAATGCTGAAGCTAACACAGGAACAGACTGTGTCATCACCAGACTGAGCTTAGGTTTTACTTACAAATAAGAGGTTGTGTGACTGTGAGAGTCTCTCTGATGGAAGACAATTCTGGTAGTCCCTTAAGGCTGATATCACTGATTCAGCCAGCAGAGACAGTATTTGATGGATGTTGTGTGCCTGACTGGCTCTTGCTGGAATCTCACACTAAGTGAAAACAACTGATTTCTCACAGGCTACACACCTATAAGTGTAACTTTATGAGAAGCGTTCATCAAGCGTGTAATATACGTATATTTTGAACTCACTGATTTAATAACAAGCTGTAGATGGAAACCATAAAATAATTCACAGTGAGACAAAGGACTGAACAGTTGAGTTGAAGAACTGAAATCAGACCTAAGACTGATTTCAAATGTCTTCATCTTTCAAGTTATATTCCAGAGTTAGATCCTTACCTGACACAAACCTTTCTGACTTACATCATCTGACGCATACCTAGGCTAACATGTAATACCTGTAACCTTTTCTCACAAGTAATCATGCTGCAGCAATAAAGGGATTTTCAGCAAAGGAAAGCTCACAGGCCCTTAGGAGGGTCTGCAGGCCTTGTAGGAGCAGGGCAGTATGGCCTTGGGTGAATTAATGTGTATTTTCTTTGGCATGTGCGTACATAAGGACATGTTTAGGCCTCCTGTTTATTTGCTTAGACAGGCAAGGTTTAAGAGCGAGCTGTGGAGGAATGAACACAAGTAATATTTGAGCCCAGTGCAAGGTAGGAAGTTGCCTTTAGGAAGTGTCTCCTGAGCAGCTGAATAAAGTTAAAGAAGGCAGCTGGAAACAGCAAGCCCCAAGCAAAATAACCCCAGTGGTTATCCTGTGGGGCATATCAGAGCAAACCTCAAATGACACCCTGTAAATAAATCTCCAGCACTGACTGCCAAATACATGTACATCAAAAGTCAAGCCCTTGCCCATGGACTCACATGGTGTTTATCTTTTCTGGCCTCTTTTAACCTAAAACAAAGTTGTTGCCCAAGACTGTGAATCAGTTCTAACATACCCTCTGTGCTGGGTTGTCGGCCAGTTACTGGCAGCTCTTACTGAATTTTTTTTTCTCTGCAATATGCACATGTTTCTGCACAAGCACATTCAAAAGCATATCCAATTCCAACTTAAACCCACAAATCTGGCAATTTGTGGGTTAAATCTGGGAATTTGTGAGCTAAATTAAGCTCAATGCCCATAACAGTTGTCTTATGATGTGAAATGTTTAAAGGAATTCATCCTTTTATGAACCTTTGATGAAGGGACTTCTGTTCCAAGAGAAATGTGCTGGATTTCATGCTTTGAGCATTCCATCTCACTTCTTAATGTTGATGTATGACAGAGCAGCTTGTTTTGTAATCCTAAATAAAATAATAAATGTTCTGCCTCATACTGTATCAGCATGTAATTCTGTAATACCTGTTCTCCAAGAACCTTGAAATGCCTTATAAATCCTGTCTTGACTCAGCTGCCATGATTTTGAGCTAGGTAAAAGTTGTTATTTACCTGTTAGCATGGAGAAAAGCCATTTTAGAGACTACCTTGTCCAAAACCATGAGCAGTTGTGCAGGGGAGGGGGCTGGGCTCATTCTCTCTTTTCTGAGTTAGACCTTGTACCTGGGAGTTCAAAATAGGTTGTTTACAAACTGCAAGTGGAAAACACTACAGTTTATCTTGTGATAGATATTTGGGGCTTTCAAAAAGGATTAGGAGGATGGGGTTCAGTACCAGAATACATTTCAGGGATTTTTCTACAGTTTCTTTTGTAGCCTTGAACAAGATAGTTTGCTGCCTAAAAGACATAAATAAACATAAGTGCGTATTAGAACATAAATAATATTTTCCAGTTCAACAGACCCTGGAAAGATTTCCTCTAATGTAACATGATGTCAGCTGGGCTGGCAAGGACAAACTCACTAGTGGTTCCCAGGTTCTGGAAGCAGTGATGCTGGGATGTGTCTGTGTACAGAGAGGAAAACATCTCACTACTTTTTCTCTTGATATTTCCTCAGTCTCCAAACAGATGATGGTTTCTTTGTGGCACAGCTTTCTGCTTCAGACTGCCAAAAAATATCCTTCTTTGCAAGCCTGCAGTTTTGCACAGAACACCCCTATTTTCATAAGAGAAAATATGATCAAACTTATCCACTTGCTTTGTTTGCACACATACTGCTTTCCATTGCTGGAGAACCAGTTGAAGATATGGGCTGGCGGTAAAATGGTTTGGTCTTACCAAAACAAGCAGCTTTTCCACTGAGATATTAGAAAAATGATTAAATGAAAACATTTGCTGTGTGGCCTTTTTGAATTTCTAACTGGGTTTCCCTACCCTTGACACTGATAGATGGACAACTAAAACAATTCTGAGGGCCCCTCGTGCTGCTGGCTTGTGGGTGGGGATGCTGGCTTGCAGCAGGCAGCCGTACCAGCTGCATTGTGCTGTGTTCTTTGCTGCTCTGGGTCACTGCAGGATCTGCAAACATAGGAAAATTTTACTGAAAAGTTGGCCTTTGGACTTAATCTGGTACAGTCATCTGTGTTTTGCACCTTCAAGAGAAATAAATTTTAGAGGTTAGGTTTTTTGTGGTTTGGGAGGTTTTTGTTGTTCTTGGTTTGGTTTGATTTTTTGGGTGGGTTTTTTTTTTTGTGTGTGTGTGTTGGTTTTAGTTTTGGGTTTTATTCAAATTAAGGAAAAACAAGCAAATAAACCCATGAAACAGAAATATGGGAACATTATTGGTGCTGGTGAACTCTAGCTTATGTGCAATGACTGACATGTCTGAAGGTAAACAGGCAGGTTCCCTCACCCCCAGCCCATCCTTCCCCCCCTAGAAGCTGACATTGCTAGAAAGAGATGCCAAAGCAGCTGACACCAAAATGACAAGTGGATATGTAATGTCACACCACTGGGGAGCAGAGGGCAGAGGCAGCCCAGCTGGGAAGACCAGTGGAGTGGTGCAAGCCCAGCCCTGCCTCACTGGATGTCTGCAGGACGATGATCTGTCTGGCCAAGAATAGCAATGCCCAAACTGCTCCTCTTCTAACTGGGGCTGCTGTGCTTTCATAACAGCTCATGACAGCTCAGTTTTTGCAAAGGGAATTTTGACTACAGTTGGTCCAAAAGGAGGAGGGGTGATGCTGGGGGACTGAAAATGACAATTGTATTGATAGTGCTGGTGGTCATTGAGGGAATATCAGCCTGTGAGCAACGAGCAATTTCTCCCTCTGCACATTTCACTCCCACTT
This sequence comes from Illadopsis cleaveri, assembly GCA_013399915.1. Lineage (NCBI taxonomy): Eukaryota > Metazoa > Chordata > Aves > Passeriformes > Timaliidae > Illadopsis > Illadopsis cleaveri. Next base: position 447,861 of record VXBB01013358.1, on the reverse strand, counting down.
CCCCCTCCTCTCCCATGGGCAGGGGCCTTGGGCTCTCTGGCCTGTCACCCTTCATTGACCAACCAGTCTGCCTAAAGTGACTGTAGGGTGGTTATGCATGTTCCCAAAGGCACCAGGCTGCCGTTCCTCCAGTCTGTGCCACTGGAGACACAGCCTGAGTCTGACCCGGGGCAGGCAGGAAGCTGTTGTTGGCAACAGGAGCCAAAGGCAGGGTTTGTCCTGAACCTAAGAAAGTCTGTTCTAAGAAAAGCACAGAGATGTCCCTGGGCATTTTTGACAGATAGCTCAGACTGAAAAAGAACTAGGAGCATGACCATAATCCACAGGAATAATTCAAACAAACAAAAGAACCCAAATTTTCTGAATTTTCCTCGCTTCACTCTTCACTGTATTTACTAAATCATACTGTAGTAGTCAAATGCCAGTAAGAAACATTAGGATCTTCAGAAAGGTCCTTCCATTCTGAAGCTATTTCAGCAGTGGCTGATGAAATGATCCTCAAATGGGTTACTCTAGTTGGCCATTGCCAAGAGCAGAGTATTTTCACGTTGAACTTACAGAAGGAAATGTATTACATTTGTTTGCTTGTTTGTTCTTTTATTATGGAAGAGTTGTTTTTCACACACTTGGTGATGCGGTTGTGGGGAAATGATTATCATGGTGGAACTAAAAAGTTGCAGTCAAAATGTCTGGGAGGAGTGAGGTGGAGATTACACACACAGCAAAAGGTGAACACAGTTTAGCAGTGCACTTCTAGCTAGGATGACAAAGACTTTCACTGTGCTATCCTCTCTGAGGGGATTAAATGTCAAGCTGTAAAGCCTTTTGACTTTGCTTACAGCTTAAAATGTGATTATTTCTTTTATGTGCAGTGGAACAACTACCATGAGTAATTTATCCTTCATAAGAAGGTATCCAATAACCTAGTGATTAGAGTACTCTCAAAGAAGCTGGGGTTTGGATCCCTGCTTCAGATCAAGAGGAGTGTGGTACTTAAACCTGGCCACCCATTACTTCTGTCCACATTGCCATCACCTAATATCTGATGTGAAGTCCATTGCTGTCTCCTTTTTTCCAGCTCTGTGACTTCAGTCCAGGAGAGCATTCACAGCTAAAGATCCTTAACAGTGTTAAGTATCTAGCTGCCCAGAGAGAGCACGACATTTGTTTTTAGATGGCTGACTTTTGGAGTGTTGCCAGGTGCTGCAAGGAGAAGCAGGGTTTCTATGGAATGTGACAGCAGTGAGACTAGAAATTGGAGTTTCCATCCTCCTCTTAGGAGCATAACCTCAAAAGCCATCTTTGAAGCCTTTTTTTAGAAACTGTCTGAATTGAATGCTGGGATATGTCTTCACTTCAGCAGGAGTCATGGCCTATATGTGTTTATACTTCACACAGATCTGGATAGCAGGGCCCCAAAGGTTAAAATCTGTTGCTGATACCCAATAAAAGAAAAGTGAGGCCTCTGTAGGGATGCAAAGAGGGCAGCTTCACTAGCAAAGCTAGCAGATAGATCAGTACAAACATGCTGCTGTTCACATCTGCCAAGTAGGGGTTGTGGTAATGAGCATTTGTACGGAAGAAGAACAGGTTTTATCTCAATGGATGGACAGGGAGAGCCACCTCTTGGCTTTGCCATTGGTTTGACCTGTGTCTGTCAACACAGTTCACCCCAAAACAGAAGTTCAGATGCCAAGACCAGGTTGGGAGTGTGTAGGCTCGTGTTATGGAGACTGGGGAGAAGAAGGCTCCATGGCATCTCCCATGGAGACTCTTCATGGGAAGCCACAGCCTTGCAACATAAAACTTAAAAAGAACCACAGCCAGATTTTGTGCAAGACTTTGTTCCTAGAAACCCCTTTGTAGTTCTTGGGCTTAAACAGTTACCTCACTAAGACCTTGTGTGGCCGTAAATGCTATTTGTGCTCCACAGTGGCAGTAAATATTTGGGTTTGGCTTGGTTCAGTGTGACTGAGGCACATAGAGGAAATTACTGAGAAAATAACAGGTTAGTGTGTGACAAGCAAATTGTGCTTAATCAATAAGGCAAAACAGATCAATTGTGGACCAAAATGTCATGGTGAATGTGCAGCACAGGCAGAGGGACTGGAGCAATTCCCTCATTTATTTGGTAATTGACCTTCCAACCATATAGAGGCAGGCTGAAATTCCATTGCAGCTTTTCTCCTTTTCTCCTACATTTTAAAAATCTTGTGTAATCTAGAAATAGATACAACAGCAGGTTTTTCAAATGGACATTTCACAGTAAAAACTTGATCTGAGCACTTGCTGAAACAACTGCAAACCGCTAACTTTTTGCTGTCTGCAGCCACTTGAGTACAGGCTGATAAAACCAGAGAGCCTGTATTTTGTAACCTTAAGTTTCCATGGTGGGTTTTTTTGGTCTGTCACCTGAATTCTCCCAGGCTTGCTTTGTGCCAAAAAAGTAAGCAGTTAATTCACTTAAAAGCTTGAATGAAACATCCTTAACTAGGTTTTATGTATGGAAGTGGCTTCTTCCACAAAAATATTTTAAATATTTGAAAATGTACCATTTTAAGATCAAGTGATGAATGAGCTTTTTAACTTAGCAGTGAAATACCCAAGGACTAAGCTGCCACAGGCATTAGAGATACCAGAAGCAGCAACCCTCAGAGGTCACTTGGACTGCCAGGGCCTTCATAACCCACAAAACCTCTGTTGGGCAGGAACCTGTTCCCTGTCCCTACTGATGGGAATCAAAGACAATGTGGAGGATATAATTCCAATAGCTGTGATCTGAGAAAAACTGGGAGCTAGTGCCTGGTGTTCTGGGGAGATGGCAAAATGTGTAAGACATTGAAAAATAACCTCTGATTGCCCAGAGAGCTTTCCTTGCCTGCGCTCACCAGCGAGGAAGGGATGAGCAACAGCTGTCACTGCTGCAGTGCAGTGCCTGCACTGGGGAGGGGTAAGCTGGAGGCTTCAAATCAGACAATTGCTAAAAAAGATGCCCAGCCTGACTGTATGGCCTCATATGTCAGCGATTTGGATTTTTATCAGGGCTATTTTTCTGCACAGACAAGGGTTCCCTCCTCATCTGCTTCCCATAAGTAAACAACACTGAATGAAGGTCTTGGAAGAAAGAATTGCACAAGGAGGGGCTGGTCTTCCCCATTTGTGCTTTTTCAGTATCACTAAAAAAAAGGGGAGAAAGGTGGTTTGAGGCATTCTTGACAGCACAACTCCTAAGGCAACCAGATTTTCAGTCTGAAGGTGCAGTGTTCCATCTCACCTCTCATTCCTCACCTTGAGGTAACTCACATGTGCAACAATTCAGGTGAGTGATGGGTTGGAGGGAGGATGAAAAATGACAGAAACATCAGAATGTTTAAATTCTCTTCCTTACCAGGATTTGCAGTCAGTACAGTTCCCTTTCTCCATAACAGGATCCTATTGGTGACCTGGTCACACAGAGCAGTGTTCATCAAATTTCAGTGCTCATTACATGATTACCAGTTTTGTTTCTGCCTACCAATTTCATTGCCCAGCCATACCATTGCAGCTGGGATTGATGCAGGCACCTGCACTCACATCCTGGGGGTAAAAAGAGATGTGACCCTTCCTGGAGAAAGTAGTTTATGAAAAGGATGTTTTCCTATGAAGTCTTTGGCCTGACAGGCCACAAATTTATTAATATGCAAGTTATATTATTTGAGTTCATTTTTGCAGAGTTCATTTTATCATGTTTTACCACTCACTGAATGAAATTCAATTGTTATTGAATTTCATTTTTTCTCCAGGCATTGGAAAACAAAGGCAAATTCCATGAGGAGGAGGTGATTTAGAGATGGTTTGAAATTGTTATGCTTCAGATGTGTTGTCATGCTGTACCTTTATCTTGGGTGTCCTTTTCCCCTAGTTCAGTAATCTAAGTAAATACAATGAGAAAAAAAAAAAATTCCCTGTTCTTACTTTGTTTCTCCATCTAAAATTACCTCGAAGTTTTCTTATAAAAACACACAATTTAAATGCACTGTTCAAGCATGGAAGATGAGAACTCTTTGCATGCAAGGGGAAAGCAGACTAATCACATGCAATAAAAAAAGAAATGTATTCCTATTGTTTTGCAAAGGGGTTACTGATTGTTGGTTTTAGAGCTGTTTCACAGAATTTTCAAATTTAAAAAAATTCAAAACATCATAAAATATAATTTCTGGGTCTCTGTTAACCTCTAAATTTTGGACTATTTGTTGTTGATTGGAGAATATAATCTGAAATAATGTAGTTTTTACAACTATAGTTTTGATTTCCTTTTATTTCAAAGTATTTGAAAACGTCAGATTGAAATGTTCCAGCCTGATATGTTTCCACGGTGAGCTTAACTCAATAGCTTATTTTCATCTGCTTTTCAGAAGAAATTTATTCCAAGTCGCTGTTTTCAGGCATTGTGGTTGTGAGCAAGACATGAAAACATTGTCAGAAAGGTTTTGCCTGTCTTTTTCCTATTCCTTTGAGCAATACAGCCATGCCTGCAAGAGCTGACACCATCAAAACTTGCAGGCAGGTGCTGTGTTTGTACTGGCCTCTCACTGCTCGTGGCTTCCCAGGCTCCCAGAGGGTTCATGGCCTGCTGGGGGAGCAAGTCAAGGCTCTTGGTGTTGTTAAAAACAACATGAAAGTCAGCGAGCCACATATCTTAACTGCTGCCTGCTGATTTAAAGCTTGTTTTTCTATCAGAGGCTAGAAGACACCTGAGTTATCCTCCAGTAAGGAGAAAGCCAGGTTTGGGTAGGAGAGAAACTGAGCGCAGCTCAACTGTTGCCATAACAGGAGGGAAACTGATTATTTGGATTTTGACAATGAATTAGTGAATTTACCTTTAAAGGAAAAATCAGAATTGATTAAAAAAAAAAAATTAAAAAGAAAAAACCCAGGGTTTTTTTTACTGCCTCTATTGGCAGTAAAAAAACAAACAGAAGAATTAAGGTTCCAGGCTATGTTAAATAACTGTGTTTGTGAGGCAATAGCTGAAATTCTGCTGAAATCACTTACTTAGAAAAGTAAGCCCTGTCAGGCTTTATTTTAGTGGTCAGTTACCCTAGCCCAGAAAGTATAAAGCTTGAGAAGTGAGCTTTACCCTAAACACCTGAAGCACCTCTCAGCAACAAGTGGAGTGAAAGTGGAGCACTGCCAAGTGAGTGTGGCAGCCTGGCAGCTGCCCAAAGGAGAGGGCTGGTACAGACAGCCCTACTGCCAGGGCAGAGCTATAGCTGAGACATCACTAAGCCATGATGATAAATGATGATGTTCTCAACTGACTGCTAGAAAGTGTTCTGAGAAAGGAGCCTCTGACTCCTTGACAGCTGCCTTGACATTGGAGTGTTTTCACCAAAATGAGTTAAGTCTGTGTTTCACATGAATTATGGACATTACAAAGCCCAAGCCCACCACCCAATCTCACAGGCTGATGGGAACCAGAACAGCTCCCATGTACCTGGACTACACCAGAGAGGTTCCAGTGGTGCCCCCTGCCAGTGATCCGCTAGTCAGAGAAAAGAGGAAAAACAATGTTTCCAGACATGGTTGTTCTCCCCTGCAGACGGGAGGACACAGAACGTGTCCTCTTGCCCACCCTGGGGCTGGTGCTCACCCGACCGCTCGGCTCCCACCCTGCCTGGTACTGGTGCCCTTGGTCCCAAGCCTGTGGGTCTGCATGCCTCAGCCAAGTGAGAAACACTGACTGCCTCTTGCAGCCTGGATTTTAAGTCAGGAGAACCCTGCATGAGGCAGTTGTACAAATACAGCTTGGTTTAGAGAGAAATGGTGCACATTGATGGCAGCCTGCCTGGGCTCAGATAAGCAGCATATACCTACAGGCTATGACTTATTTTAACTTCTGATGGGTAGCAATTTCTCATTGCAACACTCAGAGGAGTTTTTATTCTCTTATTTTGCTTTTCATGAATGTACCTCAAAGAGCAAACCCCATGCCTGCTGCTACTGACCATACAAAATGTGCAGAGCATGGACAGTGTTTAGCATCCCTCTTAGCAGCCTGTGAGCCCGCTAGAGGTACACACCACAGGGTCTGGCTTCTGTTGGAAACCAATCAGTGCTTGTCCATTACTATACTAAGGCAGTGTGGAATTAATTAGCATTTGAATTCAGTTAATTTGTAGTTTACTTCAAATCCATCAGTGCTTTTTTCATAGGATTTTTGAGCTAAGAAGAAAAGACACCCCAAATGCACAGCATTATATTGATTTGTTTCATCTTCTGGGAGGAGGACAGCTGGACAACTTATTTCACAGCACATTTGTACATTGCTATTAATGATCACAGTCAAATAAAAAATATTCAGATATTTGGGTTTTTTTCCTTGTTTACTAATTCCAAGTGAACAGTTGGAATTATCACATAAAGGCTTATGTTTTTATTTCATGTTAAAGTAGTCCATCTACAGCACAATGACGGGAGCACAGCTGAGTGGCACCTCATAGATATGTAGTTCCATGGGGAGGCCCATGCTACAGATCAGGGCTGGTAACACACATCCTGAAGCCCTTGGTGCTGGGAACTCAGAGTGTCAAAGCTGAACACAGCACTCTGGCCCTGATCTGATGGATTAGCATTTTCTGGATTAAGTCTCTACCACATGGCTTGTGCCACCCTCTGCTGAACAAACAAATTAAAATCACTAGATGAACAGTATTGAGACACCATTTTTCAGCAGTGCCTGTATACTAAAATGACACCGTGGAAGCTATCTGGTTATCTGCTGCTGGGTCATCTTGTTAGTGAAATAACTCAAGGAGAAAAATAAAGGAAGAGATCAGTGCAATCCCAGAGCTAGTGACCAATACGCACACATAATTCTGTGGTCTCATAGGAAATCTGCCCTTAGGTAGTTTAAGATTTGGCAGTAGGTAAAAAGAAAAACATTGAATCTGTAGAAAATGCCCAAACCGTGAGGTAAATCTGTCTTCTGATTACTAGCAGGTCTGCAAATGTTAACATAGTCTTTGTTTCTATATTGCATCCCCAGCGAGGCACGCCTGATATTAGCAATAGAGACCCCCTTTTTCCCTTGGGTCAGGTCACCCAGTTTCATGTTTCTTATTCTTCTTGCAGGTGTACTTACCTGAAAGCTTTGGAAATTTTCATATGGCGATTAAAAATCCTTCTTTTTATTATTTTAGCTACTCTTGCTGTATACTGTGACCTTGCTCCAAGAAACCTTGTTTTATAGCAGTGTATCCTGAACAGCATTTCAGTATCAGCTGAGGCATTTAACAAATAACTTAATTAATACTTCATCCATCCTGCCTTATAGACTTGGCAACTTTTGCTTTCATCATTATTGTCCAGGCCTGCCACTATTAAATAGACCTCATGTCAAACCCTCTGGTGCTTCACTAATACTTTCCTTCTAATCTGGAAAGGCTAATCTTGTTTCTCGTGCTGGGTCAAAAAGACAGCTTCTGTTCTCAAATGTCAAGAAGTCAGCTTAGCACACCTTCGGCTTTGAACTGCAGGACTGGAAATGAATGACTGCTCTTCTGGGCAGGAAGCCTGAAAAATCATTGTCTATTTTGGTCAGAAGTATCCAGATACCCAGGATTTTAAAGTAGTTCTCCTTATGTATGTGTCATCCTCTTACCCTGAGCTCAGGTATTTACCAAATGTTCATTAAATGTTTGCTCTACCTTGAGTTTCTCTAACATCTGTTTTTATTTTTCTGGAGTTGCATGGCACGCAGATTCTGGCATTCTGTACTATTCTTCTTCTATTACCTGCATTACAGATACAAGAAGGGATTTTGCAGTTTGTGGTCTCCCAGATGAAAAACTGAGGACAGCAGTATTAAACATTCAGAGAAATCTGTGATTTACCCAAAATGCAAAAGGACAGTCTGGCTGTAACAGGGAAATACATGTTTATTCACTTTCTGTACTGTGGGGGGCTTCTTGAGCCAGATGGGCTTTGCACTGCAGTAGTCATGAACACCCTCCTGTAATTTTCATCCTTTAAGAATTAAAGATACAGCTTAGTCATCTCCAAATTGCCATTGGATTTGGGCAGTGGGTCCCTGGTGTTTTTTGTTTTTTTTTTAAATCCTATCCAAATTATGGTCCATATGTTACTTATACTCCTGCAGTATCTCAGAATTACTGTCAAAGCTTGGGCCCTATCGTGATGAGTATCACGTACAAAGGGAATAAAAAGCAAATATGTGCCCTGGGTCATCCACAGTTAATTCTAGGGGTAATCTGGTGCAGACATTGTGAGACACCTCTGACTTGTTTTTAATGAAAAACTGTTTCTTTTTCATTCAGATCAGCACTGGGAAAACATACACATTTCATTTTCTCACTGTATCTAAATTGTAGGATGTATTTGATAAGTAATATGCTTTACCAATGCGGTGGAAATAACGTGCTGCTTTAGTCACTTTAGAAATGGTATGAGCAGCATCCAGTAATCCTTCCATGTCCAGATATTCCAGTTATGCCAAAAGCCCATGCTCAATTTCTGTACACAGCTCTCTTGGATATTACACTCTTTCATCAAAATGGCATTTTGCCCATATGCCCATATTTAAGAAACTGTGACAGGTGGATACATACAAACAAGAGAGGATGCCTGCACAACTGTGTGTAGGCTGTTTTCTGTAAAGGACTGACCCATTCCATCAGCTGTGGGAGGAAAGGGAAGCTGAGGCAAAATGGAGAGATGTGAATATGTGTTTTGAATGCAAAGTGCCTCCTCTCCAAACATTTTCCTGCTGATAGCTGAGCTCAGCTGGAGTCCAGGGCAGGACCCTCCTGCTACCACATCAGGCCCATGTCCTGCCAGCCCTAGTCCTGCACCCCTCCCAGCACTGCATCACTTTATAGATGAGCAGGGGCCTGAGTCAATGTCTTCTATGGTATTTTGACTTTTCATACAGGTCTTCATGTTTCTTATTGAATCCTTTTATTAGCAGAGACTTTTTTCTGGGTCTCAGCTGCAGGACACCTATTGGTCTCTGTTGGCTGAGGTTGCAGGTCACCTCCTGTGTTAGAAATATTGGGGCTTCAACCACAGTTGCACCTCCTCAGGCAGTCCCTTCATGTCATTGTGGTGACACTGGCAAGACTGGGAAGGGCAACCCGTATTTCTTATGTTTTCAAGTTCTCCAGCACCTGTTCTATTATTTCCTCCCTCCACTACTATGTGCTGAACAGGACACAGACCCAGTTCTTGGACTGTGATGCTGTATTCCCCTTGTTTTTCAGGATGGAGACCTAGTTCAGTGGCATCTCTTGTAAGCAAAGGTGTTGCAAAGGAGGAGAAGAGCATGGGACATGTCCTAGGCACACGGTGCCTGCCTAAGATGTGTCACAAAGCAACATTTCCATGACTAGCTTTCCAAATGGCAGATCTGTTACCTTGATATCCACCCCTTAAGTGTGCAGTGGGAGAGAAGAGCCCTTCATGTATTAGAGTACGTCAGTAAGGTGAACTCCGGGATTGCTCTTCCAAACCCAAGGAAAAACTGGGGCTTTGCAGCCCACATCTGAACAGTTCACTTGTTCCTTTCCAATGCCCCAGAGAGGGTTTGATTGCTGCCTCTCTCCCAGGTATCCCATACAATTAGATACAGATCTGTGACAACAGAGTGCACAGGTCTTCCCAAAGCATTTTACTGGCTCTGGCCACATGTGCAACGTCCATGTCTGGACAGAGAGTAGAAGACAAAAATCACCAAATCACCACAGAAAGAAAAACAGCAATTCCAGCTTATTTTTAGCATGAAGATGTCAGAGGATTTGCATACCCCAGCAGGACACACAGAAATCTGGTGTCCCAACTCACAGCCAAAATACACTGACACACATACACACACAGACACACAAACACAGAGAGACATACATACAATGATGGAAGACACTGGGTTAACCACTCTGGAGCAGTACCTAGGTACAGGTTTGGTTTATGAAACAGGGCAGACAAATTTACACCAGACCTCTCCTTTTCCTGAGAATCAAGAGATGATTGCAGGCTCTCCAGTGCCAAGTATCACCTCTCTATCATACAGCCTTCCCAAATCCTACTAGTTACATGTCTTGATATTTCTGCAGATTTGGGTTTCGCTTGATGTTGCTTGAATCTTGATGCACCATTGAGTACTTCGGCAGGTGCTAACCCTGCCCTTCTCCCAGTGAGCACTGCAAGTGTTTCCCCCTCCACACTGTCTGGTTATCACTGGCAGGAGCCAACAGATACCCTAGGTGAGTCACCTGGCTGCTGCAATGCTGTTTGTCTGGGCTCACCCTGCTGAAGTGGCACTAATTACCTCACTGGTGTGATGCAAGGAGAACTTACGCACTAAGTATAGGGAAGAGAACTGATTACATTGCAGGAATGATTACAGGAGCCCTCTCAGATATCCACCTACCCACAGGTACATTCACCTGCTGCTGCTGTATACTTGGGCACATCAGCAATGTGTGATGAACAATTTAAGGTGTGTGGGATCCTCCCAGGGCTACTATCAGCAAATAAAAGCCAAACAGAACCCTGTCTTCTCTTGTGAGGATTCCTTCTTGCTTCTGTTCATCCAGGTACAGTGTTCTTAGTGAAATACTCTGGAAAGTCTCCAAACGTTGTAACACCTTTGTCTGGGGCTGCTATTACAATGAGTTAGGTCACACCAATGTGGCAGATGTAGTGCTACAGGACTGCATCACACTGTGAGGCTTCCCCCAGCCTCTGCTCTCTCTGCCCCTCTCAGGGAAGCCAGCAAGCTGCCAGGCTGCCTGAGAAAACTTTTGCTTTCCTTAGTTGTTTCCTTTGGACCAGAATTTCACAGAACTTCCCCCCCATCCCCTCCCACCCATAGCTGGGAAGGCCATAAATGCAAACAGGTTTATTTTGCAAGTCTTTCATTATTCTGAAGCATTTGATTGAAGCAGCATTAAAAATACATCCCCAGTGCTAAGGATCTCTTTGCTTTCTGTTGTCAACAACATATTTTTAAATGAAACATTCCAGGGTTGGGGTTTTTTCTGGTTGGTGTGATTGCCTTGTTTCAGAGTTACTTAAGTAGGAAAATATTTCCCTTGGAAGGAATCCAAGCCCACAGAAGTCAGGCAGAGTCTTTCTGTTAACTTTAAATGCACTATGGACTAGATTTCTGTAAACCTCTAAAATAAATACATTGGTAAAATCCAAGGTTTAATGAGGCAAATGTGGCAGGACCTGTAATGGTGAGCATCCCTGATGTTAGTCACCTTAGCAGCTCGGAAGGACAGCTCTCCATACGGTGGGCATTTATGAAGTTAATTGATGGCTGGATATTTATAGCTTGGCAACGATCTTTTTAAGGATACAGGCACCAGGCATGGGTTTTCCCTTGGGGAAGGGAGAGGGCGATGGAGCGGAAGTAGCATTAACAGAAGTGGTGGGAATTTGCCATGGCTTTTCCCTCACTGCTAGTTTTGATATCCCTCTCCCCAGCTTCACTACCTCAAATATTTAGTGTTTCTGCACAAAGCCACAGCAAGGCACTGCTGTGGTTGTAGGTCTGTTTGTGCCCTGCATGCCAGCCCCTTCAGCCTCCCACCCTGTGACCTTGTGGCTGGGACCACCCTGCAGCTGGGGAGGGAATTTAGCCCCTCAGTAGCCCAGGGCTGTGCTGGGGCAAGAGGAAGATTCGGCAGGGGTTACTGCCCCTTGGGTCACTTGGCTGAACTGTTCTTGCAGCTGCTGCTTCTCCTATCCCAAGCAAAATGAGGATTTCCATTGCAGAAGCAAATTTTGCTTTGGGCTGGAAGGCAGCCCCAGGACAGCACTAGGCTGGCAGTGGTGGGCACAGGGGAACGTCACCAGCACTCACTTGCTGCCACCACACTTGCCCTACCTGTGGGCTTCCCTCATCAGGCTGAAAAAAGGGCTGGAAGCTCAGCATCCCCTACAGCTGCTAATGTGGTGCTGCTGAGCCTGGATTAATGACAGCAACATCAGGGCTTCTGCCTTTGAAAGGGCTTGTGCCCAGGCAGTACCATTAAGACACAATCTAGATCCTTCGTTTGCTGCTGCTAATTAGAAAAGCAGTTCCAGCCCAGAACACCCAAACACTATTAATGCAAAGGAAAGCACAAGGCTTGAAAGACACAGACAATATCCAACGAACATTTCGGTGGTTGCATTTTTCCTACAACTCAGTCTCACTGGAGATAATAGAAAAGACAGAGTGTTGCTCTGAAGGAAGAGCAGCTATTAGCTCTGGAGAACACTGGTGAATAGGATCTGCCTTGATTCTGTGCTGGAAACCAATCACCATTAAGATCTCTCCTTAAAAAAATCTTATTTAATGTTTACATAAAAACACCACATAAAAATAGATTGAATAGAGCCTCTGGAATCCAACTCAGTGTATTTGCCTTGGAGTATACATTTACCCCCTGAGAATTCATACAGTAATTAGATGAATGTGCTTAATTAATCACATTTCCTGTGCTGAAGAGGTTTGATGGAAAACATTTGCTTCCACCACTTTATTAAAGCATTACTGAGTGTTGTACTTGTCATGTGTTCATCACCAGCCTTCTCTCCAATCAATCCTGACAAAACAAAGTTTACAAACAGCAAAGTAAGCCAGTGCTCGCAATCGCTTTGTTGTAGCTTTGTGTACATGCCTTCATGCCTCTAGGTAATCACTGGATAATTGGGAGCCAAGTCTGTTTAATCTAAAATGAGATGTGTTAAATATAAACCATTTTCAGTGCCTGATTGATACTATTTTAATAGGCTTGGTATCCTTTACGGCTGTGGACATGTAATGCATTATTACCTGTATTTATGGTGTGTGTTTATTATCAATTTTAAAATAAAAATGTGATTTATAGCATGGTTATTTTACCTACAAAGCAATTATTGGTCATTAATATATTTTTCACATACCACAGCTGAATTAAAGCATGGGGATTCAAAATCAGAGGTGTGAAGACAGGATCTTAATCCTTTCCAGAGGTGCTTATGTTTTGGCCTTAGCTACGACATTACTGAGGTCCCATCTTCTGTGAGCCAGCATCCAATATGGGGACACAGATACCTGATAGGGGATTGCCAGCTGAGGGTCAGGAGGGGACTTGGCAGAAACCCCACTGCAGAGCAGGGGAAGAGCTGGATGAGGTAGCAGGGCAGGGGAGAGACCTGGTAGCAAGCCTCAGTGCAGGACCCCACCAGACAGGCTTGGCCAGGGATACCCAACGCTGTTCCCTCCCATCCCATCCAACGTCAGGAGCAAGCACAGATCCCTGAAGAGAAGCACAGATCATAGAATTACAAGGGTGAAGGGTCTGGAGGGGAAGCCTTATGAGAAGTGGCTGAGGACACTTGATTTGTTCAGCCTGGAGGAGACTGAGGAGAGATCTCATTGTGGTCTTCTGTAGCAGATTTTCTTAGGGATGAGCTACTCCAGCTTGAGGTGCCCCAGCTTGGGTCCTGGACTTAGGGCCTGTAGGCCCCTGTGGCACAGTTAGAAATTCTGTTAAGGGGTTACTGTGGGACAGGGATTCTTTAGGTATGAGTTGTAGTGTGCACACTTGAACCACCTTAAGGATAAGTTAAACAATAACTGTTTGCCTTTTTCCCTGTGCTGTATGCCAATGAGAATGTCACTGTAACTGTAAACTATATCAAGAGTATATAATCTGCCATTTCAGTCTGAATAAACGGAGAACGTAGCATTAACCACACTGGTTGGATCTACATTTGCTCTCGTCCAACTTCCCATTATTTTGGGGGGTTCCCTTGCTTTAGTCTTCAACATTCCCCAGGTACAGATCTCTTCACCTTCATGATCAGTGATAGGATTTGAGGAAACACCATGAAGCTGATGTAAGGGGAGGTTCAGATTTGGTATCAGTAAAAGGTTTTTCACCCAGAGGGTGGTTGGGCACTGGACCAGGCTTGCCAGGGAAGTGGTCACAGCACCAGCTTGACATAGTTCTAGAAGCATTTGAACAATGTTCTCAGGCACATGGTGTGACTCTTGGGGATGGTCTGTGCAGGGCCAGGAGTTGGACTCAATGCTGATGGGTCCCTTCTAACTCAGCATATTCTGTGATTCTATGATTCTGCTATGATACTGGGGACATCTTTATAAGGGGTTTTTCCTCTCAACCACCCAAAATATTAGGCATGCAGACAAATATCAATGCATGCAGTTTCCCTATTCTACCAACTGTCCAGCCCCACAAAGTCAGTTATTGTAGAAATAAAGTAGTTGTCATAAGCACTTCTGCTTACATAGTCATTAGGAATGGAAATGCTTGTTTTCATACAAAATGAATTGCTTACTGGTGGGCAATTAGATTTTCCTCTTCTGTGCCTTATTGCAAGAAATTTATGTTGCAACTCAGGCATTTTTATTGCTGATGCATTCACAAAGTTACTTATTGTGCATAGCAAGATACCCTTCATATATAAATGTGCATTTCCAGCAATTACACAGAATTACTGCAGAGATAATTTTTAGGCATGGGAACATTTCTTTTCTGTTTTTTCTTGTTTAAAAAAAAACAACCAACAAAACAAACCAACAAGCAAACATAAAAACCCCCTAGATTTGGCTGCAAAATATTTAGCAACAGTTTGACATTTTTGACAGAGTGCTTCTGTGTTCATAGTAAAGTTTCTTCCAAAAGTCCAAAGGCAACCTGGACTCAAAGTTTACAGATAGGCTTAACATTGACTCCTTTATGTATGAGCTATCTTACTACCCTTTCTCCCTGGGACAGGCTGCCACTTGGTACATAAACACCATAGAGAAGGGACTGGTTTGGTCTCTGGCCAAAAAACTAACCTGGGTTACCCTAGCTGAAGATTCACCTGAGAATCAGTAATAAACTTTCCCTCCACATAAAAAACTCTGGACTCTGCCAAAGAAAAGGGTAGCAAATGTGGGGGCAGCTTGTAAAGAGAGAAGGGGAGGTTCATAGGAAATAAGAAATGAGGAAAACAACACTGCAAATATTAGCTTGGGAAAAGCCTGCAATCATCTTGGTTGCTATTAGTAAATAAGATAGGGAGGAACTGTGGGCTTCTTGAGGTCCCCATGGAAGAAAGCACTGAAGCATATGCTCTGAGCTATACAGGTATCTACATGCTTGCTATATCCAAGGAGTAGGTGTCCCTGCTCACCTCAAAGTTGCTAATTACACTTAAAATCCTGGCAGGAGACCAGACCCCATCTGGTTTCAGCATGGCTCTGCATGCACTTGCTTTCTTCACATCTGAGGATATTCTTTTGCAGAAGTCATGAGAGCTGCCAGGTCTGGGGCTGCTGCCAAGCACAAGCAGGAGTGGCACCTTGCCCCTCTGCAACCCACCTGCCTGCAGAGGTGTGGGAGCAGGGCTGTCCCCCCAGCCATTCAGGCCTCAGCTTATCCATGCAGACCCACCATCAAGGGTGCCAATTAGTGTCAACAAGAGCTTATTGAGCACTGAGTTGGCCTTGCTGCTGTGCAATTGCTGGGAAATGAAAACAGCCTGTTCCTGCAGTCTTGTTGGGTTTTTTTCCTCACTTTTCTGATATTATTGTATGGTAACTCCAATTAAATCTTTCCTGGCATGGCATTTCATTTGAGAGCCCTTTCCCTATATGACTGTTCTGTATCCCTGTGTGAACTACTTGATGTTTCATTACACAAATAGACTTCATTTGCAGAAACGGCTCCTTGCTGGGAAAAATCAAATGCTTGAATTACAGGTATTCTGCAGGGGGGAGTCTGCCCTCAGACAGTGAGATTGGGAGTCAAGATCTGTTCATAGCTGCTGGGCTGGAGCAGTTATGCCAAGAGAAGAATTTATTTTTAAAAAACTGTTTAAAGAAAAAGGCTTCTGGGTCTAAGGGGGAAAATAACCAATGCTCGAGATGTGCTGGAGACTTAGAAAGCCAAGGCCACTGATTGTGCTGGAGCCAGCTGCGGGAAGATCTTGAACAGCAGCCACTGAGGTAAGGCATGGGTTTATCTACAAACACCTCCCCAAGTTCATGACCCATCTTTCCTGCCTGTGCTTAAAATCTCACTAGAACTATCTGAGCTGAGTGGATTTTGGGTTGACAACAAAAAGGGAAGGGGCTTTTTGGCATGTCCCATTGGACAGTAGCTCCTTTCTAGGGCACTACAGGGGTCTTGTGCTGGACCCAAGCTGAGAGGAACAAATTAACAGCAAGAGAGTTTAGAGGATTGTTAATGAATCTCACCCTGCCTCCTACCTTCCATTCTTCTCCCAGTTTTGTGCTATAAGGACACCCCGTATGGGATTACATTTTCACCAGGTATGGGACTCACATAACCAAAGTCACACACTTACACTGGGCCTGTACCTGGGCTACTTATCCAAATGGAGTCAATGGTTAGAGCAGGCACCGAGATATCTCTGGAGCTCCTGTTACTCTAAGGCAGGTCTAATCCACATCAGATGAATTGTATCTTAGAGGTGCCTACTTCTCCCCATAAATTTTGAAGGGAGTCTGGAGCTATGGGCTCAGACAGTGTCTGCCATGTTCTAATCTTAGTCAGAGGAATCCACAGAGAAGTTCTTAACCTGTATGTCCTATCAAAATATCTACACTTGCTATTGATGCAACATACATATTTATGTTTGCACTGAGATCGTCCTTGGGATTTTGTGAATCTCAGGTAACAGCAACATTATGTATCAAGGTCATAGCTTGCTTTCCTGCATAAAATATTAGTCTAGGAAGCAAAATAATATTAAACCTCTACCTTCTGGTATTAAACCCCAGCAAGTCCATAATCCTATTTTTCCAAGAGTAATGCAAGAAATTTTCCTTAATGCTTAATACAAGAAGATCTAGACCATCAGCCCAAACAGGCTGTGTGTGCTCTTATGTGATGGGTCATAGAGCATAAATACTCAGCACTTCGACAAGCACAATAATCATCAGTTCAGTCCCATCCCATTCAGCTGAGACTGAAGAGGTTTTCCACGGGCTGGATGCTCAATAAGCAGCCTGCTCATGGCTTCTTGTTCCCACACTTGCCAAGGCACCCGCACACTCAGAGAGATGCTTGAAGCAGACCTGCATGGGAGCAGAGTCAGGAAACTGGGAAAATGACAGCTGATTCCTCTCCACAGAGAAGGACCATGGGCTAACAGGCCAACAGCATCAGAGTGGATTAGTCCTGGGCTAAGCCCCTGTACGGCAGCTGACCACCAGCTGTGGAGGCTGGTGCTATTTATACCTGCATCTCATTTGCACTGGGGAGACGCCACATGCCAGTGGTGACAGACGGGAGCCTTTCCTCTACAAGCTGGCTGCTCTGAGAAGCAAACCACTTTAAATCAGGGAAAAAAGAGCAGAGGAAGTGAGAAACAGCTTGTGCTTTCACAATGCAGCACCCATACTTGTGGAACAAGCTAAACAACAACCTGGAGACCCTACCTGGGGGTTTGGCCAGATCTGTGCAGGCAGTGGATGAGCCCGTGCTTTCTGTGGGCTGGAATACCGTGGGCACCTTACCGGGGTGGGAGCCCCATCCAGAGCACTGCTCATGAATCCAGCACTGTCTGCTGTCCTGTGCTGCTGCCTTGGGGCAGTGACCAAACATCTGTGAGAGGTGGACAAAGGGACAGTGTGGAGGTTACGGAGCTACTTGTGTCCTGAGGGTTTTCTGCATCTGGGAAGCAGTTTCTCTTTCAGGGGGACAGCCTCTTTTTCCAAGAGGTATGGAAAGGCATGGAATCTTCTGATTGGACTGGAGGGACTGGATCCATTTTACACCCTCAAGAGATTCGCCTTTTGGGCGCTTAAAGAAATAAATTACTGCATTTTGGATAAGTGAAATGCATTTGTCCCTCCACAAGAATAATTAAAAAAACCCCAATGCTTTCTTTTTTTGGGTCAAGTTGAGATGAATACAAAATTTCTTTATTTTTCTTTTGTGCCATCTGTGCATCAAAAACTGCTGTTTGTGAAGCTCTGCAGCAGTCCCAAGCCAGTGGAGGTGAGCCTGCAGCTCTGCCCATGCATGATGACAGCCCTGTGACAACCACGTTGCGCTGTCTAGTGTGGCTCCCACCCCAAGCCGGGCCTTGTGCTCTGTGTAGGGTGTGTATGTGTGCACACACGAGTGTGTGTGGGGTCACATCTGATAATGATGCCTCAGGGCTTCCAGCCAGCATCCAGCCTAGCCAGACCCCACAGGCGCAGCCTCTCTTGGCAGCTCTGCCGGGTTAATTATGTTTTTAGCCTGATTCCCTAAAGAAATCAATCTTCTGAGAGGATGCTGGTTGTGTGGGGATTCACGAGTGTGCTGCAGTCGAACGCAATAGTAATTTTGTAACCTTCTTGCCAGTTTAAGTCTAATTTGAGGGCGGGCAGAGGTCTGAGGACTTCGTTTAAAGTTTTAGGAAAGGTGAAAGGGAAGGGGGATGCTGCTTTTTTGTCCCAAGCATTAGCAAAGCTGTGGTATGCAGTGGGCTGCAGCACTGCATGGCCACCTCAAGATGCCAGACCTGAAACAAGACGGACATCTCTGTGGTCCCCATTCCTCATGGGACCATTGATCTAGTAATGCCACCTGGCCCCTAGAGGGGATGACCACAGGGAAAGGGATGAGAAATTGTAATACTGGGGACAGAGGCCAGGTACCCCTTTTCCTTGCTCCTCAGCCACTTGCAGTATTTCTCAGAAGCAAAGGGAGATGCCACTCACCCCAGATTAACAATATGTTGCTATTTCTGTCTTTCTGGCACCCATTCATCAGCTCACCTGTTCCATAAATGCAGGCACAAACATCTTCAGCACTAAAATTTCCAACCATTCATCAACTTACGACACTGGAGCAACCAAATCTTCTGGAAAACTTCTGGCAGGTGAAAAGGTTTTATCTGAAGCAGTGTCTTTATTGATGTCTTAATTTTGGTTCTAGCATTTTTTGCGTCTTTATTCACTAGGTTGATGGATGTTAAAGATGTGTCCAAGGCCTGTGTGGTGTGCAGTTGGGAGACTTTTGAGCTTGTGGCAGAGCAAAAAGTCGGTCACAAGAGTGCTAGAGGTTCACACTCATCCTGACCTTGGAAAACAGACAGTGAGTCCAGCCAACCAACAGAATGGAATATTACCCTGGAAGCCAAAGAGGTAGAGGAAAAACTCCAACATTTAAATAACTGCCTGGGCATGTGATGCAAATGACAGAGGACGAAACGAACTAATTGGATGATGTGAAAGTGAACTAATACTTTGTGCACTCTCATGTCTTGCCTGTGTTTGTTTAACTGCTGTTTTCTCAGTCTTTCTCACTGTGAGAAAAGAAGCTTATTTTTAGGATGGGCTTTTATAAGGTGTTCAGAAAAGGAGCTGGGAGCTGGATTGCTGTGTGGGTGAGGGTGTGATGTGGAGCCTGGAGAGGTCGCTGCAGGGGTCTGGCCCCAGGCACTCAAGCAAGTACCCTGAAATCTGGATGTAGCAGCAGCCTCCCGCAGCAGGCAGCGCGGGCTCTCCAATGGGAGGCACGGGTGCCCTTGAGTCCACAGCCCAGCTGCTGTCCCCCGTGCCCAAGCTACCCTCCAGCAGGATTCCCAGCTTCATGTGCTCACTTCCCTGCTCATCCAGCTCAAAACACCATCTGCTCCCACCCAAGCTGGCAGCCTGTGCACCCGTTGTCCCACGATGCCACAGCCTGTCCTGGTTGTGACAGGGAGTGATGGTGAGAGGCAAAGAGGGGCTTGCAGGGCACAGCAAACTCAGCCCGACAGCTGTAGCAGTGTTCATTTAGGGTTTTTTAAGGTTCTGTGTGTTTTTGTTATTTGTTCATAATGGTCATTCTGATACCCCTACCCCAAAATCCCCTGGTATCTCCCTGGTGAAAGACATTGTCAATCACCCTGGGAAAACCTGGGGAAGATGCCCTTCTATTCGACCACGTACTCAAGTACCCACCTTTTTCATTGTTCTGTTAAGTATCCCTGTCCTGAGTCACACCATTCCATCTCCTTCATTGGTTCTAAGCTCTCCCCTGCTCAGGGTACGTCCTGAGTATTTAAGGGGAGAACAGAGGGCCAAGAGGCACTTCTGCATGTGGAGTTCCCTGGAATAAAACCTGGTGAAACCCACGTAAAGGAGTCCGCTCTTTCTTCCACACTGCTGACCACGCTCCAGCCTGAGGTTCAAACCCCCCAAGCCTTCCTTTTACGCTGGTCAGAGAGCTATAGCTACCTGGTGAAGCAGCTCAGGACACCAACATAGCCACACAGAGACAGAGGCAGAAAGATTTTGGCAAGTGTAGTAGATGGCTTGGATATTGCTTTCAGACAACAGCTGCCATCCCAAATTTCTCCATGGCTGCAAACTAGTTATTGCCAGCAGATTGGGGAATTCTTCTGCACATACATGTGGGCCATTAGGAGGCACAGATTTCATCACAGAGAAATTCAATTGCTGAGATATTGAGCTGGAGAATTATTTTTCACAATCCCAGCAGAAGAAGCCAATTGTAGCTGCAAGATGGGTGCTTTGGTGCACTGTTTGTTGAACAGCCAATTGGTGTTCTAAACCTAATCCTAAGAAATAAGCCATGTATTAGAGATAAAGCTGGAATTAGCAGGGCATATGGGACCTAATATTCATAGGATTACATGTAAAATATTAAGGTCTGATCCTGCTGACCTTTCCTGTATCAGCAGTCTCAGTGATACTTCTTATATTCATGTATATAGGCCTATTTTTTTAGACAAATAGTAGCTGTGATGAAAAATTACACATAAAGCTGCATGCACATGCTGAAATCTTTAAAAGATGACTGGTGACTTTGACTGTCTGGTTTTGGGTACTTCTTTTAACTTCCCTTGAAAAGTCAAAATTCAAGACATCCTCAATTATTAGTAAAAATACTCTCTCTTGATCTTTGGGGAACAGACCTTGAAGTCTACAAGGGAAAATACAGACTACATTTCTCTACTGCATCACCTTCAGAAAGGTAGTAATGCTGAAGAAAAAAAATCTAGTTTAACTGATATTTTAATTTACACAATATAAAATAGCATAAAACTCAGACCACAACAGCACTTAGGTATGACATTACTGGTATTTAGATGGGTGTGATAACATTAAAAGCCTTGATATATTTGGAGGCAAGACTGAAAGTGGAACATCTCTATAATTAAAATGTGTGTATCTTGATGAGGAAGTAGGTACATATTGAGTAATGCTATCAATGGGGCATGAAGGAAGATAGAAACATAAGTTGCTTGGACCTGACTTTCTACCAAAAATGCAGGGTAAGTTATTTATTCCAGCATCAGCCCACTCATATGGACAGGTCTTTGAGAAGTTAGAAGCATGTGTGCACTTGCCTTGTCTGAGCTTTTCCATGTGTGCTCTGTTCTGCATATCATGGCAGAAATACCAGGATTAGACCCTTGTCACTGAATCAGCGATAAAGACCATTAATTCAATCTGTCATCACTGGATTCCCATTCCCAGCTGATCTGATTTATTTCCAGTGGATTAGCCTAGATACATCAGATGCTAAAATAACCCAGTAACCTATGACCAAGAATGGTATAGGGAGAGGAGACACTGCATGCAACCTTCTGCACCTCTCTTGTCCTTCTTAAAATACTGGGCCATGGCAGGCACATATTGATCCCATACATGATAACAGCTGTTAGCCAGACACCCAGATCCATTGTCTGCATTGCTGATGGCCATCTAAGGACAATAATCACACTTGCCATCAAGGCAGACCTTTGCTCTGAGGACCCTGTCTTGACCCTGTCTGAGGACCATGTCTCATTAAGGGTCCATAATTCTGACTTAATGCGGGCAGATGACAGGATTTCTGAGCAGTGTGAAACTTCTGGAGCTGCCCTCAGACATCTGCTATAGGTTTTCAGCATAAAGATTTTACCTAATGCAGCTGAGCCCCTCCATACTTTGGTAGCTGGAGTGAGGAGGAAGCCAAGCATCAGTTAAAGATACTGAGGAGCTTTTTATATCCACTGCAGAGCTGCTGTAGCTCCATGCAAGTCCCAAATATCATGACCTGACACATGTGCTTTCATTGTCCTGAAAAATTAGTCCTTTTTCATTTACATATCAGGAATATTCTAAGCTGCAGCGAGGGTCCTGCATCTGTATCAACCTCTTATGGCAGGCTGCTGGCACCAGCCATCTGCCACCATTGCACTGCTCTTCCCCACTGCTCTGGAAGGTGCTATTCTGGGCTCACATGCAAACACATGTTCTGCTGTAATGGTGAAATATTGCTTCCAAGTATGAAATAATATTGCAAAGTACCACTGTATTTGCTGCTTTGGCTTATGTGTCTTCCCTCAGCTCAGCCCACACCACCCACAGTCCCCCATGCTGCACTGGAAGCTACAGAGGGACCCATGGTGGCCCTGGGATCCCCTCTGCCCTCTCACTGAAAGGGGTGTCTCATGAGGGCCTGGGTCAGGAGGAAAGGTCTGAGGAGCAGTCACAGTATGCCAGACACTGGGCTGCACTGGGGACATCCAGGTTGTATTGATCTAACGGAATCCCACAGAATTCTGAAGATCCCAAATACAGGAGAGACATCAGGGCCTTGGCCAGCGTCAGTCTCCACCTGCACATACTTTGCTTGCAGTCGTAAGCTACAAAGTGCATGTACAAGCCAGAAAGCCCCTGTAACACCAGATAAGCTCCCAGGATGGGAACAACTTTTCTATAAACAGAAAGAAACAGCTCAGTGAGAACCTGCAAGTTTAGCCCCAGGAGCGGCTTAGTGCAATAGTGATAGAACAAGCACCGTGAATATGTCTGTGTCCTGGCAATACCAAGAGGGGCCAGAATGTCTGGGACCTCCACGATCCATGTTCATGAACACCTTGCTGCTGCAACTGTTCTACTCACAGAACAGGTGTCATTGTGTGGATGCCCTGTGCCACTTTGCTTATCCAGGAATGGTTACCCAGTCCCTTGCCACCCTGTAAGACGCTTCATGTCACAATGTGTTGCCATAGGGAGAAGGTGGGACCTGGTCCACAGTTGTGGACCTCATGGAAAGGTTGGGAGTGCCCTGTCTGGGAGCTGCCTGGGAGCACAGGCGTTGCTGCAGTTCAGTACTGCAGCATGACTGAGGTAGAAGTACCTACTATTCATCCTTCAGAGACTTTGCATAAAGCCAGATGTATAGAAAGGGGAAATGCAAATAAACTTATCAAGTCCTCTTCCTTCAGGGATTCCCACTTCCTAAATGCAGTGGGATATTGATTGATGGCCCAGGCTCCTTTTGAGCTAGAAAGAGAATACTGATCTCTGGGGCTTTCCACAAGATATGCAGTACAGCTGGGCCAATTTTCTTTTAAAGGTACATGAGAGTGCCAGGATTGCTGCACACAAAGGATAACTTCTGCAGGCTCCATTGAGCATAAAAGAAAACAGCTACAATGCCTCTTAGGAAGAAAGGGAAAATATTTTGCTATGGATTTTTAATGCAGTTTATCACTGTAGAGATACACTGAAACATTAATCTATTATTCATAAGACTTTCTTTTGCCATACAAAGAGTTAAACCCATCAGCCAAGCAGGAGTGCACTTAAGAATTATCAGATTATCTGATCGCTTATCAGATTGTTTTCCTAGGTAAGAAGATAACAGAATACATTTTACCTGGTTATGCTCCCTTCATAAATCAAATCAATGAAATACTACTAACTCTGAAAGGTATTTAAATGTAATTTTGCCCACAGATGTAGGAGCAGAACTTTGGCAGAAGAACGAGTGACAGATTTAATTAGCACTCTGATTCAAGGAAATAAATGGAATTGTCTGCCACAAAATGGTGTTTGTATCAAGAGGTTTTATTGCAATATTTGTGCTCAAGACCAAATGACTTACTGTTGTTGAAAAGTGATATCAGCAGCTTATTTTCTTCCATTTTCTAATATTATCCTGTAGGCAGGTTAAACAAATTAGTGATATCAGAACGTGGTCCTAGGACATGCATGTAGTTTATATGTGTGGTAGTGTGTGTGCCCTCATCTGTGCATCAATCCTGCTGTGACTGATACCAGTTTTCAGGTGCACAGTGGAAAAATAAGTCAAATAATTACTTCCTCTCATAGTGATTTGAACAGGGAAATGAATACTTTCTTCATAGCTATTGTTTAGGCATCTATAAGAAGGCATATGTGGCCTGCCTCCCCAGATATCCTCTCATTTTCTGCATTAAATGTAGCAGCAAAGTTAGTTCAGAAGCTATAGCATCTTGAGTACTTTTTAAAACATCCTTTTCTCTAAGTGCCAGCTCCATTTTTCAAAGGCTGCAATGCAGTGGGTGGCTAACAACATCCATCAGGCAGATCCAGTGGCACTGATGGGTTATTCATTTTGCATATGGTGGGTCTCAGCATCAAATGACCCACATGTAGATTCAAATGTAAATTTAAAATTTCAGACCTGATTTTGGTCAGCTGCAGCAAAAAAATGGGGACAGGCTGGCTTTTCACACTAACACATCAAGTTCTTGTTCCCAAAAGCTTCACTGGTAGGAGTGCCCAGGTAAGGAATTGGTTCATGGGGTATGCTACTATCACTCAGTAGTACCAGTTCCAGCTAAACTCCCCAGCAAGCTGCCATGAAGTCCTGATAGGACATAAAGAAATATCCCAAGCCAGACTCCCCAGAGCAGGGCTCTGACTTTGTGGCTGGCACTTGAATGACATTGTCAGGAAGGCAAAGAATGACCAAGGACACAGACCTTGCAAATCTCTACCCCACGCACTCTCCTCTAGTATCAATACTGCTTTGAATTGCTGGAAGATGGAGTTCTCATCCAAGAAGCTGTAAGAAAAGTGTTACAGTGATAAGTAGAGCTGTTTGATTAGCTTCCTAGTAAAAAATGAATGCATGGATTTGGTATTATATGTATATAAAGACAGAACATGTGCAACATACAGAACTCTATATGCTATAAATAATCCATTTACTTAGAGCTAACAGTGTGCACAATGGTGTATAAAGGGCAACTCAGAGCATTTAGATTCGCTTTTGATTGACACTGTAAGCATGTGGCATGACTATCAAGACTTTGTTCACAGTCAGTGAATAGAAGAAGCAGGCATTTCTGGGGTCCCTTTCATCTTGCCCTAAAGTAGACCCCAAAAGTAGGGCATGCAAACTGCACCCCAGAAGTGCCTCTCTCTTCTTTGACTGCAAAGGGAACGTAGGGTGACTGCAGTAAAGAGGTCAATGCCTAAGTTAAAGGTTTAAAAATAGAGGCGCTAAATTCTACCCATGTGGTTCAGATAAGGGAGGCAAAGTGAAACAGGTCAGAAAACGTTTGATGTGTTCAGTCTGGTCGGTTACTTTCTAATATCACTGAGTATGATTTCCAGTCACTGCAATTTCACAGAGCTGTCAGTAAAGGGATGATTAGGGTCCTAAATATGGAAGAAACTTTAATTAGCTATTGATACAGCAGGGCTTAGATCTGTGGAGATCAGAGTCCCTTTGTACCAGAATCTGTGCTAGGAAGTGATGGGAAACAACATCAGTCCCAGCCAGTTTGTAGGCTGAACAACCAGGAGCAGAGAAGGGAAGAAATGCAGAGAGAAGTTTCTCCCTCACTACTTTTGAGTGGAAAGTCAGTGAAACACTGCACTGATGAGTGCAGTGAGAAGGGGTAGAGGTTTGAAAGAAATACATATCAAAATTTTTCTGCCAACCCTGCCATGCACCTGGCAAATCTCAGGAAAGATGTGGCTTCTGGGAAGTGACTTGCTTAAGGCTTTCTGGGGCAAGAGCAGTGTAAAAAGCCTCCTTAACCACGCTAAGAGACAACACTGGAGGCAATGTGGTCACATACTGTGGAAGAGAATGAGATGAATGTGAGCAGGAGATGCAGCATGAGCAGGGCCTGGCAAACAGTATGAAGTAACACAAAGGCCAGAGTGAGGAAGGTTTCTTGGGCTGAACTAGTGCCATGAGGACCAGGTATGACAGCGGAGTGAAATTGTTTACAGAAAACACAAGGACACTGAGTCAAACACAGGACACTGTGAACCTGATGCACACACCTCTGGGTATATAAAGGAATTAACAGCTCTGGTGTTATCAGAGCAATGTGAAACAAAAGCAGTTTTGGTACCAGAACTTCGGGCTGGGCTGGAGAAGAGTGAGGGGAGAATGTTACAGAGGAACAAAGTAGTGGCACTTGATGGAGTGAGAGGCTTCATTTTCAGGCAAGTTCTGTGCATGGTAATGTTGACTCTGAAAGCCAGAAGGAGAGCAAATACATGCACACTGGTGGAGAAGCCTCTATACTTCAGACAGCATTTCCTAACGTCCTAGGACGGCTTCAGTTCAAAGCTCAAGTGGAGCTGGAAGGCACTTGGCAGTGTCATGCGGCTGAAGTCTTCATCCTGCTCTCAGAGCTGTCACTACCCCTGGCACCCCTGACTTACCCATCACCATCAGGAAGGACCAGTACTCATCCTCATCACCCCAGGACTGTACTCCTGCTGAGGCTGTGGAGTGCTGTTCAAGATCCAGCATCTGTTTGGAAATAAAAATAAATTGAATAATGTCAGCAGAGCAAGCTTCAGGGCACACACATGGGAATGAGCCCTGCCCAGGAACAGTGCACAGAAAGACCCTTTGGTAGAGTGGGGTATTCAGTGTTGGTATCCCACATCCTGAGCCAACAGTGTAATCACTAGCACCACAATAAAACAGAGGTATTAACAGTGTTTTCTTAATGGGACCATTACTTGGTGTGGCTTTTTAAATGGCTGAAAGGAAGATGAAATACATGGGATCTGTTGGGAACAGGTAATTATTTCTTAAGTGTTGTTTTGGTGAAAATCTAGCATTCAATCCAATTTGTAGTTTCTCATTCTGATTTTTTCACTCAGTTGTAGAACATAAAACCCCAACACTCCTATTATTTGCACAGCCCTAAATTCTACCCTCCATATGCCTCAGAAAAAATATAGCTTAAGAGCTTGTTTGATTCCTTTCAAATCCCCAACACTTGCTGTCTGCAATAGGGTCTTCTGGATATGTATGAAGTGACTAATTGTCTTTCATTTATTTTGCAAGGACGCCTCTATTGTTACATGAAGTTGCCATCTGTCCATCTTGGAGGCGAGAGTCCCAGAAGATTTTAATCCTCAATGATTACATGGCTTCAGGTGCCTCTTTAAAGGACAAAGATTGGCCTACTTTTCTCCGTGTGGTATGCAGAGGCTTCTCCATCAAGCAGCTTTTGAGTGAAAGGCTCACCCTGAATGGCTAGATAGCAATTCACCTCCTCTGAGAAAGGGCTTTGTGAAAGACAGATTCATTCAGTCAGATGGCCAAATTTAGAATATCTGGCAAATTTAGTTTTAGGTCAGCTGCTTCCTTTTTTTGTTTAGTTTCTTCTACCTCATCTCAAATCCTTTTTGTTAAAAAATAAAACAGATTGATGATCAAGCAAATTTTTTCTTTTAAAACGAGAATTCAAAACGCTTAATTTCAAAGATGTCTAAGTAAGGTATTTCAGCTTACTAGGAATTTTCCTTCTTTTTTTAAAGTCAAGAGCAATTAGCTTAACTGGAACCATATTCATGAATAATATCCCTTCTAACAGAGAGAGTGTTTTTCACCAAATGTTACACATACATATGCACACACAAAGTCCAGCAAATCCCCAAAGGTGCTGCTTATATAAGACATATTTCCCTCCCTTCACTTCTTCATGGATGACTGCACTGTGGGGGTTTTTTGCAAATGGGATAGTAATTAGAAGTAGCCTTCATCTGAGCGCTTCGTGACCTCTGCAGCCAGAACTAGAATACGCAGGGATGTGGTTTGGAGTGGCTGCTGAACACACCTTTCTGTTTGTATTTTACAGTCATCGGTGCAGACCCTGGGCTCTGATTAAAGCCTGAAGATCAAAATATGTCAACCTGGTTGGCTCAGCCTCCCAGCTCTCCAGGTTCAAGCAACCTAGTCATAGCCAACACCACCACTGCCTACCCTGCAGAATAAACTCCAGTGCAAAAAACAAAGGGAAAGTCCCTTGCAGGAGTGATCATGAGGTATCCAAGGCCATCCACAGGACACCAGCTTAAATGTGGCCTGGGCTGGCAGTGACCAAAAAGGCAGCATGGTCTGACAGCTGTTCCTCACAGCAAGGGGATTAGCTGTGTCAGCCTGGATGGCTGATGGGCCCAGCAGACAGCCCTGTGGCACCATCGACCCGGCTGGATCCTGATATCTCACCCTGTCCAGTGCCATCCAAAGCATCCTGGCATGGCCAGGCAGTGGGGTGCTCTGAAGCCTAGTCCCCTATCCCTCATCTCAGCCCGGCCAAATGCAGATGCTGAAAGGTATCTGTGTGAAGTGGTGGGGAAAAAAGGCAGAATAAAGCACTGGCAAAAGAACCCTTCATCAGAAAGATAAGGCAGACAGAGGATTGTAGGAAAACTTTATTATTGCCTAGTGACAAATTATTATTGCTCAACCATTAGTCCTGAGAAAGAACATTGCTACACTTTCACCTTGGTGAAGGAGCACATGCTGTAATTTATGAGAGCACAATCAGTACATTCTAACACAGGAACAAAAAGGTTGACTGAATTTGCTGATAAATTTTCAACTGAGACAGTTGTAGAAAAGAGAAAATCCACAAAATTCTGGCTGACTTAAATAAGTCAGTTCAACTGCAGCTTTTAAAATGGACTTTGCTGAAGTCTGCCCTATAAATCAAGATCCAAATCAGCCATATGCTTCTGCCAGAGCAGAACGGAAGGTCTAGAAGAAGAAAGCAGCACCTTCTGTGCCGTTATAATGCTGAACTGGAGCAGCAAAGCCCGGCTGTCTCACTGCTGTACCATCCCAGCCCATGGGCACCAGCATGGCCATCCACGGCAGTGGGAAGCTGCTGCTGTGCAGAGGAATAGAGACAGAGCTGCCCTAAGCTGTGCCACAGGGAAGAGATGATCAAGCTGCTTTAAATCCAGCCTAATCAAAAACTGTGTTTCAATAGAAGCCCGAAAGGTACAGCACATACATGGGGTGCTCAAAGCAGGTAGATGGAGGAAGGCTGCTGATTCCTTCTCCACCACTGCCCTGCTCCAGACATCTCACTCTTCTGTGCCTCAATTTACTCATCTGAATGTAAGAATGCTGAGTTCCCTCTAAGGGTTACTGGCAGAGGGATTTCATATTTACACAGTGTTGAGGAAAGTGTTACAAAACACTTTTCAGTGAGCAGCTGGAATGGCATCTATTTCAGATCTGCTTATTTTCTCTCTTAGCCTTCTGGAGAGTTATAGAAAAATTTAGCATTACCCATGACACCTGGCAATGTTAAGCCAATTCTGTTTTTTTTCCCCGGTTGATCACAGAGCTTACAGGGATCCAAGGTAGAACAGGGCTCCAGGCTCTCTGGAATTACAGAGTTCAGACAGGTTCTGAGTCACAGCCAGAGAGAAAGATCAAGCTCCAGCTCACAAAATGACAAATCGGTGCAGGGCTTTGAGCTCCTTCCAGAGCACAAGGCCTAACATAATGGCTTACGTGGCTTTACTCCCAACCCACCTGCTCACTGTTTTGTAAGATCACTTGGAGGAACAGCACCCCAGATCTGGCATCCTAGAGAAATTCAAGAGCACAGCTTCAGCTCTAAAAGGGTTGAAGGTTGTGTACTATTCCTTGTGCTTTAGCCATGCTCTTATCATAGGGAGGTTTACTTGGTTCCCTGCAGAGAATATGACCAAGTTTTAATCTGAGATGCTCAGTAAATGTGACAGTGCTAAACTTAAGGGATTTCAACCGAGAATAAAAACAGATCCAAGCATGGCAGGAGGAAAGAGAGAATGAAGGGAAGAAAGAAAACAAATTTATTGCCACAGCTGATCACATATGCTGTCTCAGAGGAGATGCCATGAAAGACATGCAACATCATTTGCACTAATTAGAAGAACAGTGTCATTCCAATGGATAAATATTTTAGACTTCAACACATGTACTGTAGAGGTCATCAGCAAAAGGCCTAAAGAGAGGAGCATATCCACGAGTGGAAGCAGCTGTTCACACTCTGGTTTTCCCTGTAGATAATATAAATGACACCGGTAAGTTAAGCACCCTTCAGAGAAACCTTTCAAATACAATTTAAAAGGCAGAAGGAGAGAAGAGGATGAACTCTAAGACAAAGAGCAAGTTCAGACATGAAAGTTTACTGTTACCTGGGAACATATAAGGGTCAGAAGAGGTTACTGAGGTTGGTCTTTGGCAAGTACACTTCCAGCAATGGAAAATTAATGTGCTCTTGGCATCTTCTACCTCTCTACAAGCCATTATTTCTGCCTGCTGCTGATCAGAACAGCCTGTTTCAGGTTTTCCCCTTGGCACAGCCTGTTCCATGTTTTCAATTTCCCTTCTGTAAAGCATTTCTATTCAGCTTCCTCAGCACTACTTCTCACCTAAATGCCAGTTACTAACCCCTTTTTTTGAATGATCTGTTTGGCAATTGACAAGGCTGTACCAGTAAAATGAGCTTCTCCCTGCCAAAGACAGCAATTGCTAACTCAGGACAGTTGTCATCTTTTAATGGGAATTCCATCAGGCTGCAGAGGAATCTTAGCTGGTCTCTGTGGATTACTCTTTCTTCTGTTATTTTCTGCTGGAAGACCAATATGTAAAGACTAATTTAAAATGGATTACTTGTTTTAGAATCCGATTTCCAATTGAAATTAGTAGAATAGAAGTTACACGGCTCTCAGCTGGAATTTTCTGACGGAAACACAACTCCTTCAACTCTAGAGAACGTGTCTAGCTAATCCTGTGGAGTAGATTTGATTTTATAAAGATTTGCCCAGCAAAATAAAGGATAGATTCCAAAGACCAAGGTTTCACCATACATATTTCTTGATTACTTTTTTTGCCCAGAGTTCCAGCCTCCAACTGACCTTGCTCCTTAAAAAACAATACACTGAAGTTGGGGATGAGGGGCAAAGTAGCCCATAATGTGTGACAGAAATAGGTATCAGACTAAACAAATTGCTGAATCAAGCCCCTACAGCTGTCTTGGCCCTATTGTTCACAAGACCCAATTGTTGTTCATTAGCTCTCTGGGCCTCTCTTAGAAAGACCTAAAAAAAGAAGCTGATACTGAAGGTGCACAGTGAGAACATGGAGCTTCTGCCCAGGGCTCCCTGCCTGACTGGAGCTGCCCTGTCCTGCCAGTACCACTCGCATAGCAGGCAGGGACTGCTGTATAAAGCCGTGTTTGATGAGCAACCATGGAATATACTTGTGCATCCAAAAAAAGGTCAGTGCTTATATGAGAACATGCTCCCTCCTCCAGGTGTTACACTACACCGAATCCTTCTGTGATTCATCCCAACACAAACACCAGAAAGCTGCCCTAAACACAGTGTTCTGCATAGCATGGGGCTGCCAGCTACTGCAGCTTTAGACATCGCAAAAGTGAAAGCAAAAAAAGCCAGAGAAGTTGAACTGGCTGTAACTGGGAACTGAATCTAGGAAAGAGGGCCATGAAATAGTCTTGGGTATCTGTTTTGGTAGTTGGAGTTTCTCCAAATGAGCAAGGCACCTTACTCTTCAGACAGAGGAAGTTTTGTTTGTTTAATCAGCACTAGGAGAGACCACAAATATTTCTAAATGACAGAAAACCAGAGAAAATAAAACTGGAAATATGAGGAATAACCATGTGATTCTTAGGAAGTGTTTGGCTCATCAGTTCTTAAAGAGAACAAATTAGGGCATTTGCATAATCTAATCCAACAATAAATGATTCTTAAGATCAGAGAGTTTTGGTCTATATAATGTGATTTCTTCCTTTTGCAGATTAAGTAAATTTCTTTGACTATTCTTTTCTTTTGAATTGTATGTATGGAGATCAGGTTATTCTTTTTCTCAGGTTATTCTTTTTTCTTTTTCTCCCACAACTGATGGGAAAATCTACTGTTCTCTAAAAGTAAAAAAATTAAAAAATTCTGAACAGATGTTATCTGTGTGCCTTTTTACATCCCACAAATTGTGAAGAAAAATATATCAATTAATATTTTTTTTTGTAGACACAGGTCTGCTTTGCAAATGAGGTGAGTCAAGCATGTGTTGCCTGCCTCAGCTGACAGCAGCTTGAGAAGCGACAGTAAGCTGACCACTTTTCATCATGTGAAATTAGGTTGTTTGGACTGGATTAGATCAGGTTTGCTCTGATCCATCTCGGCTGTTACTCACCACTTTGTGTTCTTTGAGATGGTTACAAAGATCTGATTGTTCATTTTTTCCAGCCTGACAATTCAGCAGCTTGCTTTCCCCTTTGGTTAGGTGTTAGCCTAGCACCCTTTCAGTCTCATGGATGCTCACTGCTCTGCCACAATTCTATTGGAACAACTGAAAGCAGCTTTAAGGCTGTCTCAGCCAACTCCTTCACTATTTTGAGGCAGAACTCACCAGGCAAAGACAATCTGGACACATGTAGTTTATCCAATTATTTTCTAGCCTATCATTTTCCTGTTCCAATTTGAGTTGCTTTTGCTTCCACCTCCCCCCCCCGCCATGTTGGTGTTCATTGTGTCAGTCAAACAAGCATTTCTTTTAATTTTACTTAAATTTTGTCATCTTCAGCATACTGCCAAAATATCAGCAGTGTAATCCCACAGCCTAACACCCAGGCCTCTAATGTGAACAGCTAGTAGTCAAGTTGTTTGTTGCTGTGACCTGAAATATAATCATACATCAGTCATTTGAACTGGGAGCCTCAGACAAGGCTCCTGAAGCTAAAATTAATACCTGAGGTTCCTTGATTTTTTGCACACCTATAAAAGACTTCAAGAGCTCACAGAGTGCAATACGGCTAGATGGAAAGTTCAGAGGAGGTCATACTGGCAGCTTCTATCTGAAGCAGCTTGTCAGGGTCCAACAATCAAGCCCATCTAAGTTTTGCCATATTTAAGCCCTGAGAAAATCCAAATGCACAGCTATCATAACTAATCCCTTTGCTTCTTCACTGACAATCTGTGTGCACTGTTTAAACTGATCTTTCCCAGGGCAAGGGGGAAGCAGAGGACACACACTGTTTTCCTGTCCACGGTACAAGGCATGCCTGCACCTTCTGTCTCTTGGCTGTGGGTGTCTTTGCCCCTAGAGTTCTTCAGGCCATAAAGATTCCTGGAAAGATTGTTTTGAGAGCTCTTACCGCAATTTTCGTTCATGACCTTACATCATTACCCTGCAAATGTTTAGCACTTTCAGATTGCTCAAACCTGCAAGAAGATGAATCCAAAACAGCACCCAGATATCACCACTGTCTCTCTCTGTTACAGTGTTCTTGATTATCATTAGCACTGCTTTATCTGACTGACTTGCATTATAGGAGCACAAGCCTTATAATAAACAGTATTATGAACAGGATCCCCTCTTCCCATCAGAGTGTGAAAAACATTTGTGAGAATATATCTTTTTCTCCCTCTCTCAGGGCTTTTAAATGAACTTGAAGCAGGGGAGCATGTAACAAAGGCGGAGCTGGTAGAGAAATGAGAAAGGAGAACTGATTGTATGAGTTAACTCTAATATTAAGTATGGGTCCTCATTGTTTGAAAACCTTACACACATTGACATGAAGGTCACCTGAACTAACCCTGATTCTCACCATCAGAGTCTCTTTAATTATTTGCAACAATGGATTGGATATAAAAAAGAGAGACTAGCAGCCTTCTGGTTTGGGCTTTTGGTGTGATGGCTTTACAAAGCCACAGAGGCCTTTACCAGGGAAAGTCAGACAAAAGGGCACTCATGGCTTGCAGCCCATTTAAAATAGAGATGACAGATGTATAAGGCAAACATGCCGATGAACAAGAGTAGGTAAGGAGAGAGGAGTATAACTGTGGAACATCCCAATGGCATGGTCAAGGTGCACTATTTAGTCTAAGCCTGGACAGCAAGTGGTCAAACACAGAACTTTCTGTCCCCAGCATGAACTACTTTGGAAAGCAAATACTACAGCTGCCTCTTACCCTGGGGTTCTCTTCTTGTTCTGAGAGGGCAGAACTATGTCCCAATTAAGGAGCTGCAATCTTATAAACTCTCATTGCCAAAAGGGAGTGTCTCTGCTGATGACAGGGCTGCTTTAGAGGTAACAGGGATAAGTCAGTGATTTTTTTGAATTCACTGGGATTTTTTTGAAGATGCATGAAACCATCAGTTATGATGTGGTTATCTGCAGGCTCTAGGTTACAGCCAGGAGAGCTGAATATGTTTTTTTTAAATTGGTGTTTATTTCTTCTTCTGGCTTTATTAGCTAAGGACTCCTGGTATATAGGGTCCTAATGAATTGTTTTGGGCAAGTCCCAGTCTGCCTTGGCATTTTGGCCAACAAAAAGAGATGCTGATCATGATATCAGTTGTTTCTACACAGGGAATTTTGCACAGAGACCATGAAATTAGTGGATTAAGATCCAGTAGGCATGAGCCTCAAGATTGTGCAGTTGAGAAAAGCACAAGGTTTTTTGGTGGTTTGTTTTTGGGTTTGTTTTTTTTTTTTTTCCCTCAGTGTAGTCATCCCTTTTGAGATCAGGCTTCTAACATTAGGCCATTTCTTGTTTCTGAAATAGTAGATAATTTTTTTTGGCAGCATTCCTGCAATCCAAGGAAAGGAAAATCTTGCTGCCAGTATTCTGGCTGAATTAAAATGGGATTGGCAAAAAAGTTAAGCTGAAATAACCTATGCAGATAACTTGATCTGGCAGCAAAGAAGGCGCTGTTTATAGCCACATTAAGAAGCGTGAGAATGCAGGGGTGGAGCTCCTCAGTGGATTTTGTAGAAAAAGCAAGGAACGAAAGAGAAGGAGGCTTGCCTCTTGCCAGCCTCAGGCAAAGAGTCAAGCTTGAGAGGGAACAGCCTAGAGGACAGAGCTGCTGAGAAACACCCAGCCTCCTGCACAAAGAAATGTGTTCCTCCTTCTTTCCCACAGCACAGCAATGCCTGTGAAAAATTACAGCATGTTGGCCACAGCACAACAATTTTAAAGCTGCATTTAACACACTTGTGATGTATTCAGCTGAGGGTTTTTTTCCTACCTAGTGGTGAGGCTTCTGAAAAGCCTGAAAAGGACCTGAGAAGCTGTCTGCATTAATTCTCCTTTAAAGTTATATTTTTAGAAATAATTTATTTTTAAAACATACTTTGCCAGCACAAGTAGGGTTTGGAGCCTCTCTGGTCTGCCCACAGATATGAAAAGCCAAGCCCTGCCTCAAAAAATGCAAGGACTGAGGGAAATACAGGACATGAAAATGGTTTGGAAAAATTTGCTACAGCCAAGTCTATATGATGCAAACATACATACTCACACGCAAAGGTGTAATTTTTCTCCGAAATAGATTTGAAACCAGGAGATAAAACTGGTGAGCCATGCCTTTACTTCCAAAAAGCCTGTCTACATGCCCTGTGGAGCGAAATGAGAGAACCAGGATGCCACTTGCTTCCACGTGAGAATGTAGACATGTATATATACATATGAACACATGGGAAAAAATAATATGAAAACAGTTATATGTGTAAGCGTGTGCCTGTGTACATATTTATAGGTAAGCAGATATTTTCAGTCCCCAGAGCTGTAAGTGAACGACTGGTTGCAATGCCTGAGAGCATCGGTGATTTTCAAAGGTAGGAGGTGCCTGGCAAAGCCGGCTGCTTGGAGATGGAGCTGGCAAAGGGGCAGCAGCAGCGGGAGTAGGAAGCTGCAGCCAGAGCTGTGCAAATTCCTCACTTGCATTCCTGTCTGGGCAGGGAGAAGTGGAAAAACACTTTTTTTGCCCGAAGTGGAAACTGCTGGACTTGATTTCTTCTTGACTATGCCACTATAGCAATGAGAGAAGAGGCAAAATTAGGCATGGGCAAAGAGGTTTTCTCTGGTGGAATGCAAGGACATGGAAACTCACAGCCAGAGTCATACTGAGGGGATGATGGGGTTGGCAAGATGCAGAAAGGAGGTGATATTACCAGACATGGTTTATATGAGTCAGAAGAGGATAATAGAGGTATTACAATGCAGAAAAGATGAGGACAATGAACCCATGCTAGTGGTGAATGTAGTTCAGGTGCCCATTTCTCCCTCCTCCTTGATTTCTTTTATCAAAAGAATCAAGACAATCCTATAGGGAGGAGTGAAGGAATGGGTCCAAATCCATACTGCGGCAATAATATGGATGGCTGTGATAAACGAAAAGGAGAAAAAAAAAAAGAGGGGTGAAAAAAATGCACAAAGGAACAGACCTTATAAAAGAAGAATGAAGGTGTCAGAAGAGCAGAGGGAATGTGGAAAGGCTACATGAGAGAAAGAGAAGAACACT
Organism: Illadopsis cleaveri; assembly: GCA_013399915.1. Classification (NCBI taxonomy): domain Eukaryota; kingdom Metazoa; phylum Chordata; class Aves; order Passeriformes; family Timaliidae; genus Illadopsis; species Illadopsis cleaveri. The sequence continues at coordinate 411,502 of VXBB01013358.1, read as the reverse complement.
TGCAGCAGTGAAATTATAGATTTCCGTGACTGGCAAATACAGTGTCTGAAAGAAGAAAGACAGAAACCCCAAAAGCTGTAGCAAGAGTAGTATTAAGGCACTTAAGTGAGTCTGGGATCTACTACTGGTGTGTCTGGGATCAATTGAAAAATAAAAGACAATAAGCAGATGGTTAACAGGTAGTGGGGATGTCTTGATGGGTGCTGAAGCTTCTGAAGCCAGATATTATAACAGTGACACCAGAGACACAGAGGAATCTGTATTTTTTGCTGCTTATTTCTAGATGCACCTCACCCACATGATAAAACTTAAAAAATAGAACAGGTTTTAATTGCTGAGAAAATACCCTGGAATTTCTCTTCAGTCCTAATCTTATAAATATCAGGGACTTAAAGGTGAAATCACTAGTCCATATGAGAAGCTGCTAACCTTCAGCACTCTGGGATAAAAAAAAAAAATATGGTTCACATGATTATCAGGCTTATGCCTTATTATGTTTACAGTTTCACTTTTAAACATTCTTTTTAAAATTTAAAACTATACTATTATATTTAAACTTTTATGTTTAAAACAATTTCACACAAAGTCATTCACAGCATTTTGTAAGTCCGATATCTCAAACTGACATTCAACTCCAGAATGAGCAAAACCACAGAATTAAGAATCTGACTCTTCTCAGATGGCTATCAAGAAAAGTACCTGTAAACCCAGTGGAATTGTGCCAATGTAAAATAGATGTGAGTGAAAGGTGAGTAGGTTCTGGTTGTCCGCAGAGAATGGTTGTAAACAAGGTGTCAACACATTTCCTCCTGATGCTGATATGAAGGCCTTGTTAACACAGCGTGATGACACTTGAATTGTCATGGAGCTGCGTCACCCGTTTTCAGCAGAGGACAGATATGTCAAGATTTTAGACAGGATGAAAGTAGAGCTAGATCTGCTTATAATCATGCATGACCAGCTGCTCTGAAGCAGTACCAGCTCTATGTGTGGAAGCAGTGCACAGAACTGATGAATGTGTATAGCAGTCCACAATCAGAGTACATTTAAATACTGATTCGAGGCTAAACAGCCTGGAGAATTTTAAATCTTTTACAAAATTGATATTGTACCAGGGAAATGGATGATGTTGTCTTGTTTATGTATATAGAACAATTATCAAGAATTTACTGTACTAAGACAATAGGACTGGAAGAGTAAATTTAAATAAAATTAAATGTCCCAGATAGCTTGTCCCAGAAAACCTACTTCAGACTTTAGCTGCAATATGCCTAGCCTGAAAAACACAGACGAGAAAGAAAACAGACTTCAAAAACTTTGTCAGAAACTTCATGTGCAAAAACAGAAGGTTAAAGTTTTAACAAATGATTGCTGGTTCACGAACATAGGTCTAATTTACAAACTGGCAGCTTTACTGAAGAAAATGCATCCAGCTAAATATATATTGTGATGTGAAACTCCCCAGCCAACCTCCTGAAAACCTATCATTAGTTGAAAAAAAGGTACCATTTTATCTGTATGCTAAGAACTACTTTATGCTACAAAATAAATTGCTAAATTAGTTTTAATCTTTGATATTTAATTCTGTGAGGAATTGCTACCTTTTAGTAAGACATTTCTCTATGTCATCTATATAGTAATCTAGTGTTACAACCTCCCTCCAAGCCAACAGCAAAGCTATATTTGGAAACATTTTTGATTTGCAGACTCTATTTTATATGGTAACTCATGAAGCTCAAGAAGAAGATACTCCTTTCCTAAACAAAATTAAACCAACCTTTTCCTTGGAACTGCTGTTTGGAATTTCCTGACTCATTATACTTGCAGAGCCAGACACTTTTAAATAAAATTTTAAATGAGAAAGAAACCACAGGTACTGGCAAGGTCCTCTAGAGGTGTCTGTATCTCTTTCTTGATAAGAGAAGAAGAAAAAAAAAGGTTAATTTATACTGGGAACCAAACTTTAGGATGGCTAATGTTGGCAGACGAACTCCAGCTCTCCCATCTGTATCAGGAAGATACAGGATATATTCCATGCAAAAGTTTACATTGTTGCTCAACAAAACAGAAGCAATCAAAATAAAGTTATTTCCTGTTGATGATTCTGGAGAGAACGTGGTTTTCAATAGATGGTGCTCACAAGAGCCTGCAACTGTGACATTCCCAGAAAGTGGCTGCATAAAGTCACAAAGCTGAATTTTGCCTATACCCAACTTTTAATACTAACTGCTGCCATACATTTTTGCTTTATACAACTAGATTCAACTATTACTCAACCAGTGACACACATACTACTGCCATGCCCCAGTCAGTCATGCTGGAGCATTCTTCAAGTAGTGCCACTTTGTGCTGATTGACCTTGACAGACTTTGGCACCAGAAGGTCCAAGGAAAAAGAAATTCCATAGTCCACACTTAGAGAAAAAACTTGAGATTTGATAGACATAGCCTGAAGCTGAACCATAATTACTGTATATGTACCTGTGATAGCTTAATCAGGCAGATTTTATTTTCCTAAGGCTAGCTTCTAGATATGAAACAAAATTAATAACACATAAAATGGAAGGGATCTCCTTGGTAGTCACTCCTATCAATAGTGTGCCCCAATGATCCTCTTCATTTAGAACATAATATTCTGATGTCTAGCCTATGATTATCTAATCTTAGGACCACATTTCACCTATTTCTTCAACTGATTATTTACAAGTGTGCTGGGCCAAAGCCCCCAAGACTAATTCAATGATAAGCAGAAGTCTTCCTACCTGTCCCCTACAGACAAAATGACAGAAGCACAGAACATACTTTTGAGCACCAGCTTTCAGAGCTCATGACCCCATGAGTTTCTGTGTTCATCTGACAGACTGCTTCCAGGGCTTTCTGAGGGCTCAACAGCCCTGCTCTATGCCCCTGCCAAACCTGGTCAGACAAGGCCAACCTCAACCAGAAACGCTCAGTCCCTTTAAGAAAAAGTTTGACACTGTCTCAGGAGACCTCTGGATCTTCTTCTCATGCAACAAGTGCCCTGTTGGTGTGTTAGCATGTATTCTGCTCCATTCCTGCTCTCAGCCTTTCCCCAAAGTGTGAGAAGCTCTGGAAGGAAGCCAAACAGATGATGGTGCCTTTCTGGACCTGGGGGTTTGCTGATGCCTGGTTTATTGACAGGAAGCGGAGAGGCCTGAGCAATTGGGAGACTGTGGTTTCTCTTTATTTCCCAGTAAATGCCTGAATAGCCAATACCACATGATTAATTTGTAACTGTCTGATCTGATATGCTTTGTAATACATACATTTGTTCCTCTCCTTCACGTATCTTATTTCAATTCATATTTCCCAGTATACCTCTGGATAATTGCAAGCCTAACTCTCATTGATATTAATCTCTCCCCTGGCTGTGAAGACAGGTCTCAACAAGGTAATAAATAATGATTATAGCCTCTGTGAGTTCTTTCTCACTGCCATGGTTGTGTGAAGTCACACAAAGTGGTCTCGGTGTACTTTGTCTGGTCCCATTCATGTCCACAAACACTAGCAAACAATTGTGGTGTGTTAATATATTTTTCACCTGTTAAGCACTTGGTTTTAAATTTCATCCTTCTTTTATTCTGCATTAAAAATCTTCTGGAAGCATGGGGGATAGAGGGTCTCTATTTTTGTTGCTGCTACTGCTGCTGCTGCTGCTTTTGATTGTTCTTAGTCTGTGAGTACCTGCGGAAAATGTTTTTGTTGTATTCTGGAACACTTGTTTACCTAAAACTATCTCAGTATTACATAATGATTTTCTAGAAGCAGTGAAAAACAAAAATATAATACTTAGCACAGTTCTTAAAGGCTGCTTTGATTTATCTTCTGATGTTGGAAAGACACTTGTGTTGTTTATGTGTTCTTTGGAAAGATTTAATTTCCTCTCATTGGCTGGAATTTTTTGAATGTACATTATCCAATTACATAATTATATCATGTATATCACATATTTTACACCTTTACCCTCAACATCTTTTTGGTCTGAATGTGGTATATGAAATATAAAATAGCTACTAAACAAACAACTTTATTTTGTACAAACAAGGATTTTATTTTCCTTGCTTGAGATTTTTTTAATATAGTGCCTAAAACCTGCAATGTTGCTGTTGTTAGACAGAATAAAATGCAATAGGATCAGACCTGGAAAGAGGGAGGCACAGAATAGAATCAACTGGTTCTAAGTTGCAGGGAAAACACTCTGTACACACGCAGAATAAAATAAGCATTTTTGCCATAACTCTATCCAAATAAAATAATCTTTCCAGCTACACGATGCTGCATGTAAAGGCAAGATAAATTAGCTTTGGTATCAGGACGAAATTAGCTACACCATCATACATTACTTTTGAAATCAAATTAAGGATTACAAAAATAAATGAGGTTATGCTCACAACTAAATGGCTAATAGCTCTTTGAGGCAAGATTTCTGTCACTTGTTACTTTCTGAGTTACATATTTATTTTCTGCTTTGGATGGTGAAATATAACCCAGCAGTCATACAAATATATGAGTTTTTTGGCTTGCGTTTTTTGCATTCTTAGCTTAAGTAATTTTTCTCAAGAATCAAAACAACCTGATTTTTGCAATCAATAGAAAAAATGCTAGGTTGCTCTACAGAATAACAATCAGAACACAAATTACTGTCAGCAAGCAAAATCTGACCTGTGCAGTAAAGACTGAGGACTGTTACTGTTCATTCTGAAAAAAATAAATATATCCTGTAGTATTTTATTATTTGGTCTTGAAATATTTATTATTTTTATTGAATGTATACATAATAAATCTCACTTTGTCTACTTATCTCACAAAAATGATATGCAATACAAATGTAAGAGAAGCCTTTGATAATCTAGGCAGGGAGCTGAATTTTGGTAATACAGGGCACTCAAATCAGACACAAAGTGATTCAGACAAGAACTAATTGCTGGGAAGTTGAAGCTAGAAAAATTCAGATCAGAAATAAAGTCAAAGTATTGTAACAATGGGGATAATCACTGAAGTCACACAGGGGTTATGAAAAATTCTCTATCACTGGGAATATGATTGATTTTTTTTTTTTTAATATATCCTCTATTTCCAATACTGATGTGGGGTCTAAAGAAGGATTTTTCTTTATTGACTCCTAGGGCATGTATTACACAGGATTTCAGACCAGGTGATCATCATAGAGCCATCTGAACTCAAAGTCTATGAAACTGCATCTTGAAACAGCTTTGAAATCCATGTACTGATGGGCACTTGTCCCAGGTAGATGCTGAGAGTTCTGGGTTAATTTACCTTTTGACCCATTTCAGAGATTTAGAGCTTCTGCTAGAGAATACTCTCTCAACTCATTTTGCAGCTGCCTCCATTTCTGACAATAGCTACATTTTCTTATATCCTTTGCTCTTGCTCGCCGTTCAGATGCTGTTGTACAAGGTGAACTTTGAAGGGACGGTCTAGATGCAGAAGCTGTCTAATAAGAAAAATGTCTGTGGGGTGAAAATAGAATGGTTGATCTAGATCTGGCTGATAGAACAGTTACACGAAGGATATCTCAGCTGATTTTCAAACACAGAACTCTGATTAAAGAGCATCGATTAGGAAAACTTGCTAAGTGAAAGAACAAGTAACAGAAAGGAGATCAAAGTCACCAGGTAGCACAGACTTGACTAATTCTTGTCTACAGCTTTAACTGTTCCCACTTCACCATCTTGTTAGATGTGTGGGTTTTGTATGTTTTTGACAGATGGGCTAGAAAGACAAAACCTACAGGAGGATCTAAATTACCAAATAGAGCTGTCAACTTTTTGTGTCACTTGTGTGTGACTGGAGATTCCTGGAGATCCAAGTAGTTTGTTTCCTCACCAAAAGTGATAATGAGTCTTAGTGACCCATTCTCACAGCTCGTTATGTTTAGGGTATCAATCCATTCTCCCACAAAGTAGTAATTTCTTTCTGACAAACTTATTTGTGCCTGCCAGATTCTTTCATATTGCATACGTAAACATACCCAAAATATTGTGAAAAAGTCTTCAGGAACTGATGAAGATTCCGTGGTATTACTAAATGGAATAGAAAACTTTAGCTGTGGTGTGCAGTCTATTTATTCATGGAGATATCCACCTTCCCAGAGCTCTGCTCCAGAAGTTTTTCCAGCTATTCCTTCAGTCCACACCTCCTTATCCATGCTGCCCACTCACTTGATACTGACAGGCCATGTCAAATACTGCATTCCCTGGTTTCCCTCTCAATCTCAACACATCGTTCTTCCTTACCACATCCTTCCCCTGCTCCTGTCTTTCAGCACTGTCGGCAGCAGCATCAAAGTCTGCAAAGCCTCAAAAATTAAAAGATGGGGCAATCATAGCCTGAGGGGGCAAAGTCACAGACAGCTGAGAGTGGGAGGAAAGGTTAGAGCTTGTCACGGATATGCAAACATCCTCCCTCCACAGCCCTGTTGAGGAGAGAGCCCAATGCAGGCTTGCAGCATTCATGTTATTCTTGCCCAAGGGCTCTGCTAAAATTAGTGTCAGTCTCAAAGGAAACATGCAACCCTTAAAGAAACAAAGCTAAATTTTTTGCAAGCTCTGACTATATGCGCTATGAACCAATGATTAAGAAGCATCAAACCATTGACTTGAAATAGGTTTTAAAGATGCAGACAGTAGAAATGTTCTGTTGATCTGGTCCAATATCACTGGGGACAGCACAGCAAAGTTGTGTTTCCTAATTAAACCTGTATGGAGAGCACATTTATCTAAAACTCTACCAGAACCATGCTGGTATTGAATCATTTCCATTTAGGGCACAGAGAATTCCATCTTTGCCATGATGTTTGGTACATATAAGTCAGTGTCATAACAGGTCATTCTTCTGATAGGAAAAAAACAATGCCAGGATGTTCTATGTATTCCTTCAGGATCTGTATCAAAACAAAAATTACCTTCAAAGTAACTTCAGGAGAAGAAAATGGCAGTTTTGACTTCTTATGAGCCATATGGGAAAGAAGGACTCAAGCAGAGTGCTTCTGTTTCTTCCTCGCAACTGAAGATGACAGTAATCTGGTTGTTTTTCAAGTTTCTACATTAAGGTTTGCTTATATCTAGGTGAAAAAAAGAAAAAAATCCCAAATGCAGCCAACCCTTGTATGACATGTCTGGCCCAAGCTGACAAGCATACTGCATGGGTGATTTATATTTACAGCAAGACCCAGAGGTGTCTAAAGCAATCTACTTTCAAAAGCAGAAGTTGTCATATTCTAAATCTGCTCTTAAAGAAAACTGGACCTCAGTGTTATTTTCTAGATAAAATATACAACACTCAGAAGAAAGGACAATGTTTGAAAACATGTGAAGTCCAGAGTTCAGTGAGGCACCTGATGTCCCGATGCCGTAAGCTTTTATACGAGTGGTCAAAGCAATTTTGTTTTAGTCAGTGAGTTGTATGAACAGCATTTATACAACTAATAGACATTCTTCCACAAGTTACTAGTAAGTGCATTGATTGTAGATGGCTTGGCTTTTTGGGAATCAGGTTTGCCTTCTTCCATTTGATCCTTGTGGCAGAGGTGCTGTGTTGGGTGCTGTTTTCTAAGCTGATGTCTTCTTCACAGCTGCTGAGGCCACAACATGTCCCTAAGGCATGTCCTCTGCCTGAGCTCCTGTCTTTTGCAGCTACTGTCATTTCAAAGACTTCACATCACAGTGCTTGGGGAACATGGGAAATGAAGACACTCCCTTCTGTGAAACCTGCTTGCTTGAGGTTAACTGTTTTTTTTCCCCAAGCAAATGTTTCCTGGGGATATGTTCAAAGGACATCATGTTTCATGGCTGATATATTCTGTTGATCCTCAGTTACCCTCTCATGTAGATCATGGAGGATTTTGCTCCACAGTGGCAAAGGGTTCAAATTTTCAGGATAGGTGAAAATAAATATAGGAAGTTTAACAAAACTTCTAAACATTTATGTCTTTCTCTGTAAAGACTATGAAGCAGTCATGTCCTGCCTGATACTGATGGCCACTATGAATGGCCTTTTTGTCAAACAAGTTCCTCTCCACTGCTATTCATTCCCTCAAAGTGAGCAGGGAAGGTAGTTATATTCAACCGATGTTGTTTCAGCACATCTAATGACAGCTGAATATTTTCTCAGAAACCTTATTTCTCAAGGGATCAGTGAATTTTGATCACTTATCTTTCAATTAAAAAAATAAATATGACCATATATGAAGCAGTGTGCATACCTCTGTAACTTCAACTTTCAGTCTGAAGAGAGAAAGCTCTTCTGAAATGAAAGTCATGGGAAAACCCTAGGAAATGTACAAATTTTGCATTCTTACAGGAGTTGGGAAAAGGTGTGGAGCCGTGTGGAGTTTCTATTTTATGTCTTAGAGGCAGCAAACACAACTTTGGCTAAAAGCCAAAAGAGGAAAATTATTTTTAAAAATACATTATAAAAATAATCATCTATCCTTGGGAGATTTGTGCTCCCCTCCCATCAGCTCCTGTGCCTCTGGTCCTCTGGTTTGCTTCCTGTGGTTCTGGCAGTTTGCCAGCAGAGACTTCCATCTCTAAAATGAGAAAAATAAAGAAAAGGTAGTGGCACATATCAATACTGAATTATTTCATCAAAAAGCCAGAGAGGAGCACTTGTCATGAAAAATATACTTTCATTTTGGCAGAAGATATATATTACCTCTCTGTTCAGTGGCACTCCCCAGGTACTGAAGACATCTTCGTTAGACACATGTTGTAACCTCACATCACATGGCCTGTGTTACATCTCAGAAATAGACCATTTAGTAGATATTCTTGAAACTGCAGTTTAGGTAAGTTATCAGTCTAGCACCCCATTAAAACTTCCAGAAGGAGAAGACATCTTTTTGCTGTCTGAATGAATCTTTATGTATACAGTGGTTCAGGAACTAATTTCTTTGACTATGCCATTTTGAGGTGTCATTAGGTTTAGAAGCTCTGAATTGTTGTCAATTTGCAATACGTGTTTCTTGGGAATGTGGAGTCCTTCATGCTATCCTGCTTATCTCACAGTGACAAGAAGCTTGGTGTGCCTTACTGAGCAAAGGAATTGAAATGCAAGAAAGTCTTATCCAGAAGGCTAACAGGGAAGATGTCATTGCAACAATGAACAGCCAACTGCCAGGGTCTCATTCATTTTATAGTGCTCCAACAAAAAGCATAGCAGCGGAAGCAGAGGACTTGAGCATGTGGGAAGAACTCAACCCTACAACTGCAGACTGGACAAATCTATTAAGTTGGGTGGGAGGGTAGGAAGGACTCAGAGAAAAATGGAACAGCCAACAGGCTGTCACTAGCTGGGTTCCCGTTCCCCTGTGCTTCCTTGTGCTGCAGCAACTCTCATGGGTAAATGCCCCAGGCACAAATTCTGCAGTTCAAGGGGTAGGACTAGCACAGAGTCCTTAGGAAAGAAACTGAAGAGGCAGGTTATTTTCATTCAGGAAAACCCCCCTGAAACTTTGCTTAGCACTCTTAAGACCACTGACACTGCCTAGTCGTTCTCTCATGGTTTCAGCTCTCCTTTTCCTTAGCTGATGCCCTGCAAACAGCAGGACTCCGATCTTCACCCACTAATTCCTGGAAGGGAACAGCCCTGTAATGGCATCACTTGTTGGGAGACAGACAGCTGTAGCCCAACTGCAACCTCCTCACTGACAGAAAGACAATACTAGGAGAGAAAAGACCAGAAGGAGATGAAACATAGAATTAAAAGAGGAGAGCATAAGTGGAAACAGCACTGAATGGAGAGACAGAAAAAGGCAAAGGTTACACTACCAGGAAGCTAATGTCAGAAAATAAAAGATGATTGTGTTTTGCTGCTTTCCTTCATCCTCTTTCTTTTTATATGTGACTTTTCATAATCTTTTTCATGTTATCTTTCCTGCCCTTGTTTTCTTCCTTTCTTGCCTCTTGGCTTTTTACTGCCTGTTTTTCAGTGTGTTTTATGTTTACAGAAATAGATCATTAGCCTTTACAAACTGAAGTTAAACGCTATTTGAAAATACCCACCTGATTCAAGATACTCACCAAAACTTTGCATATTGCATGACTGGACTGGGGAGACAGAATATTACTGTGCTTTATGCAACATTAAAAACATATTTCTAAAGTCTAACCTCACAGCAGCAGTCGTTCTCATCTTTAATTTCTCTTTGAAATACTTTCTCTCTCTGACCCAGTGAGTCACTAATTCCTGTTTCCAGATTCAGCAGCTTGTAGTTTGTTGAACACCTTCAGAGGCTGAAGGGCCAATGCACTGAACTTTGCCAAATGAGTGCTTTTGCCATTATTTTACTGTACAGAAGAGGACTCTGTGATGACAGTGACTCTTTTCCTCTGAAGAATTTTCAGATGTTCTTGAATTGGCCAGCTTGTGCAGGGGGAAATCTCCTGGGTATTTGTGTCACCTATGGTTTCTGTCTCTGCTTTGACACCCCAGCATACTTTGCCAGGCACTAAAATGGGCATTGGCACCTATCGTTTCTGCCACGTGTGATTTCCTTTTATGACCAACCTACTTATTAGGCCTAGCCCCACATGTTAATGTTGCCCATTTCATACACAGCTAAATCTGTTTATAGGGAGTTACCTGTAGGTAGGCAACCTCTGCCTTTCTGCAAATTAAAATTAATATCTCAGCTAAGCAAAAAATGTGTTCTATAATTTAAAGTGGGGATCCTAATTAAAGGTGGAACTGTGTGTGAATGGTCCTTTTGAAATTACTGGGATTCATTTTACTAATAAAATAGCACACGTACTGAAGTGTCCCCTTGGACTTCTCTTCTCTTTTTCTCTATCTGTAGAATGCCTGCAGGAATTTCCTTTGTTTATTCAATTTTCCGAATTATACAATGATTTTAAGTTTCAATTTTCTGAATTCCTTGTGAACTATTTGTGTGTTAATATGCACACTTATTCCTTTGGAAGGAGATTACAAATTATGATAGTAAATTAAAGCCTCTCTTTCATTTTCACATCACGTACTTTCTGTTCTTCTTTTCCCACCCTACACACCTGAATACACACATCCTCCAAGCATTCACACAGCAGTGTAAAAGAGAGGCTGGACAGCTTAGCACATGTCCACACTAAAGAAACACTAGTAAGGTACTGAAGGGAGCACTGAGAAGATCCCTCTTAACTTTCCCTCCACACTATAAATACATGTCTGTACATCCCTTCTTGTTACTCAAATATCAGCCTGACCATGCTCACTTGAAATTCTTTTTTACACTTCTGCGATCAATGGAGAAGGGTAAGGAGGCTCATTACAGAAGAAAAATACCAAAAATGTTGCACATACTATTCTTAGGAAATATGGCCGGGGCTTCTTTTACTGACATTCAAGAGGTGCAGTCTGTGTTTCCCATAGTTACCCTATGTAGGGTTTACACCCTGCAAAAGAGGGAGCTGAAGAACACTTCACAGCTGTCTGATACTCTCAGTTCTTACTCAGTTTAGTTCAGCACATCAGGCTGGTTCTTTTTTTGTTGCCCTAACAAACCTTGATTATATTTTAATGAGAAAGCGCTTTCCCAGCATGTAGCCTTAATTTTGCTTTTCAGCAGGTGGCTCATGGTTTAGCTCAAAAGTCACGATGTAAATCCTGACAGCAGATTATACTAGTTAATAATACAACACTCAGACCCTGGGACTTAATGATTAATTTTTCTTTTATTACAAATAAATTCTGTCCAGAGAAAGCCTGGGTGAGGAAAATAACTTGGTCAGAGTTCCTTCTGGATTCTGAGTTCCTCTGACCCATTATCTTTTAATTATGCCTCAGTTTTGTGCTTTCACAGGGCAGTGATTTTAATAATTTTAATGAGCTTTATTACAAATGAGTGAGATATGTAATTTCTCAGTTCCAGTCCACCCTATGAGATATTGGGCTCCCTGACTCAGGGGGGATGAAACTTCTCAGCACCTGACAGAATTAAATCCCAGCTTCTATGAAGCACTGCTGTGAAGAGTAGTTGAGTCCCATAAACCCTTTAAAGTTAAGTCTGCTTCATTTCATATGTGGAATTGGACGAGCAAAGGTTACCAGTGTTTCAACAGCTGGGACTAACCCCATGTGTGAACAGCTGGTTTTGAAACAGAGTAGCCCACACAATGAGTGCAAGAAAATGACACCAAGCTTCTATATTGATTTTCAAGGTGGTTATAATAAGAAACTGAATTCAGAAATGACATAAGGTTTAACAAGTTTGTGGTTTCTCTCTGAAACAGTTTGGTAGAAATCCTACGTATCATCTGCAAACTGAATTTGCAGTAACAGTTGTTTTTATAGGACCTTCTTAGCAAAGACTAACATCCAAGTGACAGGACAGCCAGTAATCTTAATTTATTTCTGCAATTATCACATCTTCCTTATTTGTATAGCTGAGGGAAAAGAGAAGCTTCACAACATGGTGGGAAGGGTCCATAGAAGAAGAATCGCCAAAGACACACACATAATTTCCTTCCTTTCTTCTTCCAGAGGTTCACTTTTCTACTGAGTACATAAAGAAGGGTGTGCATCAGCAGAAAAGATTCAACCAGCATTAGGATTTTTCTCTGAGATTAGTTTTATATTAATGCTACTCCAATGACTCCACCAGAATTGCTTCTGCTGTATGAGACAGGAAAACAGGAATATTTCTCCTCCCATTAGACATGCTGGGAGTATACACAAAGGAATAAGTCTAATATTCTAATGATATAAATTCTATAAGAATCTGGAAGTTATATAGGAAATATATAATGCAGAAATTTAGATACATTGACATAGTCTGGTGAAAAGGAAAAGCATTTTACTTAATATGCAATTTGACTGCAAATACAAATATATTGTGAGATATACACAAAATAGGTGTAACAGCAGAAAAGTAAAAATTATTTGGATGCTTGCAGACTTAGAGGATCTCAGAATTTCTTTTCAGGGTGTACTCACTGACCACTAAAACATCCTTTGTTGTGTCTTAGTACTGTAATAGAAATGGTGAATTATGTGTTCTTAAACAGCAGTTCTTAAACCCTTGAACACAGAATGAAATTTAACCTCAACAGAACACACACTGGAATGAAGACCAACAAACATCTGAACCTGGCAAGCCAGTTTAGCTTCATATACTCTCATGTCAGTATGAATATGTACTAGCAAGTTGACTTGTGGCAGCAACTCTCTGCACTCTTGCTCTGAATATGTAAGTTTACTTCTTATAGTTGCACTGAAATGCAATTTTATCCTATGTTGAAGATACTCTACTGGGAGTTTTTTGTTTCTGGGAACAGAAGAGAGAGCACAGAGTTGCAAACATGTGTACCACATAGTGAAGTGCATGTTTGAGAGCTTGTCAAGTCCTGACTGGTGTGCTTTCCATCTGCAGTGCTAGTATTTGTAGGCTGCTGTATTTTAAAGTGCCTACACTGCTCTCAGAATGATCTGCTGAAAGACAACACTGTAGTATACATAGCCCTGCTCGTGCCTAAATTATCCACAACAAATTGACGAGAACCTGGTGCTGATTCTGTTCAGGCCATCCTGAAGCAATCACTTACTGGACTTAAGAGTTTACTTTTAAAATACTTATTACTGGCTGAGACAACAGGCTTGGACCCATGTTTAATAAATGGTGAGACATATTCTAAGTGTTTTAATGTCTCCAGCTCAGCATCTAAGGTCTGCTTCACAAGAACATTTTAAAAGATGTTGAGAATTAGTAAAGATCCTCCTTCATGCAAATTCTGATTAGTAGGAGGAGATGATTAAAAGGTGGCAGAAAACCCTGTTTTTACTTTCTGTGTTCTAGGCTTGTCTGACCTCTGCTTTTCATAGAATCCCAGAGTCATTTAGGTTGGAAAAGATCCTTAAGTTAATCAAATCCAAAAGCCAACCTTACACTACTCAGTCTATCACTAAGCCATGTCACTAAGTGCCATGTCCTTCAACCCTCTGATGTTTAAGGAGCCTTGTATTTGCTTTACCTAGTGGTGCTTTATCTACAGCCAAAATAGTTTACTGTGTCTGGTGAGAATGGACAAAGCATAGCAAGGTGCTGAGCAATCGTAGCACCTGTCACTGTGGGAGCCCCCACAGTGTCATCACCACAGCTTCGGACATGCATGGCTTCTCAGGAATTCCCTGGTGCCTGACCATATAAGCATTTGCTAATATCACAGTGGCAGAGATGCTTTGTGACTGACCAGCCAGCCTTGCTTGCCCTACAACTACATACCAAAGCCCCATTTAATTAAATCCTGACCCATCCACTTTGGAGAGGTAAGTGGACTGGCATAGGAGATTTCACAGGGTTGCTAAGAAGGTACAGTGCTCTAACAGAGCAACCAGATAAGAACTGGGTCCCCAGGCAGCCTGACAAAACAGACCTCAGCAACCCCTCACAGTCGGCTTAGAATTAATATCTGTCTTGGTCACAAGGGCCCTGACTGAATGGCTCAAGAAACACAGTATGCTCTGTGTCTCTCCACACTGTAGTAGAATAATATCTTCAATAATGCATTTTAATGTACTGTGTGGGCAGGAACACTTTTAGACAAGGTTTTACAGATAGCAGGCTTTATTCTAGAATGTTCTGGTTCCATTGGGCTTGTTTGTTTGCTTGTTTGTTTGTTTTGTTTAAAGAATTTCAATTTTGTCATTTAATGGTTGTGATTTTGCCACTTTATTTTCACCAAATAGTTGTTAGTTTTTGTACCAGAACACTTGGTGTAGTTTATCATGGGAGGATGATATCTGTAACAGACCAACCTAAGCCTCTTTAAGACAGCTGTGGCAAGAAGCCTTCTGATTGTCCCCAGCACTTCCAACTCCCCCTTCACCTTCTTCCGCAGGTGCTGACTGTGGTACAGAACCAGTTACTGCCTTTGTCCCACTGAGCTGGCACTTTCCAGTCAACAGGCCCCTTTGGACACCCATCTAGAAAGAAAGTTTTCAGACGTTTCTCTTACAAACAACTGCTTTGATGACACTATCTTAAAAGTTGCTTGCAAGTATCAGTTGAGCCTGTTGGCGTGGGTCCAGAGGAAGGCCACAAAAATGATCAGAGGAACAGAGCACCTCCACTTCTCCAGGCTGAGACAGGCAGGGTTCTTCAACCTGGAGAAGAAAAGGCTCTAGGAAAACCTTATTGTGGCCTTTTGACACTTAAGGGGGACTTAAAAGAATGATGGGGACAACCTTTTTGATAGGACCTGATGCAACAGGACAAGGGGTACAGTTTTTGTACTCAAAGGGGATAGATTTAGACTTGATATGAAGAAGAATTCTTTTACAAGGGTGATGAAGCACTGGCACAGTTGGGGCCACTAGAGAGGTGAGGATGCTCCATCCCTGAAAACATTCAAGATCAGGATGGATGGGGCTCTGAGCAACCTGATCTAGTTGAAACTGTCCCTGCTTATTGCAGGGGGCTGAACTAGATGCCTTTACAAGTCTCTTCCAACCTAAACTATTCTATGATTCTAAGTAGTCTGTCATTCATGAATACTCAGTGGATTTGTTTGCAAGAAAGGGAAGACTAATCTTTTATCATTATAGGTTAGTTCACACCTTTGGGTAATAAAAGCTGAGTGAGCAGGAAAAAGGATCAATAAAATCCCGACTCATTTTACTCTCTAATTTCTGAACATCGTACACTTTCTCCTGTCAGGTGCCTGACACTTATTTCTGTCCTGGGAACTGAAGCCTGTTGATCTCATCCTATGTAGCACTGATCTGGAAAGTGCCGATATGCTCAGTATGGCCAGTATCACAAAGAACAAAGTTTTGCAGACACTCAACAGGAAATAGTTCAGATTTCTGAGTGCAAGACTTGGCATGAAAGAATTAACCTTTGCTTTGTCTTTGAGTATTCAAGTTTTCCTTTCTTCTTTTCTTTGTTTATCTGCCTCTACGATTTTAAAGAGGGCTGTTAAAGGATTGCTATTTGCAGCCAAAGTATTTTACGATCACAATACCATGTTCCACCTCTTTATCAATCTAAATTCTGCATCAAAGAGGCTTTTAAACTGAAGTTTCTTGCATTGCATTCAGGAGGAATCAAGGTAGGCTTGCCCTTATCTTGAGTTGCAATTCAGACTCCATCAGGTACTATCCTTGACAGCAAATGTCAGGATGGGTTGCAGATGGAGGAAGAGACAGAGAAAGAAAGACATCCAAGCAGGCCCAAGGCCACTCACAGGATTCAAGACTAATGCTTACAGTGCACACAGTCTTAGAAAGAGAATAGCTGGACAGGTACCAATGTAATGTGTTCCCACTGAGTTAATTTAAATACTGTTTACTACGTAATAGACCGGCTCCATTTTTTACAGTCTTCATAGCAGTCCAAGAGTGTTTGAATAAACTGTGGAAAGCATACAGTGGATGGTGTACTCGACTGGAAAGGGGTTGAAACAGGACACTTAGCAGGCTTTGTCTTATCTCAGTGTTTAGGTGCAAGTAACCTCTGAACACGTGTGAAACATCTGTGACTCTGACAATCAGAAAAGACACATCATTCAAGATTAAGAACTCCTGCAAGCCCTACGAAAAGATAATTGGTATCAATTCCAGTTTTTTTATATATCCTGAGCATGAACAAGCTTCCCCTCCTCCCCTACCCTCCCTGGACTAAGTAGAAAAGTATCTTTTTTTTTTTCTGTCTGCCATTCCTGAAACATTTAAGGGTCTCAGAAGACTAACGTTATCAGAGTGTTTGATATGCACATAGCTTTGATGTGCATGCACTGCTTGTGAAAATGATGAGAAAATACAGAAAGTAATCAAAAAACCATTTATACACCTGGCAACCAATGGGAAGGGACACTGGGTGTGCCTGTGGACATCGGCGGGTATATTGAGGAAGACAAAGCTTTCCTTCAGCTACAGTGAAGGGAAAAGATTAGGTGGGTGTGGACAGGAGAAGGTATGACTGTTTTCTCTGTGTGGCAGCAGGGGTTAGGGAAATTGTTTATTTCTTTGTACCAGTACAGGAAACGTCTGTGCTTCTGCATTTATCGGTGGCACTGGAAGAGGCAAAGGCGTGGATATTTTTTTTTTCTTTTTTTTCTTAGACATAGGGAAAGGGGAGATTAATTTTTCTCTTTTTTTTTTTCTGCGGAAGGGAATGAAGGGAGGTTTGTCTATACATCTACCAGCTGTTTCAAAAAGAAAAACCTGCGAGGTCTGAATGGACTTCAAAAAGGGCTGAGCATAGGTAGGACAGTTCACTTCAACGCTGTTCCGAGCGGGGCAAATGTTTAGTCTTCTATTTTTGGCAGTAATGACGTTCGAGCTGACAAACCAGGAATTCAAAGCATTGTACTCCACAAAGCACGTCGTGCAGTTTGGAAAAAACAAGGCCAATACCCTCCCTCGCACTCTCATTCTAGGCTGAGGCACTCACGCCTCCAGGGCAATCCAGGGCTTCTTTTCCCCCTTTTTAAAGTTTTCACTAAAACACTAGGCATTTCAAGTCATTCATCCTTCGTCCCACGGGGCCACCTTTGTCCTTCCGGTCTGACAGAGTGGTCCCCGCCGCCTGACGAGCTGGCCGTGCCCCGGCTACCCTGCCCCCCCACACGATTCCCACACACGCCGATTTCCCCGCGGGCATCGCCCCCTGCCCCTCGCGCACACGGGCG
>VXBB01013358.1:350720-392741 GCA_013399915.1 Illadopsis cleaveri | reverse complement strand
CCGGCCCGCCGTCGCCCCTCGCATTGCCGCCGCTCAGGGCCAACAACGCTTCCCACACGGTGAGCCTGGGCAGGGGAGGGTGTGGACGGGGAGCGGGGAAGGGCGTCTGGCCCCGGGGTCTGGCGGTGCTGCTCACCGGGTGTCCCCAGTGGCGGGACCGAGCGCCCATGGGCCCCCAGTGCATGGTGCTGGAGAAACGTGCGTTTGATTTCTGCAGGCTCCGATNTGTCTCATTTTCAGTGACAAATTCGATGTTTCACACTCGCATAGAGGAGATGTTCTGGTGAATGCATTTTTTGAGATGAGGTTAGTCACTGTGATTAAAGCGTCGTATGAATTGTGGTGAAAAATGGGGGCTGCTCTCCCCTTCACATGTCTGATTAGCTCAGGCTGATCGCAGTCTTCCCTAGAAATAGCTATTGCTGTGCTCAGGGATAATGATTGGATGAATCTGCCTTTATTGCTGCAGTAGTTTACCTATAAAAAAATAACAGCTGGTGGCATGAAAAGGACGTTATTTTTCAGTTCTGTGATATCTCATGTTATCTCCTACTCCTTGTTAATCTACTAGGAATGAAACTTCCCAAGTATGCCACTATATATGGATAAGAGGAGGTATCTCTGTCCTGAAAGCATGACAGAGTAGAGAGAGGGGTCTATATACTGTCATGTTAACACTAAATATCAGAAATTTTTATTGCATACATTTCCTTTTAAATTCTGAAAGATTTCATACTGACCCTGAAAGGCATTGATGGCGTACTTTTCATAGAATTAATGAGTTCTTCGTGGATGCTCTCATACTATCTTTGTAAACATATGGCAGAGCTTTAAATGGTAATGTGATTACGGGCTAGTGGAAGGTGAAACTGTGCATTTAAATATTAGTGTTTCAGTGACTTTCCATGTAACTTCAGGGGTAAAACATCTTATTCAAATCCATTTATAGCAAGAATTGTCTTTAATTAAAAAATTCAGTATGTATGTAGGGTATTCTCAAGAGGAACGAGGAGTATTCTGCAAATTCAAGGTGGAGCTGCATACTTGAGATCAACTTCATTGTATATTTATGTAGCTAGAGTATATGTTGAATTGTTTGTTAGTATAAATGGCCAGTTTTTTCACATTTGTATACCAGTTAAGTGCTGCTTGATTTTAGAGTTGGGGCAACAGCTTAGGGGCTTTTTAAAATAAAATCATAAAAGAAGGAACATAGTACAAACAGCCTAGGCACCAGTTCTGCCAGTGCATTTACAGTAGGGCCCATAAATATCAGGGGCTCACATGTAACAGAGCTCAGACTTAATTTAGGATTTGTGAATGCATGGTGGTCCAGCTGTTTATCTGTGACTACTTACTAATTTTGGAAGTACAGATTTTTGGTATTTTTGTACAAAGATTTTGTGTATGTGTATTTTATATAGTGTCTGTGCATATGTATATATGTGTATGTAAAGATGCAGTCTTTATAAAAGCATTCAAGGGGTTTTTAAGTGTTACGTTTCTGTGTTTCAAGTATCTTTACAAGTATATGATTGTGTATGTGTGCATATGTTTGAATGTAGCATGTATATGTGTACTTATGGAAGCACCTAGGAACGATCAAGCATTATATGGCTATGCATCATGTCCCTCTAGATTCTGACTGTTCCAAAGTCTGTCTTTTCCTTTGTGTGTGTCCCTACTCTACAGTGTTTATTTAGCCTTGGGTGCTATTACGGAAATGTCTCATGCTGCCTTTGTAGGTGGTTATTTTGTGGTTGGCTAACATAACTTTTTGTGGTAAGGATCAGGTATAACACCAGAATGCTGGATTTTAACCTGAAAAAAAAAGTAGGGGTAGTATCTGTTCTGTAAACTTAGGCCTGCTGACCTCAGCTGACACTGACAGATTGAAATCATTGGTTTTGCATCCCGTCACTTCCTCCAATCAGACCTTTTAAAATGGGTCCTTTCAGTTTTCTTAAATTATTTTCCTTCTTTGTGTTCATTTGTTTATCCTGTTTTCATCTCTGTTGTATCTATGTGGCTTCTGTAATAGCTAAAACCAGAGTATTTCTGTTTGTGTTTCAAACTTTCAGAAGGTGTGGTGTGCTTAAGTGGATGAACTGCTGATGTTACATATAAGTGTGCATAGTATGTATAGTAGTTGTGAGAGGAGCTGAGGTTGAAGTTATGTTTTGTTTAAGCTAAAAGGTTTTTCCTTTAATGCAGACAGGGAAGAAATCAACTACCTGTCATATTTCTTGCTTGTGTGATCCAGCCTCTGCTGAAACTGTGGTCTCCTACTGTCAAGTGAAATTTCATTGTTTGGTAGATTATAAATTGCATGGGTAGAAGGGGAGAAGATGATGTTTTACACAAGCTTCATAAAATGGGACAGAGGTTTTGGTGACAGCCTTTGCAAGCACAGCAGCCTTTGTTGCTAGGCAGGCAGAGTTGTGTGTTGTACTAGGAAAAGGTTTTATTTTATTATATTTTATTATTTTTTTTAATGTGCCTTCATCCTATGCTTATTTGTGTATGCTTCCATCCCTGCCTGGGTTTTTTTTTTGCCTCATGGTGAAAAACATGAACCTATTTCTAACCCCTTGTCCTCTTCATTTTCCTTTCCAAAGTCATTGCTTTCTCTTTGGAAGTCTTTAAGTTCTTGCCTTGGTGATTGGAACCTTTTTCCATTCACTTTCTCCTATTTCATTATGGTGTTTTTACATCCAGTTGACATGCTGCAGTAGAGATTATCTTGCTTGCCTGCTGCTCTGCTTGTGTAAATCCCAACCTGTCTGTGAGTCCCTCTTCCAGACTCATCTCTGTCTTCTGCCTAGCTCTATCTCTGTTCTTTCTTACTTGGCATGTATTCCTGCATTCTGCACTGTTCCTCTTTCTCTTGCAGTATAGCAGTATTAATGTTTTTATCCTCCTGTCTAGTACAGTAAAACAACCCATTTACATTGCATGATTCAGTGCCCTCCCTCCTTCAAGCTCTGTCAAAGATTTCTGTACAACAAGCCTGTTTTCTTTTGCCACCAGTGTTGAATGTTTATCTGCTATACTTTTGCATCAGTCTTTGTATTAATCTTGATTTTTTTTCAATTTTTTTTTTTAATTGACTTACATTATAATGGAACAGAGATTCCTGGCCTCTGTTAATACAAAGATCTGGTAGGTTACATGCTGCCAATTTTTGCTGTTGTCATCTGCTTTAAAGCAGGTAAAACCAAGGCAAATACCTTCTTATTGTGGTGCTTTCATGTATAAATTGCCACAAAAATGCTGTCACATTTGAGTGGAAATGACTGTGCAGTCATGACCTGGATTTTACTATATCGAGTTTTCTTTGGATGTTTCTTCCTCTGTTTAAAATTTGTTTTTAGGGGGAATATGAGGTTATCTTAACTTTCAAGGGATGTGAGGATCAGCTGTGAAATTTGGGTTCCAGCAGATGGTGACTGTGGTGCTGTTGGGACTGCAGTACTTTTGGGCACATCTCTCATATTTGTATAGTTCATCTAACCCAAGGGGTTCAATTTAGTGTGCATTGTCCTTTTGAGTTTCATCATGTGTAATAAATGCAGGGTGTATTCAAATGCAAAGTATTCATACTCACTGCACCCCTAATAGAATGAAAAAAATTAAGAATCAGTATCACTCTTGAGGCATAGTTCAGTCTGTGAAAATATTTGCTATATGAAGCTAAGGTTAACTTTTCAAAAAAAAAGCTTATATGGACCAGATACAACAGCAGCAAAAATACGAATTGTGTGTTCCTTCTACCACTCTTGTTGAGCCACAAGCTCAACAAAGGCTTAGCCTTTTTTTTGTGTATAAAACCCATACTCATGATAAAACCATTAGGGATAATCCAGTATTATTATCATTGTACTAATTAGCAAGTATTTTTAGTTCTGAACGGAGGAATGTGGCTGAATTAGTTTATCAAGGAAAAAGAAGGCCTTGTGTACATTGGCTCAGGCTTTTGTTTTGTAGTCAACAAAATAGGCAGTGAAACATGCTACACCTGATACCATATGCCTCTTGTGTGTTTGACACAGTGGGGCTGAAACTGGCACACCCAGAAATGCTGTAAAGAAAGGGGTATATAGTGTAACAATAATTCTTTAATTAAGATACTACTTTAGAACACTGTTTCTCCCTTTGTCCTCATCTGTGCCAAGTAATAGCAGATAATGACATCTTATTCCTGTGCAGTATTTCAGCAGGCCATCATGATTGCTGTATTATTAAGATTCATTTTACAAACCTTTTTAGATTTTGATTGACAGCAAAATCTTTTTTCTGTAATTTTACTCAAAATAAAATGATAAGACATAGCTGAATCATGTGTCTGTCTTGGATAGTTTTACAGGGTGCTAATAATCACACAAAGTGACTGTTACAAAGATGACATGTGATACGATTGTGAAATACCTTGATGCATTTGAAGGATAAAGTTGAGAAGAGGTATATGCTCCTGTGGGGTTCAGTCCTATAAAGTAGTCTTGTAAAAGGTCTTGAAATGGATCAGTGCATTGGGTGAGTGTACTGCAAAGGAATTGTAAATGGGTTTGCCACCTTGTTAGTAGGCTGGATTCATTTTTATGCTACTTCCATGTTGTTAGAGGTCCGTAGCCTAAGTATAGTGAGTTACTGTTCTACATCTGTCCCTAAATCCATTCATGAAGGCAAGACAAACTAAAAGAAGGCCAAATATTACTACTCTCAAAGTTTTGTTGCTTTTTTATTTGTTTATTGATCATAGTTAAGAGTGTAGTTTTGTTTTGCTTGGTGTATCTACTTCAAAGATTAGATGGATGTTTCCAGCATAGTCATCAACTTCCATAAAATGAACATACTAAAGTAAAAGTGAAATCTTAATGGTGATTTTGAAGTTAGGAGAAACTACAAAGAAAGAAAAGAAACACCGCATTGTAACATTTGCTGTTATGTAATTGATGATGTCAGATGATTCAAGAAGATGAGTTCAAGCTTACTAGTTATTTCAATATATTTTGTAGACTTGCAACGGTAGGTTTTTGTATATGTGTGCTACAAAAATATGTAGATCTTAGAAGCTGTGGATGGGTTTGAGCACAGAGAATACAATATATAATCTGTAAGCTTCATAAGTGCTTGCAGGTGATCAGTTGTGTAGGTTGTTGGTTCTGGAATTTACAGGTCCATCTGCAGGAGCAAAATGGAGGCATGTTACAAACCTCTCAGGCTTGTGGTTTCAGTTGAAAGGCTGATGGAGCTTCTGTGTACTAAGAACAGTTTGGTACTAAACTAAGAAGGCTGTAGTCTTTTGTAGCTTGCCAAGCCCATTAGTTGTGGTTCAGAAACTTACGGTGTTGCTGCTGAAGCTTGTGGAGCTTGTGAGCAGTGCAAGCCTGAACTTGACAGTAATCTCAAACACCCAAGGAGCTAGAAGGAGATAGGCAGAGCAAAGGACTGGTGCAAATCCAACCCTCATCCAGGTTGGAAATAGATGAGGAAACTCCATTTTTCATATGGACCTGTAGCTGTGTTGTGTCTGATAGCTCTAAACCTTCTGTTGGGCTTTTTTGAAAGAAGAGTGGACTTTCTTCTCCTGCGCAGCTTTTGGAATACGGCCTGTGATAATGTGGTGTTTTCTACAAAGAAAACCAGTGCTACTGTCTGCATCTGCATTTGCATTTCCAAGCAGCAGCTGACTGAAACTGGCAAAACCAGTCACTTAGGATTTGGGTTGAAGTTGGAATAATGCCGGTGATTTCATTCTGCTGCTTGCAAAAAAAAGCCAACCTGTCAGCAGCAAGAGAAACCATGAATCTGCCTGAAGATGCAGGAGGCAGAGCTACATGGTTTACATTTTAGAATGTGTTCAGAAACACACTTTCAGAAAAAACAACTTGTTAGTCCCTGTTGAGAGGGAATAAATATGTGGGGGTTTTTTTTCAAGCCCTAAAGAACTTCTCAGTACATATATTGAAGCAAGCAGTGCTTAGGAAGGGTGGCAAATAGTTAACTATGAAAACAGGTGACTTGAGGAAAAAAAAATTCAAGATGTGAGCTGTGGCAATGAGTACTTGGGTTAAAAATTTCTTAAAGATTACTTTCACAGTTGTCTGCATTGTCTACATTAGTATTGCCTACTCCCAGTTTGTCTAGATATGTTCTGCTTTTGTTCAGTTAGTGCTGGAAAATAAATTTTTGTACCTAGAATTTCCTAGCTTGAGTCTTTGGAATTGTATGTTTACTCTGCTGCTTCATTATGCCTTTCTTGCTGTTCTGTAGTGCTGCATGTGCTGAACCTATGACACGTCTTGCTAACTAGATCTGGTTCTTCTGAAATGGGTGATTTAGCAGTCTTGGGGCATTAACTGCTGTTTATATAGAGGATCAGAGGAACCTTCAGGCAACTGCTACGGCACTGTGCCTCAAACTTGACCTGAAGGAATTGCCTGTAGGCATGACAAGTCCTCATAATGATTTAATTTCTGATGCTTTTGAGACATCAAACTAGGAAGGGAATTTTTGGTTAATTCCTGTGTACCTTCATTGTGCTTAAGTGTTACAAATATCTTTGCTCTGAATTGTGATTGTGTGGTAGTGCTTTTTATGGGATTAATCAAATTTGATAGTGTGAGCCTAAATTTCTCTGCAAACAAACATACACAGTCAAACTGCAATGATGAATGAACCAGTTATTGAACATCAGTTAAAGTGGAATCAGAAGAGCAGTCAACTTGGCAGAAACAGTCCCTGAGAGCCCTTGTTCTTACATTATGTGAGTTTCAAAGCTGCAAATTTCAAAATACTGTCCAAAGGTGAAGCTGGTGTCCAGCTGGCAAGTCTTTGGGAACAAGTTACTGAATTTACAAAAAATATGCTTCTGCCGCATCAGACTGATGCCTTAACAGAAGCACAAAGTATGCTTGAACCTGCTTTGCATGTCTGGGTTTTCTCATTAGGAAGTGTTTCTGCTGTTGCGGCACAGATTTCATTGCCTTGTATCACAGCTCACAACTGTCATTTTCTGATTTCATTTCAGCAACCTTAAGTGAACAGGGAATGTGTTATCCTTAGCTGCCTAGAAAAAAAATACGCTTCAGATGAAAAGTGTTCTCAACCCTGGCTTGATCATCTGTCTGACAGTATCAGTGAACTTTTCGTTAGTAATTTGACATAAATATTAAGACTGGTGAATCAGCTGGAGAGACAGCAGGGGAATTCTTCCCACATTTGTGTAAGACCAGACAGAAGACAAACTAATTAGCCTCTACTAGAGAGCAAATGAGGAATTCTGAGACAGCTATTTTAGTGACAAGTATGCTTGCAAATTTCTTGTTTGGTCTTAATAATAACTGGTTTGGAGCAATAGTTGTTTTCACACCCCAGTACTTTGCTGTTTGTTTGCTTGAAAATGCTGAATGCTGCTGTTTATTCCCACATACACACTGTCGAGAACAAATCTAATTTCTAAAATCTGTTAATGCTTTTTTTCCTTTACTTTAAAATAAAGTTACTGAATGTTCCTCAAGGCAAAGATTTGCCCTCTACTCAAGTCTGCATATGGCCCCAAATCTCATTTTGGTTAAAAGTTATTGCTAGACTGGTTTGGGAAAGTGCTAAAGGATATGCTTATTCTTCATTGATTGGAATGTTTTGCTGAATTGTGACTGTCTCAACTGCAAGCAGTAAGTTGCATTCTTGAACTTCAGAAATGTGTGGGTTCTTTTTCTCTTTGTGCATGTCACAACACATTCCTTATTGCTTAAAAATGTATCTGGAACTTTTGATATATAGCAAATTTAGGAACAAGTTAAGATTTTGATTTCTGAGAACAGGTGATGAGAGCATAAGCCATGTAAGTTCTAGCAAGCACATACAATAATGTATGTTATGCATACATTACAGATAACATAATCGTATGTTATCTTCAGCATCTGTAAAACTGCTACTATTTTTTATAAAGTCGGATGTCCCTCAAGCATGCATCTTGATGTTACATGTCTGCTGCCTTGAAGATTCCTTGGAGATACTGTTAGCTTCTCATGGTAGCACATTCGTGATTGTGTTGTTGCAGACATTTTGGAGAGTCATGAAAATAGCATTTGAGAAACAAGAACAAGGAAATTTCATAGCATCCAGCAGTATCACAGAATGCATGCAGTATTTTTTAGATTCTCTGTAAACAATTGACATCTAAGAAGACACTTCATTTTGAGGTGATTTAGGCAGAATGGAGGCTTGCAGTGTGAATGTTGAAGCATGGAGTTCATGTCTTTCTTGTTAACTGGGTATGTATTTATTTTCAATTTTAGGTTGGAAGCAGTAAGCACACAATGAATGAGCACCTACATGTTGGTAGCCATGGACAAATCCAGGTTCAGCAGCTCTTTGAAGATAATAGTAACAAGAGAACGGTTCTGACAACGCAGCCAAATGGACTTACAACACTAGGCAAATCTGGATTGCCAGTGGTTCAGGACAGACAGTCAGAGAGTGCCCACAGGCGACAAGGGAGCTCCAGCTCTTTAAAATCTACA
The DNA here is from genome assembly GCA_013399915.1 of Illadopsis cleaveri. Taxonomy (NCBI): domain Eukaryota; kingdom Metazoa; phylum Chordata; class Aves; order Passeriformes; family Timaliidae; genus Illadopsis; species Illadopsis cleaveri. The sequence continues at coordinate 384,213 of VXBB01013358.1, read as the reverse complement.
GATGGAACAGGGAAGATGAAAGCCTCTGTTATCACACCAGAGCAAGCAATGAAGCAATACATGCAAAAATTAACAGCTTTTGAGCATCATGAGATTTTTAGCTACCCTGAAATATACTTCTTGGGTCCAAATGCAAAGAAGCGGCAAGGTGTGATTGGTGGTTCTAACAACTGTGGGTATGATGATGACCAAGGGTCTTACATACAAGTACCCCATGATCATATTGCATACAGGTATGAAGTCCTGAAAGTTATAGGGAAAGGAAGCTTTGGGCAGGTGGTGAAGGCCTACGATCACAAGATGCATCAGCATGTGGCACTAAAAATGGTGAGAAATGAAAAACGTTTCCACCGCCAAGCTGCGGAAGAAATTAAGATCCTGGAACATCTCCGGAAACAAGATAAGGATAACAACATGAATGTTATTCACATGTTGGAAAACTTCACATTCCGCAGCCATATCTGCATGACATTTGAGTTGCTGAGCATGAACCTTTATGAATTAATAAAGAAAAACAAATTTCAGGGCTTTAGCCTACCTTTGGTTCGGAAGTTTGCCCACTCAATTTTACAGTGCTTGGATGCTTTGCACAAAAACAGAATCATTCACTGTGACCTTAAACCTGAGAACATTCTGTTGAAACAACAGGGTAGAAGTGGTATTAAAGTGATTGATTTTGGCTCAAGTTGTTATGAGCATCAGCGTGTCTACACTTACATTCAGTCACGGTTTTATCGTGCACCTGAAGTCATCCTCGGTGCTCGTTATGGGATGCCCATAGATATGTGGAGCTTGGGCTGTATCTTAGCAGAGCTTCTGACCGGTTATCCACTTTTACCTGGAGAAGATGAAGGAGACCAGCTGGCTTGTATGATTGAACTATTGGGCATGCCTTCTCCAAAACTCTTAGATGCATCCAAGCGAGCAAAAAACTTTGTGAGCTCTAAGGGTTATCCCCGCTATTGCAGCATCACAACCTTGTCTGATGGCTCTGTAATACTTAACGGTGGACGCTCTCGGAGGGGAAAACTGCGTGGCCCCCCAGAGAGCAGAGAGTGGGGTAACGCATTAAAGGGGTGTGATGATCCCCTCTTCCTTGACTTCTTAAAACAGTGTTTAGAATGGGATCCTGCTGTCCGTATGACACCCAACCAGGCTTTGCGGCATCCCTGGCTAAGGAGACGGTTGCCAAAACCTCCAACTGGGGAAAAGGCCTCAGCAAAGAGAATTACAGAGAGTACTGGTGCTATAACTTCAATTTCCAAGTTACCTCCAACTTCAAGCTCAGCTTCAAAACTGAGGACTAATTTGGCACAGATGACAGATGCCAATGGGAATATTCAGCAAAGAACAGTGTTGCCAAAACTTGTTAGCTGAGTTTGAAAAACCCAATGCTGTTAATATGAGATACAATGTGGCTGAGCCTTATTTGTATGAAAAATTAGCTCAGATATGCATTTTTATTTGCTCAATAAATCTATTCATTTGTATCTTTCAGCACTCATTTTAAATGTAATTTAAAATGTTAATTTTGTTTTTATAAAAATATGGGGACAATGCTTTAAGTTTTTCTACTTATTTTTTAAAATGTTTGTCTTCTACAGTACAATTAGCCTTACTGTAACTAGTGTGACACAGTAATAAACATCAGTGGCAGGCCACTGGTTACAACGTGACTGTCATTCATTGCAGTGTGGTATCAAAGGTATTAACCTTTTTCTTCCATAGTTCATATTAGTTTTAACCTGGGGCGAATTTGAAAGACTACCTTTTGGATTTTATGGGTTTGGTCTGGATTCTGTGCACATTGAAATCTGTGACTGACTGGACTCCAGGGAGAATACTCAAAGAATACAGTTAAGCACTTGTAAACTTGTAGTTTAAAGTGGAGCCATAGCATGTTCTACTGTCATTTTTTATGTGGTAGCCCAGAGAAGGTCATGGTATCACTGAAGATACTCTCACCTCCTGCCAAATACTTTCTCTGTTTAAAAGTAATGGGCTTTGATTAAAATGATCATTTAAACATAATGCAAAAAATAACACCGGGGCTAAAGTGTCTCTCTTACCTTGCATGCCATGTGGTAGGTAGAGTGAGAGGCTAGTCTTGGAAAGCATGAAAATGGCAATATGTCTGTTTCTGAATTTGAAAGTGGCTGATTAGTTGGTAAAGCAAATGTTCTGAACTTCATTTCATGTCTGTAACATTGAGCATTCACATAGGTTCTCCTTTTTTCCTTTTTTTTTTTTCCCCCCATCTCTTCTCTTCAGTTTTTTCTAATGTGCAGCTTGATCTCCCAGAATCACATAGGCAGAAGTGCTCATTCTGTCAGTGTTATACTGTAACTTCCAGACTGTTAAACTACATGGATTTCAAGGTTGCTTTTATTTCCTCTGACAATGTTTGAGCTACTGTGACTTCTGTGGTACATTTACACTTCAGATCAAATCTGCATGTAGGGGCAAACATGATGTTACTACATTGCTTCCTGTAGAGGAGTATTTCACATTAGACAGCCTAACTGTAGAAGGAAAGATCCTCAGTGGAAAGCTTTTCAGCTGGAAGACACCATCCTAGATAGTTTCTAATAAGGGAAAATTATCAAAGGAAAGCTAAGCACTTGGAATGTGATTTAATCTTTGGCATTTGTAGATGAAAATTAACTTTGAAAGAACAATTAGAGAGGTGTGGATTTGTTCATGTGTGTGTGTGCTAATGTTTGGTTTTTCTTTTTTTACTTTGAACTGCATTCAGGGAAGAAAGATGGTCTACTAAAGAATAGTATCTAGACCTATGAGAGAGGTATTCACATGTTGTAGCATGTTTTCAACAGGAACAGTTTGAAATCTGAGATCAGTATTTTAATGCGTACAATGACTCTGGTCTACATTGGATGTATAAAACACATGAAAAGGGAATTTTAAACAAAATAGAACAATCCAGAAGGGTTTATGAATGTTAGAACAAGATATACTAGAATGGATTGCATTAAACCTCAGTTACTTAAAAACAACATTTATATGCACAGATTTTACTGAGTTACTTGTACAAATTATGAACGTTACTTAAAGCATGGTCCCCTGAGAGGCCAAGAAGGTTTCCGGTTAAGTTCTCCTTCATATTTGTTAATTTACCACTTACAGCTTAATTTTTGTTTGTTGGTTTATTTGTAATTTAATGTAAGACTGGGGGAGGGATATTGAAAGACAGAATTCTCAGGAAACATATCGCTGAACTTCTTGCCAAAAAGTCAACAGCTAAAGAAGCTCAAAAATAATTTCTGAGTAGAGGATGTTATTTGTTGGTTGATAAATGTAAAAATTAGACTGTCAATCAACCATTTTTCTTTTTAAAATAAAAAGATAATTTCCTGCCTCTAGTCAAATTAAATTATTTAGTGCTAACTGTTCACAACTGTATACAATATGTGTAAGTGCAATATGTAAACATGTATGAAATCATGTTAAAAATGAAATATAATAATACTTCTAAGAAAAGTGGAGTTTAGAATATGAATATCCAGTAAATTATGGTCAGTAAATTCTAAGTCTGGAAAAGAGATATAGTAATTTTAATGTAAAATTAACTAACTCTCATGACTGTGGGAATACAATATTATGTATTTTTCTACAGTAACAGGGAATCTTTACTTCCTCCACCACCTGCTTGACTTTACCACTCCTTTCTACCTAACTCTTCCTGCAAAAGTCAGGAAATAGGGATGCTGATGTTAAGGGCGAAAGAAGAATCATCTCCCTTGGTATTTTTTAAAGCAGACATTGATACATGTTCCTGCCTTTTGTGGCAACTTAAGGTGAAAACATTCTTGATGTTCGTGGGTCATTAATAGGCTACAACCACTAAATTTTCTTTTTCATGTAACCAGTTCTTAATGCAAATAATGTATTTATGACCCATCTTCTTCATAAATGCTACCGGAAACTTAAAGGCCAAAATATAGTGTGAAGAGCTATTTTTTTAACCCAGATACAGTGGAACTTTCTCTATACTAAAGGAGCAGCTACATCAAGGTTTTTAAGTGATGTAGCTGCATTTTATTGTAGCTTATTTATCCCTGTAAAAAAAAGCGGGGGGGAGGGGGGAAGGACATTGCCTCTTGCTTTGATGTGATTTTATTCTAAGGGCTCTGATAATTAGGCTGATAGAATTTGGCTTGGAAACAGTGCTTAGTCTCACATGTTACCATTGTCTGGAGATGTCTGAGCTATTTTCAGATTTTGTAACAGCACAGTGTTGTCTTTGATTGCTGTCTCACTTGGCTCAGTTTCTTGCACCGCTGGTGTGTTCATTACCACTTAAGTGTTGGAACAAGAGAGTGATGCAAGATGTGTAGATTAAGGATAGAGGATGGATCGTGCCCTTGGTGTTAACAATGTGCCTTTTGTTACAAATGCATCTAGGCCTCTTTAACCCTTGGAATACTGCTTAGTAGGGATGAAATCTATTTTTAAGTGCTATACCTGTCTTAAAACATCCTGTAGATGATTGAGGCCTTAATAGAAACAATAAGGCAATCACACTGCTAGGGTGGAGAGGACACTCTGTTCTTGTAGTACTGTCTCATTAAGGGGTTAAAGATGGCCCTTCCTCATTGCTTGTACTTTAACATCAAATTGATTTCTTTTTTAAATAATTTTTTTCTTACAGTGACACTAGACAGAAATCAACTGTATTTGTAAAAATTTACCTCAGACTCTTCAGTTTTGTAGTGTGATTTAATCCCAGGGCATTTGGTATGAACCAAAGTGCATTCCTTTTATATGTGCCTGGCTCTTATAAAAGTGACCAGGGATTTTTACAATTTGGGTGCAAGGCACTTAAGCCACTTTTAATTTGTTGGGTGGTTTGGAGTTATAAATGATTTCATGGTAATGTTGAAAACACTTAAAAGATATAAGTAGCATCGGGCAATATTGAAATCTTTTANTTTTTTTTTTTTCCCATCAGTAATATTTGTGATAAATACAAGAAACTTTTTACAGTCAGCAAAGATTAGAATATTGCCCAGTGTAATGCTATGGTAGCATTTAAATAAAATAACATTTGTGAATTATTGTTTCTAGGGGCTTGTACATCTCTGCTACAAATTGTAATTACTCAGTTCAACTGCTACAATTGCGTCTAAGCAGTAGCTTGGGTTTTTATTGGGCAATGACTTAGACACGTGACTGTAATATGCTGCAACTGTGTGTACTGAAAACGTGAAAAATGATTGAATGTGGACTGTGTATATATTTATGTATAATTTTCTGTGAGATGCTGCTGTTGCCACTTAACATTAAAGATGTTGAAGTGGGTTTTAATCCTAGTGGCCAGTTTTATGATACTGTATGTATTGTACAGCTGATGACAGGAGTTAAGACTGTTCTAGTGAATATTTGTTACATTTTATTGTTGTGGCCAGAGATCATTTCAGAATAAAATTTTATGTCCTACTTTAATTCTCTCCACTGTACTTTGGGTTTTTTTGTAGTCCTAAAGAGAGCCCTTGGAATGGTGACATTTCTTAAATGTGGAAAGGCCTTCTCCTAGCCTACTCAGTCAGTGGCAGCAGTGCCTTTGTCCCCAAGCTTGCTAGTATCTTTATATAGCAATCACCCATTGCTGGAGGATGACTCTACTACTACTTTATGTGTCTTGACAGCCCTAAATATTGCCCAAAGGCTGCTTTTGCCCTGAAGTTTCTAAAGTTCTCAGGACTTAGAATCTAATATGTTTTGTATTTTCTTTGTGTATTTATTCGAGAGAAAAGATCTTTGGCAGGAATTTTGTGGACATGGCTGTTCTAAATTTTTTAAGCAGCTTTTGAAAGATTTTTTAAAATAACAGTAGGTCTGAATTTAGAAGAAGTACTTGATTGAGACAGGTACAGTGTGTATTCTTTTTATTAAATCTGCTTTAAAAAAACTCAGATTTCTGCATGAATATTTGTGTCAGACTGAGTTTTTAGAGCTTACCAGACTTCGTAAAATCCCAGAAGAATGAGAACATACTAAACAGGCTAGACTGAGCTACGTTCTGTTCACAAATACACCCAGAGTAATCTGACCATTTGGCGCAGAACTGTCTTGTAGGTGATTGGCCACATTCTCTAATTGGTAATGTCCGCATGCACCCAGAGCAGTTTCTCTGAAAAGCTTCTGGTTCGGGTGAGCCCAGGCTGAAATCGAGGGATTTTAATTTGACTTTTTTAGTGTTTCCTGTTCAGCATAGTTGGGAGATTTTTGAACACAAACCCCATCAGTATTAAATATTGGTAAATACAGTTCACAGCCCCAAAAAGCAGTGAGCCAAAAATTACATCTTTGTGGCCTATTTGTTTGTGATTGTGTTCTTCTGAGGACAAAGGCCTTTTTTTGGTTTTAGTTAGTTAAACTTTTTTATGGAAAAAAGTTTTACTAACTAACTCCAGCTATCTAATCCTCCTGCCAACTTTTGTACTCTTTTGTGACCTTTGTTTTTTCATTTAAGAAGGGTCAGGGCCATCTTACTTCATTTCAGTTGTCCAGAAGTTGGCTTTTGGCCTGTGCCATTTGCTGAGACTCCCAGTAGCTGGTGGGGATTTTGTGTTGCCCTCTGCCAGCGCTTCCTTCCTAGCCTTTAAGAGCTCAGATCCCTCCCTAGATGGGACACTTGGAATCCCACCCTGAATGACAGTGTGTAGTTGCTGTTATCTCCACAGTGCTTCCTTTTGTGAAAAATCTGTCTCCCTTTGGATATCAGCTGTTTATCTCTTGTTTTTTTACAGAAAATCCAGTAAAGAATGCAAGAAGTGTAATGATCATCAGGTACTGCCTTGTTCACTTACAGATGGTGTTGCTTCTCTTCAAAATGCCATCTTGTCCCACTTTTTAAAGATCTGCTTATTGAAAGATCCAGCAGGAATTTTACTCTTGCTCAAAACTTAAAAAATTAAAAAGGTACTACGGAATGTGTCTATAGGGCTGCCTATGGTCAGGAGTTGGTATGGAGAGGGAAAAAAGGCACCTGTAAGACAAATAGGGCCAAGTTTTGGGTAAGCATGATCCTTCTGGCGTTCAGTGGAGTTTTAAGAATTTCAGCAGTATCAGGTTGAGAATGGGAAAGTCTTATGCTTAAATGCTTCTCAGTGTCTTAAAGAATTGATGAACTATTAATTCAGTGGAAAAACATTCTTTTGAAAGCCTGTCATTGAAACTATATACTAATAATTAAAGGATAGCGTTAAAGAATCTTTTCTGTGTAGCTAGAACTTTATAAACACTATTATACATTTCTTTTTGAAATGTGATTTATAGTGCTGTTATGCTGGTAGCATAATCTTATGTTTTATATTTTATTCTTCCTAAGAGGAAGAACATTCCTTGTCTTTTTCTCGAGTGTGTGGTACTAGACATCTCCCAGCCATCAGATATGTTATATCAGAGTGAAAGTGGCATTGGTAGAATTGGTTTCTGTTCCCTTTCAGAAATCCTCTACTGCTCTTGGAAACTAGGGTTTCTCTGTGTCATTTTCCCTCTTTGATGTTGTCTGCTGTTGCTTGCTTGTTCGTTTGTTTGTTTTTAAGAAGTTCTTTCCAGCCTCTAGCTGTGATGAGTCTTGGATCTCTGCCAACTATTGAACCCATTGAGATAGGGAATACTGCAAAAACAGTGTTTCTTTAGCTTTTTCCCAACAATAAACAGAAAGTCTAGCTCAGTACCAAACTCCTAAGACAGGGAAAGCACATTCACCTCCAGCTGCTGGGTCCACACCAGCTGTTAACCTTGTTTAAATTCTGCATGAAGTTTGGTGGAAATGCCAGGTGCTGCAGAATGAAATAGCTTGTGTCCATCACTTTGAGGGGGAAAATAAGGCTACAGTGGAAGGTCATGACATCGTTTTTGAGAAAATCTGGGATAGAGATGGAGCTAGGGAAGGTTTTGACGAGAAATTCTTGTACTGGAAGCTCTGCATAACACCGTGGGAAGTGGCAAATACGGTGCTCCTGCTAACAAGAGGGGGAACTGTTTCCTCTGTTTTGCACACTGCTTTCATTTCTTTACTGTGGTTTGGTTATCTGAAAGCTGCATATAGCTATGCATACCTTAGGTACCTAGAGATGTTGTCTGGAGCAGCTGCAAATAGTTGAAATATTATTTTATCACTAACCTGGGCAGTGGGAAATCCAGAGGTTCTCATTCAGAGATGAGACCATCTGACCCGACATCATAACACCCAAAATCCATTTAAGACTATCTAAATGCAAAGCATTGCTGTGAACTGTTAAACTGTGATTCAACATAGTATGGGTAAGAAATGTTCATGAAGCAGAAAACAATTGACAATTGTTTTATAAAGACTTTTGAGCAGGTTTTGACTATTGTTCTGATTTATTTAAGACTACCTCTTTAACAAAATTGGCCTGAATAAAGACAATAATATTTGTATTTCAGCTTCAATGTGGCAGTAAAAATTCCACATTTAATTACTTTTTCCTCCAATTGTGAGTTCTTGCAGATACTACAAATATACTTTACTTAAACCATCTAGGTATAGACATCTACTCTGACACCAGCGCCTGATGGATAAGAGGAACCCAAAATTAAGGAGTGTGTGTGTGTATATAATGTTTATGTATAGGTATGCATGTGTGTACACATATATGACTCTCTGAAAAACAAACTCAAAAATTCTGCAGGCATTCTTTGTAGTGCTTTACAAGAAAAGAGATGTAGTTTTGTTTTCCCTTTGCCTCTTTGAAGTTTCAGTGTAAGTCCAACATTTTTGCATTGCACACACATCAAAGCCATTTCTCACTGCTGTACTCATTTCACCATGGGTGTGCGCACAGTGAACCTCAGCTTTCCTGCTGGAGGCAGAGGGTGCTCAGTGAGCAGCAGTCAGGTGTCACCCCCATGGCAGGTGCTCCTGTCACATCTTCTGAAGTGGGCCTTCATCAATAACAGCTGTTTTGTAACTTACCCTGCTTGGCAACTGAAGTAATTCCTTTGTGGTTAAAGCCTGAGTCCATGTGCTTAGACTTGGGTTTGTAAACTTCAGATGACAAAAATCCTGACTTAAGAGTTTGTAAAGTCCGCAGCTGGAATTAAAAATGGGTTTCTAAGCATCCTAGTACTTGTCTCATCCAGCTGTGACACAAAATGGCCTTTAAGATTTGAAAGACTTTTCTGAAGGTCTGTGCCGAGAGTGCTTTGTCCGGGATGACCCTCGACTGATGGCCCTGTCTACACTGCTCACAGATGGCATTGCTTTTGGCTACCCTGGGAGGCTGGCACTCCTCCAGCACTTCTGATTTCCTCAAGGTACAAAGAACACTTCACAGACAAAACTACTGAGAAGTGTTGCTAAGGAGAAGCTAAACATTTGTGTCTCAAGGGCCATGCACGCTGCATAGGAGACTGCACTGCTCCTTGCCTGGGTGTCAGTCCTGTGAGCTGTTCTTTCCCACCGGACCTGCTCCTCCACAGACACCTCCCAGTCCTGCCAGCGCCCATCTCTGTGCCCTGTTGGGGTGGACCAGCAGGTCTCGTTCCTCCTGAGCTAGCCCATCACTACAGTTCCATGTGCAAATTTCTTGCCAAAGGCAGTGAACAGCTGGTCTTCTTCTCTGGTCTTCAGCTGGTCCTCTTCAGAGGTGCTTCTGAGGTGGAGTTGCTGTCATAGGGTACTTGGCAGGGTGCTGCAGCCCATGGCTGTGGGCCCAGCTGTGCACCTCTAAAGACCCTGCTCCCCCTGGGGTTCTCCTGCCCCTAACGGTGTGTGGAGGCAGGGATATTTTCCCTGTCCTTTGGTGCATAGCAGAGCCAAAGTGTGATGAGTGTTAGGTGAGTGCTCTCGTGCTGCAGGAGGAGGAGGAGGAAAGTTCTCCCTACCTTGGGACTGGTAGCATCAGGCAGAGCAGCTTAGCACCTGTCAGGTCGGGATGTGAGGAAGCTGTATCACACTATTCCATTGGCACAGGGGGGAATGTTTCCAATCACAAGCCTTTGCAGATGGCCTGTCTTAATTAGCTTTGACAAGTACCTAAATTACATTAAGCTACACCACAAACAGGATCCTGAAGCTTTCATTTTTGTCCCTTTTAAATAAAGCTTTTTCTCTCCTCCTGCTACAGCGTTTCCATGTTTTGTCCATATAAGGGTCTTGAGAAGAAATAAGATCTTTACGTAGCTTAGAAGCTATATTTTGATTGACTAAACAATTTATAATTAGGAGGTAACTCCTGCCAGCACTCTTCATATGTTGATAGAGAATTGCCTGCAGCAAATCAATGCCAGCAGAGCTGAGAGAAAAGCACACTGGTGCTTTCTTGAAGCAAATACCTTGCAACCCCAAATTTCCTCCTTTCTCATAGTGACTAAGACAAATTATATTTATGGCCAATGACTACAGGAGTTACAGGTTTTCGCTCCAAAGGCCATTAGCAGAATACTTACCCGTGCTGTTATTGATGGTCTGTTACGTGGGAGTAGTGGTTCTGGCAGCCTTGTTAGAGCCCCTGAATGAACTCTGTGTGAAAAGAAGCTGAAGGCAAGTGTGCTTCTACCTTTGAAGGATGCAAAGCAGAAACGTTTCCTCGCCTGGTAGAAGACACTTGATCTGATTGCCAAAAACGTGGTTCTGGAGTGGGCTCACTTGGGCAAGATTAGAAACAGAAAAAACGTCTACTATGGGCCTTTGAGGAGACATAAATGGTTTTTTTTTTTCTCCTCTGATGAAATTATGGCATAACAGGCACCTGGAATATTCTAGCCAGGAAGGTATTGGGCACACAATCCATCTCAGCTATAGCAGAGGATCAATATAGGACTCTTTTTTCCCAGTGTTTGGTTTTCCCATGGGTGAGGTGGATCAGTGTCTACTGAGGTGGATCTTGGCTGAGGTGGATCTGCAAGGTGTCTGCTGGGCAGACAAATTCTCCTTTTGGACAAAACCGAGGAAATCTTGCAAGCTACTCTGTCTGCAAATGGGCAGGTTGGAGAGACAGGGAGCATGGTGGTTGCAAAAGAGGTCCAGTAAGTAATAAACAAGGGATCACTTTTCTTCCTCTTGGTGATTTCATCCAACTCTATTGCATTGGATTTTGGTATCAAAACACAATCATCTGCTTGAGCCATGAGTGCCCTATGTATAATAAAACCCAGATACAAGCCGCATAAACACAGGAGATTAAAAATAGAAGTTACCTGTGGAGTACTATTTCATTTCCCTCATGGATCTCAGCTTTCAGAGTTTTATATTTGTATATTTCCTTTCTATCTTCCAACCAAGACAAGTGGAACTTTACTGGGAGCATAGGGCCTAAAGGGCATCCACTGTCACAGCAGATATCATTTCATAGAATCCCTTATCTAAATATACTGTTTACTACAAAAATAGTTAGCTTACCAGCACCTACTGCTTCTGTTGAATGACTGCTATAAAACACTCTTTCTCTGATGGTTAGAAATGTGCTTTTAGCTTAAAATAGTTGTCAGGTTTTTTCATGCTATTTGTTCTTGTGCCAACATTGTCTTACGGCTTGAATGATTCTTCTGCCATGCTAGTATTTGGACATATATTTGTAAAGTGTAATCATATCCCCCTCAGCCTTTCCTTTGCTAGGTTAGTGCTATTAAGCTATATTTGTCTCATCAGTAAAACTAACTCCCCATGCTTGTCCTAATAGATGTCTGCACCTGCTCTAACTTCAGTTCAGCTTTCTTAGAGCCGTGGTTGGCATTCTGATAGTAGTCCCACCAAGGGTATGCACAGTACGAAAACACCCCTCTCTGCCCACTGCCGTACTTCACCTGGAGCATCCCGGGATTTTTCTTCACTGTATCATGCCAGCAGCTCCATTCAGGCCATTCTTCAGTTATTTGGCTGCTCCCCTGCCTCTCCTTCCCTGTGCAGTGCACAGATGATGGGATGCAAGTTACAGTAAAAATTTCTCTTGGCTGGTATGTACTACTTGGCTTTGTTCAATTGGATTTCCGTTGCCTTATTGTGAGAAATGAAACCTCATGATTCTCATGAGTATATGTAATTTGAGCAGCCGGAACTTTTAGGAAAACATTAGAAATTATGTGACCGTAAGGCAAAAATAATCATATTTAGCATTCATTTTTCAGAGATATATTTCAGATGTGATGCAGTCAGCTCTAACCAACATGGTGCATCATAGTGTTGCCATTACACCAGAAAAAACTTACGTTGCCAAGTCTTATGACTTCAACTGGTGTTTTTCCTCAAATCCTCTCTCTTAGAATTGTTATTACTAGTTAAATTTTCCAACTTTTACCAAAATAAGTTTCTAGTTTCAGAAAGAAATATGTTGTTAACCCCAAATCCAGAGAACAATTCCTATGAACTTAGAAGGGACAGATTACAAAAAGAAAGCAGGTTTAAGTCCTAGACTACTGAATTTGCAGGGCATGTAGCCATAGGTTTTTCAGAGCATTTAGAGTCTTCAGTGCTACCAGAGGATATGAAATAGTACAATTTGACCTAAAAATCCTGTTTTTCTACACAGTTAATTGAGAGTTGCTTCATGGAGAGACATCAAGTTGGAAGTGGTGGGACTTGCTGAGCCATACCTGGCTACCTTGCATTGAAATGTCTTATGCTGAGGGCTCAGGTACGCTCTTCTACTCTAAATAGACACAAAGAAGGAAGATGATAAGAATAAAGCAGCCATGGAAAGCAGGAAATATTTTGAATTTCTGGGATGAGTTTAGTGCCTGTGAGAAACTGATAATGAGACTGAACTTCGCAATGCATTCTCCTATCATGGGTCATGAGAAAGCCACATATGGGCTGGCCCCTGCCTCTGCCAATTCCCACTCCTGTATTACTCATGAAAGGGTTGCAGCTGGTGAGAAGGGTTGGGTATGCCAGGTTTCAGGCTTGAGTAGGATTCACAAATGAGCTTAAGACAAGATTTGAAGGCTTGTCTTCACAGGTGGTATGTTTAGATGGTATTGCCCCTTACTGCTGTCTGTGCTGTACTATGTTCATCCCAAAAGTAGAGATTTCTCTAAAAAAGCAAAGACGCATTGGTGACCAGGAGGAAGCTTCAATGTAGGTGTTCAGTGCCTGTCCACTTTATACTGTTTAACAGTGAACTGAGAATGGAATTTTCTTGCAAGGAAAGGCTTCTGCTTAGGTTTTTTTCTGCTCTTTCCTTCGATACAAAGTTTCCCGGACAAGAGAATGCAGTGAATGGAAGCACAAGACAGTGTTATGGATGACTGAATTAAAGTTGGAAAAAAAACCCACTATTTTTCAAGCACATTTTGAATATTTATTTTGAAATATTATCAAAAGCAGGAATTTTTAAATCTTAGGTTTTCTTTTGGTTTTATTCCTGCACTTTGATTTTTTTTCATTCCTTTTCAGCATTTGCTGCTTTTTTCTTCTTTTTTTGTGCCACAGGAACCTGAAGAATGAAGAAAACAGATTAAAAGTGAAAGACGAAAACAGATTAAAAGGGAAAGAAGTCAGAGGAAGTCAGTTTAAACATGAAACTAAAAACATTGCAAAAATTTTGCTTAGAGGTTTCATTTTCAGACAGAAAATTTGCTGGGAAAAAATCAGTTAAACAAATTAAGCATATCTACATTTGGATTTTCTGTATAGAGAGGTTTTATCTGACTAAAACTCAAATCCTACTAAGATTTTATTGTCTGTTTAGCTTAATACCTGTAAACATTTTTTATTGCCAGGGTGAATTAGAAATCGTGTTCAAAGGGCTTCTGTAAAGCTTCTAATTGCTCTGAGATGTCACCATAAGGACCTTAAGCCCAAAAGAATTCCCTTTGTGTGGTGATAGGAAAACATGCTAATATTATGGTCTGGCTTCATGAATGACAGAGGAGATGACAACGAAAACCCACTGCTGAATAAGTCAATATTCACACTCAAGGGTTTGCTTTATTTTTCAAGTAGGGTTTAGGAAGCTTGCAGGTATGTTTCCTTCCCAAAGATATTGTTTAGATTAAATCAGTTTAGGAGATTAAAGGTGTTTCTACTTGACAATGAGCATAGCCAGGTGCAACTAAATTCTGGTCCAAGGCTAGAATAGATTTTGGTTTTTGCATTATTTGTCCACTTAATATTTATTTTTTTTTAAATTTATTTTTTGCTGCCTTTCATACCAAGGTTATTAGGATAAAGAAATCAACTTGACTTTATCCTTCAAAATGGGCAAGGGCCAGGCTCGTAAAGCAAGCTGCTCTAGGACCTAGCTGGTTTGTGTACATTGGGTGATGCAAAAGGCAGGGTAGAGGAGGAACAGGGTTTGGTTACTGGCAGCTGCTGTCCAGCTGATGTAATTCGGTAATAGCCAGTGACAGGCGGAAACTATACAAGACACAAATGATAATTCTTTGGGGAGCTCCAGAGATAAATAATTCATCAAAATGAATTTTATAGTAGGGGTCAAAAGAAATTGAAGACAGCCTGAGTGTTAACTCGCTGAGGGAGAAATTGACAGATTGTTTTTGTACAAACTATGCAGGGGGGAAATAAAGGCAAATTAAATGTAAGTGGAGAATACAACATTGTTCCTACTACCTGGAACCAAAGTAAGAGAGACACAGGAAATTAAAAAAAGAAGTGTGTTATTAAGGAAGTGTCAATAACTGAAACTGGTGCTGGATAACAGTGCCAGAGAGGTGCTGGGTAACAGAAAGGAGAGTGAGTTGTCACAGGTCCATACTGTTGTACAGTGTATGTATCATATAATCACATCAGAAGAATGTCTTCTTAGTAATCAGCTCAGTCACTTGCTAGCAGTTAGGAGCTGATTCACCTCCCCAAAATATTTAATGTGTCTGAGTCAGGACACATCTGTCTGTGATGGAAGGACAGAAGTGCTGATATGGGATCTTGTTCTGGCTTCCACAGGTGCCAGGGACTAACCCATGGGGTGACTAAAACCATTCCCTGCTGGCTGGGCTAAGTCCCTCTGCATCCCCTGGTGCCGCTCTGCAGCTGCACCTCGCAGGCTGGTTTTCCAGGAAAAGGAAAGCCATCATGCCCCATGCAGCTCAGAGTTCCTGAAGGAAAAACAGTGGTTCTTCAACTAAGCAAATTTAATGTCTGTTTCTCGGGGACTGCTTTTAAAATCATTTCTTGGTGAAGCACAAGGTGACTATTTTTTCCACATACCAGGCTATAATTCTGCAACTGTTTGTGTTTGGGGTTTATGTTTGCCTTACTTTGTGAACTCTGACTAGTCAAATAACTTCATCCAGACCAAACTTGGTATTTGAATAAACACAGGCTTAGGAATGAGTTGTTATAAGACTGTGAAAATGGCATATTGCTTATGTACAGTACAAAATTTTCCACCCAGTCTTATATTTTCAAAAATGGTCTCTAATTTTGTGTATCCAAATTTAGTCTCCCAGAGGCTTTCAGAGGTCTTGCCTGTTCCCAAGTTTGAGCTTGTATACTTCACAATCCCCAGAATAGCTTCTACAGGGCAATCTGCTTCGTTGCAGCCCATGTTTTGTGCTATTCTGGATTCATATTTTTTCATTGTCTGAGAACTGCTGTCTGTGACATACAAAATGTTTTCCACACTGTAAATTTTGTGTTCCCTAAATCTGTGAAACTTTCTTTTTCTGGAAACTTTAATATTGTCTTAGATCAAAAGTTTCCTTCCTATCCAGACCCAGAGAAAAAAACCAAAATACTTCTATTTTTCTTCATGATCACATGTAGACTGCAACTATGAGCGTAAAAGGAGAGACACTTTAACTAGTTCAGTTACTTAGCTAAGTAACTCAGAAAATCTCCTCTCAGCAAAATGGGGGAGGAGAATCAGAAAAGAAACCTCTTAAAATGTTACATTTTTTGTATGCTAACTTTGTCAAAGGCAGGGAGTTTGCTGCTTTCTCTTTTTCCCCTTGCACCTTTTCACAGGAAGGCATTTCTCTTTTCTGATCTGATAACAAGTTAAAATGTGATTATCTCTCTTATGTGCAGAGATTTTGCTGTGATTTAGGGAAAAAGGATGTGCATGTGGTAATGTACCAGTTTCCAAAAATAAACAGAAGAATAGAAGAATATTATGGCAAATTGTGCTGATGGCAGGATTAATGCACTGCCTTATTACTGGATTCATGCTGGGTACAGGTAGCATTAAAAGAGTCTGGAAAACCACAAGGGACTCTGTAGGGTTTTTTCTTCTTTGAGACTAAAAAGCCTGCTTCTCCTGTCAGCTTTATGCACTTGCCAGAGCCAGATGAGAAGCAGTGACATGACAAATAAATGCCTGTGACACATGATGGGACCAGCCTGTGGCTAAAAGCTGGTGTCCAGACTGTTTCTATAGTGAGAGCAACCAAGGCACCATTTTTACTCTGAGTTCTTCAAGATCACTCCATTTAATCCACTAGGTAAAGTGAGCATCACTTCCCTGGCAGTATAGCCTAGAAAATGAAGAAGGAGGAAAAGCTGCTGCACCATTTTTGGGAAAGCAAGAAGCAGCTGAGGCCTGTGCAAGGGACATCAGCTGCTGATGAAGAGGAGCATGTTTTCTTGACCAAGCAAGTGGCAGAGTGTGAGAAGCAGACTGTGTACATGAAGCCACTTGCTGGAAACCTACCAGTGAGTTTTTCTCAAGGCTTTTTGTGCAATAAACCCAGCACTGATTGACAGTTTTGTAGATGTATATGCAGACAAAGAACAGAAACTTTTAGCCCTTATACCATGAGGGAGCACAGTGCCAGCTTTTGCCCATCTCCTGCGATGCCAAGTGGTGTCTGCTGCTGTCTGCCCCATTAAGTCACACTCCCTTTGAAGAACAAGGGATGAGTGTTAGTGCAGTCCTGGTGGAACACAGGGTGGTGGCAGGATCCTGCATTGTGTGGGGCAGGGGTCAAGGTCCCCCTGGCTGCTCCATTCCATGAGACTGACCACAACCTACACTGCTCTTCTGCTGCTCAGTTTGTTCAGGGAGCCCTCAGGAAAGCAAGCACTGAACCATTGCATGTAAATAACTCAAAACAAAACAAGCAGAAATAAGCCAGGAGCATGAGTTGGAGGAGGAAATGGTCTGGCCTCAGTTCGGGACCCTCTAGAGTGAGAAATGGCAGGCAGAAAGATACTCCTGTGGTCAGTGTGAGGCAGGTGTCCTCCAGCCAGGACCCCTCAATTCATGTGCAGGGAATCCTGGAGGGCATGGACTATGTACAGTCCACAGTAAAAATCCCCAAATACTTACAATGCAAATAAAGGATTCCTAGCAGCCACAGGTTACTACTGAACCATGGCTCTTGCTAACAGGGAGAATTCCACTACAAAATTATAATAGAGGAAACAAGGATTTTTCTCATTTTCCCTCTCCATACATGGATGCTCCTTTCCTTTACTTGTAGGGGGAAAATAAAATGCTGCTCTTCCTTTTCAGGGCCAGACACATGGATATGTACTGGCATTTCCCAGCTGCAGCATAGGATTAATCTTATGTTTCTATATAGGTCTCCCTTGCTCTCAGCTGTCTGACTTTTGGTGTCAGTGCAGCAGGTCCCAGTGTCCTCCTCAAGGCTGCTGTAGCATTATCCACAGAGAATGCCTTTGAAGTGAGGCACTTCAGTCCGAGTCCCGGTACAAGAGTGCCTATCACAGACCTGATACTCCCGAGGAATAAATCCCTCACGGCACTCTGCTCTTCCTACTGGGCAGTAAAACAAGGGGATGGCACAAATCCCTCTGTGTGGTTTAAATAAGCTGTTCACTTGCTGATGTTATCTGGACATTACTGGACATTACAGAGCAATTTTTCTAGTCTAATTCTCCAGAGAGAGGTATTTGTTCACTAAGTTGATGCGAAATAGGGGTGTTCATTTTGATTTTTCTGCACTGAGACCACAACAGCCAATCTACAGTGTTAAGTGCTTCAATCATTTTTATGTGTGTGGCTTTACGCTACACATTCATCAAGTTTTTTAAAAAAATTAATTTCCATTATTTCCTCTGAAAAACAGGATTAACCTGTAGCAAATTTTTATGGCTGGACTTTGCTTTAAGAATGGGATGTCTGCTCACTTAGATATGAACACGTTGGCAACGTGACACGCTGATATGTATAATGATGCAATCTCAAGAATTGCACTCCATAAAGCTTGTCTAACCTTGTACTCTCCATATTGATCCTGAGAGTGACAAATTCCATCTGAGGAAGGCAGCACTTTGAGATATCAAAGTGTAATTTATGGATTCGTTTACTGGGGCTCCAGAAAAGATTTCCTTAAATGTTATGGAGCATATCTGATGTGAATTGGTACAATATAGTAAAATACCATCAATTCCTAGTTCCCTTTGTAATCATTTAATGAAGGCAGAATGTCCTTCGTTAAATGGGCCCTTTCATTCTCTGGGTGAATGTCGGAGTCCAGGGCATTCCTCTGGGCACCCTGGATGGTCACAGACCTTGGTAGAGGGGCCTGGGACCCAAGAAAGAGGGTTTGAATCCTGGACAGGGGGGTCTGTCCAGGGGAGTTGCCTGGCACAGAGCCCAGGAANCTGAATCTCGGGGAAAAGAAAACCCAAACCCAAGAGGTGAATTAGGTGCAACTATAATTAAACTTTCATTTAGAATTGGAGCTAAATTAAAATCATATAAATAACAGAACCTTCAGCATTGCTATTTCTAATTAATAAGGTAACCACTTTTGCTGGAATAGATTTTTGATGATGCATTAATAACTCCCAATTTGTATTACATATTTATCTAAGACAATATATTATATTTCAAATGTTTAACAGAAGACTCCCTTAAGGAAGGTTCTAATGAAGTACTCTAATAGATATTGAGTAGTTTTAACTGTACTGCAGATTCTCTCTCAGTACCTTATGCTGCTCCTGAAGGCTGCTGCAATAAAAATCCATGTTGCAATGTGGTGCAACATTCATGTGGAATGGTGTTCTTGAAGTGGCTTGAAGAAACTGGGTTCTTGAAGTGCCATGCAGAGTGCCAGTGCACTGGCTTGTGTGATATGCATACACACACATATCCCCAATAGCATAATTTCATTATGTATTTCTTCCCATCAAGGCTGGTTTGATATGTACTTCAGAGGCTTTGCATGTCATTCTGCAAAGCAGTCGATGCCTAGGATTTAGGGTTTGGATTATGTTTGAGAGTAATAAAAGCATTACTCTTGTGTCTTATATTGAACTTTTTGTAAGCATTTATCTGTTAGATCAGACAGCTCCACAGATATCATGCTCAGCATGTGCTTGTTTTCAATGCAAAAAGAAAGTGCTTCATGTGAAGCTTTAAATGAGTAACATCCAATTAGTCTTACCTACTTCTTCATCTCTGTAGTACTGCTGCCAGCATTGGAATTATGGTGTTCACTGCCCCAGGGTGACAGACAGCACGGGAGCTTGGACAGGCTGCACTTGCTCCACTTGCACCCCTCCAAGCCCAAGAATTTCCCTTCAGCTTCCTTGAGTCCTTCCAAACCCAACTGGGTGACCTGGTTGCAGGTCACTCCAAGTGACTTTGGCTTCTCTAATGTAAATGTAGGATGTCAAACAACAGTAGAAGTAATGATCGTTAGGACATACCAGTCGGCAGTGAATATAATCCTCTCTCACTTAGGAGAGGATAAGAAAAGGAAAAGCAACATTATGGAAGATGTTAACCACTTTTTAAAGATACTGTGATGGTAAGGCTAGTACAAAAAAATCATATGGAATAAAATTGTCTAATGGCAAGAAGCAATTTGGGAGACCTTTCTATCATTCTGATATCTAGTTGCTCATTGCTGTCATATGTAAAATGCAGCACAATTATTTCCATGACTTGTACAGTCTATGGAACTACATTTTCACAGCCTGTCTTTACATTTTTGCATAAGAAGTGCTTTAAAATATTAGACAGCCAGCACCAATAAAGCAATAACCCTCTCTGATTTATTGTAATATGTAGAATTATAGAAATTTATGCCAGAATATATCTGACAAAGTTTTTTTAACCAAACTTAGGCCACCTTATAGGTGGATGCACTGTAGACTAGTACAACATGAATCCAATGTCAGTAGCAATGAGACAATTGCACACAGCATCTTTTGTTTATTATACTCTTTAATTGCAGAAGAAAAGAAAGTTCTCTCACCCTTTGAGCACTGCAATAATTTCAGCAACTGAGCTCGATCTTTTGAGGGTGGTGTGAGCAATAAAACACCGTTGTGATTTGCTTTTAACAGCTCTGATCAAGGTCCCAGTCAGCCTTCTGGCACAGACCTGCTGGAATGGATTTCATCATCTAGGGGCTGTTCATACTGTGTTTTGTATTTAAGGCCTTTAATAACTGTAATTCTGTGAGTCCTGTATATAATTTTATTTATGGATTGTTTTAATACTTGCCATGCTGGTTTGGCATCACTCATGGTGCATCTCGCAGACTGTGATTTGCCCTTGCATTGTACAGACCATCAAGGGGGCAACCTGTCTGGATAGATCCTGACAACAGCCATATCTCTGCAAAAGATCCATGTGAAAGTGCCAAAAGTCACTTTATCTGACGTAATCTTTCAACCTTCCAGGAGAAAATCACTTTCTAGGACCTTCTTGTCATGTAACTTTGGACTGCATTAAGTGCTCTCCAGTGCTGTGACTCACAAGAGATCGCTTTCGTGTAGGAAAGTCCCAATATCCCCAAGCTGTCTACTTTAGGCCCAGGTAATTTTATCATTAGTCTTCAAGAAATTATAGAAGAATGACAATAATTTATGTTGGATGGACCTTTGGAGATTGTGCCAATCCCCTGCTCAGACTTCATCCAACTTAGATCACATTGCTCATTTGTTGTGTTGGGTTTTGATTATCTTCAAGGATGGAGGCTCTGCAGCCCCTCTGGATACCCAGTCTAGTGTTTGTTCATTCTGTGGTGATTTTTTTTCCCCTAATGTCTAGTTAGAGTTTCTTTTGTTGCAATTCATGTCCACTGTTTGGACAAACATGCTGGATGTAAGACTTTCATGCAATGGGACACCAGGCTTCATCTGCTGCATCTCTACTGGTGGAGTTGGAAGTTCTTTAACTGTAGGGCTACTTGGACTATCTGAAATCAGCTGTTGGTCCCAGTCCAGTAATGTCACCTGTGTCACAGAGCTGCCAAGGTCATTTGAACTGTTTGTCAACTTTTCTAGCAGACTGAATGAAGAAGATAAGGGCTGAAAGGATAAAACCACCCCCTTCGTGCTCAATGAGCTCTTTTCAGAATGGCTACTTTTAGCCATTACTTGCCAGCAGCTACTGGTGCTTTGCTGATGTCTGCCCTAAGTTTCATGTCTCGCTAAGGAGAGGGGTGCCTTTTGCCAGGGCAGTCATTGCAGCACTTCCTGTGAACACCAGAAGATATCTCTCTGCACTCACCAAGCTCCAGTGACTGCTGCCAAACTGTTTGACATGGCTCGTTCTCCCAGCCCATCTGTCTCTTGCATCAGGCCCAGTGCTAGCCCTAAGCTAGGACAACGTTGGCCATATGCTCTCTGTCCCATCACACACCTCTGTGCAGGGAAGGGAACACAACAGTTGCAGTCCCAGTGTGAAACCCATCTACCCACCAGGTCACCTTCTGCAAATAATGGGTATTCTCATCTGCTCTTCTGAGGAGTGTCAGGCAGAACATACCGTCTGATCTTGGCCCATTTTAACTATTGCACACACTTCATCTTGCAGTTCATTGTAGGGTGGACCTGCCTTCTTGTTGAAGACTTTATTTCAGTATTTTCACCTCAGTCAACTGGACACATGGGGTCCTTACAGCTTCCCCTGTAGTAGCTACGAGTGCAGAGTCTGCAGTCCAGCTGTGTCCAGCTCTAGATACAATTTATTTTTATTTTGCTATGACAGAGTTGATTTGCATTTCTTTGGCATTTAACTTCCTTGCTCTTTGTCTCGATGATAAGTGATACAAACCAGGAAACATCCTCATTACGGTAGCATAGCATTATAAAGTAAATTTTAAAAAAGTGTAGAGAATATTCAAGGGATATGAAAAGGCAGTGCTCCAAGAGCCACTGCAGGACACTAGGCATGGGGGGACATCATAGCTGAGTAAATGTTCAGCGCCTGTACAGTAAAGAGTATATCCAGTAGACATAACCTTCTTAACCAGAATAAATTGAGAGTTAGCAGAAAGATTTTCATCTGCTCATCTATAAAGCTCTCAGCCAATAAGGCCTGATCCTGGGCAGCTGCTTCGGGCAAGCTCTGACAGCACAGGTGTTTTTGTACTGAAGGCACAGGATGTCTCTCTGCTGTCAGGCCTTCTGCAAACCAAAGTATGTCTCTTTTTTCCCAAAACTTCTCTGAAAGGTGGTCTTTATAGGTTGTCTGGAGACACTCTCTCACCTCTGGATCCTTTTAAAAACTTCTCTGGGCAGACATTGTTTGAGGCTAATACCGTTTGATTTCTGTTCATTGCTGAGACAGACAGAAATTGGCCTTGATTTCAGACATTCCTGTGTCATACACCTGTCTTTAAAGATCTGTTAAAGACTGTTGCTTCCTTGTCTACCTTCAATCCTCAAAAATGATCAGAGCAATTTTTTTTTCAGTAATAAATACTTTTTTAGGGGTAGGGAATTTTCTCCTCTTACTCACTGTAATGTTTTCTGGCAACAGAGAGAACATAAAACTGGACGCAGGCTTTCTCAAGCCTGATTTTGTAGATTTTTTAAAATTTTTTTTTTACTCCTTTCTCTGACAGAGAAATATATGGCAAATCTAGTTTGGTAGCTGCCAGAGTTTTCTTCTAATTTTTTACTTTAGCTAATGGTTTCCTATCTCTCCCCTTTCCTACCCTCTGTGCCTAAAGTCCCAGGGCTGAGTCTGAAACATAACGGAGTCGGAAACAGAGACCAAACCCTATATGTGATTCACCAGCAGAGATGGATAGTTCTCAGGGCAATGAGGGCACAAGAAAGTCTGAGGATTGTTTTCCCTGAAATCCTTCATGTATTAGGGAAGGCAAGAAAAACACCATAGTTGCCCATGTCTTGGCAGGGATTTTTAGCTAGAGCTTCCTGCATACCTCTGAAACACTGAAGAGCATTCTGAACATCTTGGCCATGCTGCCAGACCTTGGCTCCTACATAACTCCTCTGACTTCCAGCATACTTGGAACACATGCTAACTTCAAGGGTATTGGCAGGTTGAAAATCAGCTGCACTTCTGAAGCTCAAACACAGGCTTGGGAATCCAACTTCAGCTTTGATTTTTTTGGAAAAGTATGCCTTCAGTCAACAAAGTGATACAGGGCTTGGCCTGGCTTTCTTTCAAAAGCTAGGAGTGCATTATACAACTCATGCAGCCTCTGCTCTGCTGTGAGCCTGCCTTCAGAAGGCCGTGGCTTTCTCAGATAAATGGAGCCTTATCTAATTAGTTATTTATATATCAACAGTCCCCCCAGAGTGCTGAACGCTGAAAAATTGTATCAGAGGTGTAAGGAGGAAATTAAGACTCATGCTTTGGAATGGAGGAAGGCAATAACAATTCTGGCAATAACTTCTCACTATGTCTCTTCACATAGGCTCTCTTTGTGGTCTTTCTTGACCCCTAGGCTGAGCTCTGGAAAGAAAGTGCAGTAGCCCCAGCTCTGCGTTTTTTCAGAGGCTGATACCTTCCAGCTTCTCACTGAATCCACTCAGCCCCCTCGCAGTAGAAGTGCAGCCCAGCTAAGCCAAACAGTCTCATCTCAGTTTGGAGCAGTCCATCCTCAGGAAGGAGCCAGGGAGATGGATTGCAACCCTCTCATAGCCCTCATAGCAATCTGCCTGATGCAGTCCAGACAGCTGTCTGCTGCAGATTTGATTGAGCTCACTGAAGACCTCCACAAGCTACTCATTTTAGATGGCAGCAGTCCAAAGGGCAAAGGCTCTCTGTCCTTTTTGCAACCCAGTCTGCCACTTAAGCATTTCCCCTTTTCTTTAAAGATCAAAATTAAATGGATTTTTTTTTACCACTTTACAGACAAATACTTTGATAAGTAACTGCTCAGCGGCCAGTGGGATGAATACAGAATGTGGTAAATATCCTGATAGACAGATGAGCTTTTTAAAATACAGGATTCAGTTTGTAATATGGAAGAGAAAGTGAATTTTTGATTGTTAGATTTGGCAGGGATGGGTCTCTTGAAGTTATTACCTTCTGTGCCGAGTGAATACTGACATTAGATAGTCAAGCTGCGTAACACATGGAGATTATTTGTACTTGGTGAATAAATATGCTTGCAGTTCTCTAGTCCTGGAGTGAAACCGTTCCCTCTGGCTGAAGGAGGCTCCAGCTGCTGCACTGACAGAATGAGCCAGATGTGAGGTCAAGGTATCACTTAGGGCCAGCCTGCTCCCCACAACAACAAAGTCTTCAGGGACAAAAGCATTTTTGTTAGAAAAATTCCTTTAAAAGTATTCAGAAAAAAGAATCACAGTCTCTGCTCTCAAATGAGTGTATATCCCCTCTGTACTTCCATAGAGATCTGCATATCACTGGATAGTAGCAAGGAAAGCAAGAAGCTGGATTTGTTTGTTAGAGCCACCCAGCAATGTTGCAGGAAAACTAAAAGGTTTTGCATAAATGTCTCAGCAAACCTCTGCCAAAACACAGCCAGAAAGCTGGCAGCCTTTCTGCCAGGCTGCCTCACATTTCCTAGGATCTTGCATTTTGAAAGAAAGAGGAAATCAAATTGAATTTTTAAAAGACATGGAATGAAAAACCTCATTGTGTACACTAATTGGGTAATGCTGACACAAACCTACCTGGGATACCAGGGTGTCCATAAACCTTGCTCAAACTGATGGCATGTGCATCCTATCGTACTGCTTCCACAGCAAATCCTCAGATGAAAACTTTTGCCCTTCCTCTCCCTTCTTAGCTTTTGGAAGATGATAGAGGCAAGTTCAATACTCAGAGTGCCTTCCCTGGTTCTTTCACTTGCTGGAAGGTCTTTGCTACTTACTCTTTCCATTTGAAAATGCTTGCTTTCATTCAGTGTTGTGTATCATGGGTCACTTCAGTCAGCCTCTACACAAAACCATATTTATTGCATTCTGCCATATTACAGTTGACTGTACCCTGCCATTCCTCATCTTTGTAACAACAATAAAGCATTAAAGAAATTTCATTTTGGTTAAAAAAATGTAATAAGCTCTTGGGTGAGCCTCTGAAAGGTCACAGTTGTTCTAAATAAATATTAAAATCGATATGTGATATTGGTGAATTCTGATGAGAAATCTTTATTAAAAACTGGTTTTAATTTTTAATGAGAGGATCTGTAAGCCTAAACATTGAGGGTCTTTGTGTGTATGTATAGAAGTATACACACATCATGACCACAAAGCAGTGTTCATTGTGATTCCAAATTCTGAAGTTTTTCACAAACTCTAGTGAAAGAAAATATAAATTCTTAATATAATTCAGATCCAGGTAGTAAGGTGATTTTAAAAGGCAAGGAGAGTTTTTTCATATGTCTCATTATTAGAAATGGACTGCTACTAGTATTTTCATTCAAGGGCACTTAGTTAACCCAGTCATGGCAGAGGCCACATGCAGTGTTACGTGTAGAAAGTCATAGTCTCGGTCTTCAAGGACATGTGATGTGCAAAGGAAAAGGAAACAGGAAGAGGGGCAGTGTGAACCCCCTTTCCCTCTTGTGGGAGTGGAAGCACCATCTTGCTGCATGACCATCCTTCGTCAGATTATTTATCCTGGGTACTTTGTGGGGAAAGCACGCTTTGAGGTGGGTGTGTGAAAGCAGCTTTCATGAATGATGAAAGAGATTTTTCTAATGGTAAGGGGAGAAGTAGAGAGGGTAAAGATGGGCTCATGGGAGAAGTGGAGATTCAGATGACTGAGGATGCTTCTGGTGATGGAGTGACAGTAACCTTTAAATATCATGACAAGACAGGAACTGTATCCCAAGGGGGTTTGAGAGGTAGGACAAAAAGTTTGATGTGGTAGAAGGTGAAATTAAGCTAAAGTTCAGTGTAATGGGCCCCAAATTATTGAAACATTGTATTGTTTAAGAATATAACAAGACCTCAAGGTTTTCTTTCTAAGTAGCATTCATTTATTTTTGCTTACCTTTCAACTTCCACAGTGAAGTTACCATCCCTCAGCTTCTCTGCCAGGTTGCAAGCAATGAATTTCTGCTTCTTACAGCAGATCTCATGCATTTCATGCAGGTCCCTCTGCTAGGTGGTGCTGGTCATGTTGGTGGCACTCCAGGGGTGAGCTGGCTGTTGTGGCTTGACAAGCTTCAAAAATGTTGTGCCTCCTTGCCCCTGTTTGATTCATTGCACCACAAATGTCTTATGCTCAGGTTTTATTTTATTTATTATTTCATTGTTCATTTCTATTTAGCAACCTCAGATACTCCCCATTGAAACTGCTCCTTGTCTTTCACATTTCTTCACTCAGAAGAGTATTTAAAGGACAGCTTTGGTTATCTTCTTTTTGTGATACCCTTTCTGCTTCTGCCATAGCTTAACTTGTGACACAGTTTACACAGTATAATGAGGGTTATCATTCGGATGATTAAATCACTATGTTTAAACACGGTTTGAGCTTGTTGCCATTGTAACAGACTGTGTGGTTGCTGATATTTTCACAATGGATCCTGCAAGTTTGACTAGTCCTCTTGCTTTTCTGATCTTCTCAGCCTATGGACTGTGGATTATGTGTTCAGAACTTGGATTTTGTTGCAGGCCAAATAAGGACATTATTTTGTCTCTCACAGCCTTTCAAAAATGAGAAATGCTGTTGAAAAAGATTTGCCTTGCAGGAGTTAATGACATGGAATGATCAGCACACAAGCTATGGCACATGTTGTGCAGTACATGCTATTACCTGTTCCATGTCTTAAATTAGAGAGTGGAAATCACTCCTGTAATCAGCCCTTGATAATGCTATTTGCTGTTGTTATGTGCTGAAGGAGGAGAGCATCTAATGCTTCTTTTTAAACACTTGTTTATGAAACAAGCCTTCCTACCAGGAATATAAGTGAAGGACTGCTTGTATCCCAGCAAAAGAAAACTGGTCTGAGAGATGTATCTAAGGTTCGTGAGAGGTGTGAAATCCTGGAGAAGGGTGGGGGAGTGTAGCACTATAGCCAGCCCCCTGGGGAAGGGACTGTCCTCCACCCTCTCACAATTCAAAGGAGCCTTCATCTGCTTTGCAGCCCTTCTTCTGCAGAGGGTTGTTGCTGAAATGGTGAACACTGAACCCATGAGCACCTGTCTTCTGCAGCCTTTGGCTACCTTGCTGTTTGTCCTCACTTAAGGAACCTTTGCATTTTGATTTTCCTGCTCTACTTCTGTCTCCCAGGAGAGCCCTTTGACTTGCAGTAGTAATTTATTGGGACTCAGGGGCTACTTAGTTGAGATGCTTCCTTCTTTGTACTTTCAGTGGTAGCCCAGGAATCTGGCAAGGAGGAATGAACCATCTAGTTCAGTCTGCATTTTTTTTTCTTGGCAAGGGCATTGTGAGCTATTCTCTTCAGAATGTGGCAATCTCACTGTTTACAAGTGAGCCTCTCCTTGGAGCATAAATAATTTTTTGGGATTTTGCTTTAAAAAATAATGGAATAATGGCAAGCTAGAACATCCAAATAACTTCTAAATTAGTGCAATTCATGCCAAGTATATCAGCACTAAGCCAAAAATCCAAAATCTTGGACAACAGAGCATTCAGCTAGTTGATGTATATTCATCAGTTGTTATGGGAGTAGGGAGGGAACAATGAATAAATGGAAGGGAATTCTTCTTTTCAGTTTATGTATACAAATATAAAAATGGGACTGGTTTTGTTTAATTGTTAAATTCCAGAGTTGTTTTGGTTTGGGTTTTTTTTTTCAAAATCATACTCTTAGTCAGGGCAAACAGTTGGAGAAACAATAGCTAATTTAATTTATCATCTTTTGCATGCACAGCTGTGGATGAGAAGGAAGGCTCTGTTTAGGCATCAAAGATCTTCATGATTCAGCCTTGCTAGCTTTAAGCCATTTTAAGAAGCATGCTTGGTTACTAATCTTTGTGTGAGAGAATTCAAAGCTCCTCGAAAGCTGGAAACGTTGAGTTCACAGCTCAAAGTCTGTTCCAACCTGGGGGCTGGCTCCCTGTGTGTTGTCCTCTCCGTTGCTTAGCACTGCTTGTCTTTCACAACATTTAATCACAGGCTTGCAAGACCATACAGAGAATGGGCTACAAATAGCAACTTGCAGGGGAAGAGTCTCAAGGGTTTTCCCCTCCTTTCTGACAGCTGTCACTGAGTAGTGACACAAACTTTTTGTTTAGCGGTCGTTCATCTCTTGTGAGCTGTAAAATAAAGCCACCCAATTAAATGCCTTTCTGAGTGTTGTTTCACTACTAATCTTGGGTTAAGGGATAAAGGGACAAAAAATGAATACTGTGTGATTTGTTACCCATTAAAAGGGTGACTGGTGTCTCATCTTGCGTTTATGCTCTTAACTTGAAGTTTGCCATAAATCATTGAACCCACAGGAACTCTGTGAAGTGCAGACACTAGCACAAAAGCCAGCCACCAAACAAGCTATACCAGTGCATGCACAGAAGTGCTAGTGGCTTGTTCTTGATTCTTTCATGATGGTTCTATGCAGGAAAATATGAGAGGAGAAAATGGGAATGATTCCTATTTCTGCAGCCTTTCTTTTTGGGACATTGCAGGAGGATACCCCTCCATGGGTTTCCATGACAGTGTAACTGGAACTAAATAATTTTTAAAGAGACTTCCAATCCAAGCTATTCCATGACTCAATGATTCTACAAAAGATCATGTATCTAAGCATCTCCCAATCCTGTCAGTTGTGAGTACATCACCCTTCAGAGGGGCATCAGAGAGAAAAAAGTGAAGGGGAAAATGGGTTTGTGAAGGGGGCATCACCATTTCAGATACAGGCCATCAGGATTACCAGAAGAATGTGGAGACAGGAGAAGGAAAGGAAGGACACATGTGGGCCAGGATAAGAAATCCTCAAATGCACTAGCCTGCAACAGAGTAGAAATAGTTAAAAAACCATGAGTGGTGGGCCAGTTTAGGTGCTGAGGATCAATGATCAGAGAAACACAAGTGTGATTTTTTTGCTGCTTTGGATATTACTGAAGTGATTTGCATGCTACCACAAAAAGAGATGTTCAGTTTCTAGGGAGTAAGAACTACCAGCTCTGTCGTACTCAGGCTTTTACAACTGCGTGCTCTGGAAAGTAAAGCACTATGCCACCTAAAAACTGCACCTTGCTAAAGGCTGAGTGAAATAAATGCTGAAGTGAGTACTTAAGCCTGAAAATCCATGTCAAGGTTGAAATTGCTGAAGACATGATTGTGCTGTCTGCAGGTAGCTTGGTCTGAGCTTGCTTCACTTTAGAGCCTACCTTTGTTAGCCAAAATTACTGAATATGAACAACAAAAAGTAGTTGAGTTGTGTGTGAGAAAGCTGACAAGAATTGAAAGGTTGAATGGGGGAATTGCAGATTTCCATTCAAACCATTTTCAATGTAAGGGGAGCCCTTCAGAAAAACAAGGCAAAACAAAAACTACCAAACACTTCCCATTTTGGGCTGTTCTTTTTTGACATCCTAGAAAGTATTTCTGCTAAAAAGATTTCCAGACCTCTGTTCACATGTTCTTTCAGTCATATTAACCCAGGTTGTATAGAAGAACAGATCAGTTTTCTCTTGGTTTATGATTGTTATTTCCTTTCAAATTGTTTTATATCTGTTTTGTTTGTGTAGAGGACTACCTTTTCTTTCCACCTAGAGAACGGCAGCATGGTGCAAAGAAGCAGGAAGACAGAGTACCATATTCCAGTGTAATGTATCCATTAGCAAGGGACAGAATTCACAAGTTCTGCTCTGAGATTTAAAAAAGTGATGAGAAGCCAAGCCCTGAGCACTATGGGTGACCTAACTTTTGCTATATGGGCTCTCTGCAGTGCCAGCAGTGCCTCAGGAGCATCCCTTACCTCCCTGCTCAGTGAGCCCCTCTTGATGCACCAAATTTATCTGCCCTTCTTCTGGCAGGGGATTGTGGAGGGTCACTGGGAGAAGATGGCTCTGGGCATAACACGTCTGCAGGGAAAGCAGGTTTCCAGACCATGTGCAGGGAGAGAGAATTTTAATTGTCATGTACAACCCTGTAAGTAAAATAGGTTAGCCCTGCTGGCAATGCTTGGTGAATGGAGAAAGCCACGTAAGAGGAACCTGTCTCTGAGTGCCTGTATGTCCTTAGGTATTCAGAAGCTTCTCTTCATGGTTTTCCCTTTACTCTGATGCAAAAGTATCTAGACAGCCAAAAAGTTTCAAGGACTGTCTGCACAAGACTGTATGTGTTGAGTTCATTCTCACAAAGAGAAAAATCATACTTCAAAATTACTGCGTGTTCAAATTGTCCTATAACAATATTCAAAAATGGAATTGTTTGGGAGTGTTTCCCTGGAGCTCTCTACCCTTGTGCTAGTATTTGCTACTTACCAAATAAAGCACTGTTTTCTTCTGGGCTGTTGCTATCAGAAGGAAACCCAAACCTTAAAAGTTTGGGTTTAAAGTGCTGGGGTGGGTGGGGGTGTGTGTGTACATGCGCACGCATCTTCAATATCTGTAGCTGGAATCTTGTGCCCCAGAATAGTTTGTTGAAAGGACAAGCGTGCGAAAGAGGAGAGGAAAGGTTATTTCCCTGCATTATTTTAGGGAAACTGGGTGTCCAAGAAGTTAAGGACTGGTCCAAGAAAACAGGGTGGTTCAAAGCACCTGTGTCTATGTGCTCCTTTACTGGGATCTCAGCAATATCTATTGGCATCTTAAATGCTGTTTATGAAATCTGGAAGAGAATTTTACTTATAGAAGAATCCTTTTTGTACGTGTGAGTCCATATCCTCCTTCACCAAAGACTTGTGTGACTCACTGGCTTGGGGAGCCTGGAGTCCACATGAAGTCTGGGACTGAATGGTTGGTGGGGACCCATCAGATGTCGTGGCTGAAGGCATGACACGTGTTCCAGCTGGTCGTGTGAGATTCTCAAGTATATTTGAATACTGTTATCCTTCACTGGCTATTCCTGATTTTATACTATCTCATATCCACAGTTATCACAGTTATCCATCTCTTCAATCAGTCATTGCATTTTCTCCTTCACATCATCTTGGCCTGGTTAAAATATAGTTAAAACCTTCTAGACCAATACTCTCCATTTTCTTCTCCTATTTGATCCTGGACTCTGGTTTCTGTTTAACTAAGTTTTAATTTAAGTTTGACCTTTTGCCGTCTAGAAGATTCCTCCTGCCATACAATTTTTCTACTCTACCTGTCCTGAGACAATCTTCATTGAATAACTCATTTATTTTGTTGTTCTGGCAGCTAGTGGATATAGTAGCAATATAAATTGTTTTTGCCCATTTTTTTTGTGTAAAATGGACAGATTATATAGTCTGTGGAGAACAATTTGAATAGGTTTATATCTAACAAACTGTAGTCTGTGGACAGTTTTAATAGGTTTGTGAAAAGCACATGAGGATGTACATTTAAAATGGAACCAAATAAACCTAAAACTTCTGGTTTAAGAAACAATTTATCTTTGCTGCTTAAAGAAACAATTTGCCCTGGCTGCCATGTACTTGTATTAATTCATCTATTAAAACACAGGTTAAAAATAATGTTCTTAGAGCCTTAGTTGTCTTGAGATTTTTACTTATGGTGAGAGGTAATTATTATTGCATCTGATAAATAACATGTCTGTATCTTAGTATTGAAGAGCTCTGTATTCATACAAGTTCTTTTCAGGGAGAAGAATAAAATAAGCAAAAATTGCAAATTGCTTTATTTTTCATTCAGTTGCTTCACTGGCATTTATACCAATGCCTTAAGCTTATCTCAAAGTCACTTTCATTAAAGTCACTTTCAAGTTCACCCTAACAAATGTCAGTTGTATTATTTACTCTCCTTCTGAAGGAAAAGTTAGTTGTGATGGTCATGAAAGTTGTATAGGTCTGGGAGCATAAGCCAAAATTTCACATATTTATAATTTTTTATACATATCAACAGCTATGATAAGCTTTATTGTTGAAGGGGACCTTAAAAATCTGAAAATTAAATTTCACATGGAAAAGCTTGCCATAAGTAAGAAAAACATTTGTCCTTTTTTTTCTCTGTTAGAAAGATCTTTCAGCCACTGCTTTTTTCCTCTTCCAACTTTTTTTTTTTCCTCCGCTGCACTATTGCTAATGCAATGCAGCAATACTCTACAGATGACTGGAGGGTTTTTGTTGTCGGGTATGAGTCCCCAGGGTGCACAATTCCAGGTTTTCCCAGCATTGCCAAGGACAGTGGTGTCTTCTCTTTTCCGAGAGCCCCAGCAGGAGCGTGGTGTGGTGCTGGTTCCGTGGGCCTTTGCCTGTGCCGGGAGGGAGTGGAGTCACCCGGGTTCACAGCCCCGGGCAGCGGCTGAGGCCAGGCCAGCTTGTCCTTGTCCTCTCCCCGAGCCAGCCCTCAGTTATGTACTGACCTGCCCTTCGAGTGCTGTTTGCACAAGACTCTGCATGTTTTTGGTACCCTATTGGAGGAGCAGCCCTTAGCTTTCCAGAGGAAATCAGAGAGCCGCTTGCTCCCAGTGCTGAGCTGCTTTTCCAGCCTCTCAGCCATGAAAAGCATCCTTGCTCCCCTGCCAGGGCCAGTCCAGGTGGGCTTCACTGGAGGACTCCTATGATATCTTGGTTGTAAAGAACATATTAAACATGCTGAGAGGGAGGAGTTTTTTGCTTGTGGGGCTGAGGCAAACTGGTTAAGTCTTTAAGTTCATGTGTAACATACCAAGATGACAAGTTTTCACTCGGATTGTATTTAAGTAATGTGTGTATGCAAATCCAAACTTTTGCAGCAAGCTTCTGTTATAATTTTTGATGTCAAAGGTGACTGGCTTGATTACAAAAGGGGAACAACTTTAAATCACCTTCCCTACCCTCGAACAAACAGTAAGTAAATTCCCTGAGTCTCAGCTCCTTATACAAATAACCGTGCATCATATCAGCCATACATAACAGCTGCTACCTGTGTTCCCTCTAACCACAGGAATGCAGAAAGGAGTACTTACAGAAAAAAGAATACACTTATGCACTTCTTTTAATAAAAAGCAGGATCCATTTGAAGACAGTGTGCTTCAAAATCTATGAGAGAGATAAACCTGATCTTGTAGTTTTGGTCTGTTTCCCGACCAATGTACCATTTATGTGGTGGTTTTACATAAAAATTGAGAGATAGGATTTTGGGAGGAAAAAAGGCGAAACAGGCTCAACTTGGAAGTAAAAAGATAGTTTATTAACACACAATAAGAAAAAGAAGAGAAAATGAAACTTTCAAAACCCCTCTCCTCCCCCACAAGTACTCACTTTCTTACTAACCACATAGAGACAAAACTTGTGACATTCAGTCAGTTTCACCATTTAAATATAGTCTTTCATCAATTCTTCAGGAGAGGAG
>VXBB01013358.1:318009-350342 GCA_013399915.1 Illadopsis cleaveri | reverse complement strand
GGCAGGCCTGGCCGTCCCAGCCCTGCCTCCAAAGGAGAGGGAGCCAGGACTGCCTTACCTCCTGTGAAGCCAGAAGGAAGAGAGCGACCCCAACCTTCCTTCCAACTTTTAAGGCTGTGTGTTTCCCAGAGGTGGATCCCTACATGCAATTGGCTATTTTGGTTGTCAGTTTAAAGGAATTCACCTATTGCACTTCACTATCTATGCTAAACCAGCACACCTGATCTGCCCCTTTTTGCCACAAAATAACATTATAAGTCACTCCAGTGTGGAAGGTGCCTTGTCCAGCCAGCTGCTGTCATAGCCTTCACCACCAGGAAGGCTTTAAATGGATGGCACTGTGGGTGTGGGGGAAGGGGACCTGCCCCAGCTCAGTAATGAATGTCTTACAATTTGGGCTGAAGTCCAGAGGGTGAAAGTCTAAGCAGGTCAGGTTGTTGCTTCCTGGTCTCTGTGTCTGGTTTTTCTATTACAAAAATGAAGCCTGTTAGCAGGCATGGGAAAGAAAATGTGCACTGCTTGGTGCCATGCTTTCCCTGCCCTGAGTCAATGTGCAGGTGTCCCTGAGTGCTCTCATAAAAATGTCATACAGCTGTAAAATGAGCACATGCATAAAAAATAGCCTGATGATTGTAGAGTTTCACTAGTGATAGTAAAAGAGGGAAGGGTTTAATTTTGTTGTTATCTATAAAGACAGACCAGAATGGACCTGCTTAGGCTGCCATTTCTGTTTAGCTAAGTGCAAATTGGCAGACTTCAACCTCTGAAAGGTTTGTAAGTTGTTAACAGAGTGAAGATACAGCACTGAGCACGGACATGCACTCACAGGTCAGTTCCGTGTACTTTATATACAACTCCCCGAATGACTCCATTCATGGCCCTGAAGCCTGAAATTGGAGTAATCAGATATAAGGTTTTGTGCTTGTCAGCCTGGCCTCCCTCAGCTGAGCCTTGAAGTAAATACATTGTATTTCTGTCCAGAAGCGAGACTGCCAGCCGCCAGCTGTAAGTGTAGGAAACTACTTATCCCTAAGATGGTAACAAGACAAACTGGCACCTTTTTTTTCTTGCAGGATTATCTATCCTCATCAATCACATCTCATACTTCAAAATTAAATTAACAGTTTTCCATGTCAGCTGAGTTTTCGTTGCCCAAATTCAGTGCTGATCACAAAGAACCAACGGAAATGTTTGCACACATAAACACCAGGCACCTTGGAAACAAAACAAAGGAACCTGATCTGCTTGTGCAGGATGTGAAAACAGATACTACAGGGAGGGCAGAGACATGGTGGAGCAACTAAAGTCACTAGAACACCCATATTCAAGGGTAAGCATTGCTCAGAAATGGTATTCATGGCTGTCAATGAACTTCAGGGATCTGAGAGTGGAAGGAGCAAGAGATGCTGTAGTTAATAGAAAGTTCATTTTGGTCCGAATAGCTTTGGGGAAGGAAGTAAAACCTGTGTTGGAATAGTGCTGAGAACTAGTTAAAGCACTTCCTTTCCTCTCTCAGCCATCACATAACTAAAACTGCAGCCTAAAGCCTCCTTAGCCACCATGTTATCTCCTTTCTCTTTTCCTGCTGCCTCATGAATCTTCATCTGAACTCATATTTTCAGGACTCTGACTGGATTTCTCCATGCTTTTCACTGGCCAGACTGAGCAACCTCTCATTATAGTCTGCAGATTATAAATAATGCATTGATAAGCTTCACTCTTTGTTTGCACAATGTTGGAGCCATCTGGCAGCATGTGTATTTCCTTTAGTTGGTGCAATTGTCCTCTTTGTTCAAAAATATGCCTCACCTTTATATTTCAGGAAGACAAATCTTGGGAGGCAGCTCTAGAGAGAACAAGATGTCATCTCTGCCTAATACGAAATGTTTTCCATGTGAGAGCAGCAAAGCCTGGCTGTTACTGGAGGGCCTTAGTGCCACCTTCCCAATGACCCTCCAAGCACCCATCCCTCTCCACCACATTGCCAGCACTGGTGTGGGGTCTCATCATGCATGTCCAGGTGTGACTCGTACCCTGAGAGCGAGTGTCCTGCAAGGGCTGCCACAGAAGAGGCTTGGCCACCTTGGGCAAGTTCCACAGTGTTCCTTGTGTTCCATGGTCCTCCAGGCAGCTGAGATGCTGAAATGGTGAGGATCACAGTGTCCTGCCTGAAGTATTTTATCCCAGTATTGATATGCTTTTTTATGGTTGTAAGAAGTCTCAGGTAATATGAAGGGGAAGCTTTTTTTTTTTAATTGAAAATCTTCTAGATTTGGAATAACTGAGGGACTAAGGCATCCTAAACATATATCCCTGTGAGATGATACAGGCTGATAATGGTCAAATCCTTCTTATCTGGAACCACAGATGACTTTATATCCAATGTGGCTCACTTGCCCTTACACTCTCTGTAAGTCTCTGATGTATAAAAGTTATTTGCCAAGCTCCACATCCATGTGGCAGGACCCTTTTCTTACATCCAAGACTGACCAAGGCATGCCTTCTGTGTCAGTGTAAGAAAGTCCATTCAAGTATATATTTTTTAATTTAGATTATATTGCTGTAATTGAAGGTTCAGGGCTTAAAAGAGAAATGGACCAACTACCTTATTCACATAGTATTAGAGAACATAAAATTTCTAGGAGGTAAGCCAGGAGGCGAGTAAGAACCAAGGAGCACTCTATATTTTGAAAAATAATAATGTGATTGCAAGTGTCTGTATGATGCAGGGCAAATGATTGTGTTTATGTCTACGTGTAATTGAATTGAGAGGTATCACCATAATTTTCAAGGACAACATGTCTCTGGTGTGGAAAAAGCCAGCCAGTACATTCAAATGCACAAATGTAGGAGTTTGTGTATTCAATTCTTCTCTCCACTAGGAACTCCTCTGCAGGGTACCTTTTATGTCTCAGATGTAGAGATGAAATGGAATTAAAAGGTCAAAATATTCATCAGTTTCACAGACAATGGCCCAGTGCTCATCTTTCGTGCAATGGCCTCATGAAGAGCTTCCCAGCCCTACCCTGATGTATCAGGCTGAAGAGCTCGGGAAGGTGGGTAAAACACCAGGTGCTTAGGTTGTGCCAAGCTGTGTGCTTCTCTGCCTACACTGGGGCCAAAATCTGCTTTATGTTGGGTATGGAGGTGTGAGGGGAACTGGGAGCTGTAGGTGAGTATATTAGGGAGAACGAGATAGCTATGGAAACCTTGGTCTGCTGTGGGTGAGAACTGCAGATGTCTACAGAAGTATGCTTAAGCAACCTCCATCTTAACCTCTACTTAAAATATCTTGATCAGTCTCTAATTGCTCTCTTGCCTCAGTACAAGGGTTCCTACTCGAGAGAAGCTGTGAAAACAGAGCACTGCTCAGGGCTCAGCTGCTTCTGTACTCCCCCAATCACATTAAGGACTCAGAAGTCTTACTGCTTCTTGCTACAAATGATAGATTAAGTCAAAATGGCATTGCTAACTCTGCTTCATCTGCCAACAACTGTGAATGAAGCTGATCAGATAGTTACAATTCCTGTACTGACGGGATCTGGCAAGAATTGATCATTAGCTCAGTTTTTCCCTTGTAAGTAAACTTTGAGATGTGTCCCACCAGACTCTGTCTCAGCTCCTGCTGAGTGCTCATATGGCAGCTGTGATTTGGCTGCTGTGCCATCAGTATGCTGGTGACATTCTGCTAGGTGACTTTTTTTAAGCAGATCCAGATGGTATCATTTCCCTTTTTTCCCTGAACCTGGCCAAGACAGATGTCTGGATGAGAATCAGCTGGGAGACAATCTGGCAAGAGGAGGTGTCAGGTGCAAGGTGTGAGGAGATGGGCAAGACGAGCAACCCAAGTTGGAGTTGCAAATTGTGACTGCAGTGTCACAGCCCAACTGTGACCACCTTTGCCAATAAGTTTGCCCATTTTTTAGTATTTACCAGAATCTGCTGGCTTTTGGATTCCCAGCTAATGAACATTCTGAGCAGTATTTTCCTACAAAACATCTCAAGCAACAGGAGGGACCCTGATTTTTCTCGGTCTCATTTTCAGGTTAGAGTATTGCAAGCTGCTGCCCTGGCAGCTGCCTGTGACTAGCCTGGTGAGGCTTCCTCTAGGGGCTGCCTAGCCATGATGAGGGCATCTGCAATATCTCACTTATTTCTGGCTGCTTCTGGAATCCGTTCTATCTAGTCTACATCATCAACTTTGTTATGGCATTTAGGCAGCTCCCAGTTACAATTTGAAGTGCTTACCAACCTAAGTCTGGGACATGGAAACAATTATAGTGGACTTTTTACTTTTCTACAGAAAGCTTGGATTTGGCACCACCACCTTATTTCCTCATTTTTGTTTGTTTAGGTTTGAATATTTTTTGCCCTGCTTCCTTTCCTTTCCTTTCCTTTCCTTTCCTTTCCTTTCCTTTCCTTTCCTCGCCTCGCCTCGCCTCGCCTCGCCTCGCCTCGCCTCGCCTCGCCTCGCCTCGCCTCGCCTCTTTTGTAATATAATTGCCTAACTTTTGTGTTGGGGAAGAAAGAATGAAAAGAAATGCTTGGGAACTCAGAGTTTCTGCTTAAACATTCCAAAATAGGTTGAATTGATTGTGTTTGTGGAGTTCTTATCTCAAGAAGAGAAGAAGACAAGCATTCAAAACCCAACAAATTGTGGTTTTGA
The DNA here is from genome assembly GCA_013399915.1 of Illadopsis cleaveri. Lineage (NCBI taxonomy): Eukaryota > Metazoa > Chordata > Aves > Passeriformes > Timaliidae > Illadopsis > Illadopsis cleaveri. The sequence continues at coordinate 345,676 of VXBB01013358.1, read as the reverse complement.
GATGAAATTATGTATTATATGTACGATTTTGATAGATATACAGAATTAAGGTTTTCCTGAGTAAATAGCCATTTGAGTCAAAAGATTAATGATGTACAGCACAAGTCAGCTGAGATGGTGATTAACAAACACCTCCAGTGGGAGGGGATGTTCATACTCTTGAGCTCTGACTTGCCTAAATGCATACCTAAAGTATATTGAAGAAGATTAGATGATTATCCTTCCCTTAATGAGCATTTTCAAAAGCCACTGGTACAGTATTTCTTTTCAGAGGAATACCTCCAATCTGTACCTTTTTTCTGGTGGCCCACTACTGTTTAGCTTATGAAGACAGGCATTTTAGATCACACTTTTGATTTATTGTTGATGAATGCTAGCTGGTAAGTTAGATCAATGTATGAAGAGTTTTCTGCATTGGAGGTGTTGTAGGACAATCTATTTATTCAATTTATAGTGCTAGAAACACACGGTAGCTACTGGCTTATACGCAGTATAAATAATATGTAGTTGTCACTTTCTGTACTGAGGGAACCTGAGTGACAGGAACCTCTATTTATTTGCAGTTTTAGCTTCCTTCATGCCTCACTGAAAGTGGAAATGAAACACAGAAAAAAAAAAAAAAAAAAAAAAAAAANAAAACTCTCCTACAGGCTTCAGTGGAGCTTTAACATATTGCAAGAAGTTCCTGCAGGGATTGTCCATCTGCCTTTACCTACTGGGTTACAGGAGCTTATCCACCCACAGCAGCCACAAAGAAATGTTTTCAAAATGTAAAAGCTTCCCTGAGCATTAGACCCTGCTAGGGATGACCTTTATCCTAAGATTTTAGAATTTGGGATGTTTGGTCTCCTACCTTGCAATCTTAATAAATTATTTTGATTTTCTGTGCATTGTTTTCTCTCCCTCCCACCAGTAAAAAGCAAGGAGTCATTTTCACGGCCATTTAGGAATGGATGCAATGTACTATAAATTGTACACTTCTAAATAGTACATTTTGTGTCAAAGAAAATTTTCCTTCTTCTCTTCCACACTTTTCTACTCATTACACTGGTTACACTTTGTTGCTGCTTTAAAGTTTCCTTCACCATGCCTTTTCCATAATGAATTCTGTTTCTTCTGGCCTTTGTTCAACACTGATTTATAATGTATGTATTTCCTTATAGACCTCCAAAGAGCAGGAGGTGTCTAAATGAACACTTCTGTTGCATGCCCAGAGGGTGCTTTTATGGCTTGGAAAACATCAGCCTGCAGCTCAAAGTCCCAAATGGTGTATTCTTAGACATCCTGGTGTTTACAGAATGATGGTGAAAGGAGCAGAGATGTTTAATAAGATAGAGATGCTTGAGACTCCGGAGCAAAAATAGTCATTGTGAGGTTGAGGGGCAAAAAAAGGCTTGTGCCATATTTGTAGCTTCTTTTCATGCCAACCTGCTGACATTCTGCAGGGAGACAAATTTCTTCCCTGTAGCTCTGCTGGTTGATTTTCAGAATCTGTGTTTTCAGGGACTCTTGCGCAACTCATACAATCATGCAGGAAAGGTTTTTAAATTAGTGATACAAACATTGGCAAATAGTTGTAGATGAAATCAACTATTGCTCTCTGTAATAATCTCTCAGGGTCTATCCCCATGGCCTCCACAGCACAGTACCCTGCAGAGATGTACGTGCCAGCACTGCGTACGAGCTTTGTCTTGCTCATAAAACTGGGGTGGGAAGCGTGACTAAAATGACCCCTGTGTTGATTTGCATGTCCATTTATGAGCTAAAACATATTCACAAATAACGTTGTCTGCATTTTGTCCGTTCTTGCCCTAGCCAGATGTTTCTGTAACCTGGTTGGCTGCTGTGAGAGATGGAGGGGCCAAGTGGGAATTCTCAGTGCTGGTGTCAACTGGAGGTTGGTGTCACTCACTATTGCACAGCCATGCCCTTTCGTGAGAAGTCAGTCGGCTTCGCTGACAGCTGATCTGGAGCCAAGACACCAAAAGGTTAAGTCACAGCTTCTCTGTGCCTGCTGCCGCTCAGTTTCCCATGGCATGGGGAGGGATGATCCTGTGGTCCCAGTTTACCCTCTTCAGTCCTTCCTGAGCATTCACTTGGCTGCAGTGCTCTACCATATTAGGAGTGTATGGAGCAAAGCCCAGGAGGATGGATCAGGAACTCTCCTGTCAATCTGAAGAGCTGCTGCTATATTTAGTAACAGACACATGGGAATAGCAGCTTAAATGTGGGAGGGGGCTGCTGGAATGCCGAAATGTGTTTGAATCCACTTGACTTTTGATGGAAACTCTCAGACTGTGCTATCTTTAGAGGGCCTTTTACAGAAATAAATTACGTTTCTTTATTTTTTAATAAAAAGAAAAGCAATTTAGCTGCCATATACCTCCACCACAATAGTTCTGATGAACACCAATTACAGCAGAGCAAAATAAAGCCCTTGTTAAATGTTTATTTACCCTCTTGTTTCAGTTGCATGCAAACTAATCAGCAATAAGTGTATTGCATTTAAATGCAATTATGACAGCCATTATAATGTGAAGAACTTAGTTGCGGTGGTTATTTTTTCTTTTTCCTTATTTTCATGTAATCATGAAGATGAGCAAAAGATGCACCTGTGTTTGAAATGCCCAAGTAGGAAAGTGAAATAGTACTGTAAGGAGCAGGAAGATTTTAATTTGCAATTAGCACACTTTCCTTACTGTAAGCAAATGACCCTTCCTTACATCTAGTGACCACAGAACAAGAGAGACCCTCCTCTATTATTAAATTCATAAAGGATGTAGTGTGGCAGCAGTCTGATGCATCTGATGAACCACACTTTAGCAGCTATTCTTCACCCAGAAAAGCAGGTTTCTGAGTTTTCAGCAAAGAGCAATGTTTTGTGGTTTTCTTTCCACTGTCTCCTAGGCTAAGCATTGTCTTGTGAAGGTCAAGTGACTCCTTTGTGGTCTGATACTGAGTCAGTAGCTAAACATGGAACCAGGATTCCCCAACTTCCCACTCATCTACAAGTCACTCATCTACATAATGTCTAGGAAAATCTTGTGAGGCCAAATCAACATCAGGAAGGCTGAAGGAGGAAAATCAGTTAAATTCCCTTGCAGAAATTTATTTCCTCAGTGCATGCAGGGAAAGGTAGAAGTTTGGCACTAAATGACCCATGGAGGGGTGTTGGCTGTGTTTTTATTTGTTGTTTTTGTTTTTTGTTTTTGATTTTGATTTTTGTTTTTTAAAATTAGTTAAAAAGGAGAGTGTTGGAGCTCTGTGATCCCGCTATGGCTGTGGAATGCCCGTTCCCATTGCCCTGGCTCTCTGCAGCACTGCAGTGTTTCACCCATTCTGCTACAGCCCCACTCTCCAGCCCTGTAGGCAGTGAGCATGGCAGAGCCTGGAAAACCTGGTGCAGCTCAAGGCAGATATTATTCCTTGTTTTTCTTCTGGGGCTGGTCAGCTTCTCTCTACACAGGAATATGAATGGACACTCTTTCTCAAAAGAAAACCCCATCTCTCTTTGTTTAGCATTTGTCTAGTGCTATCTAGCTGCTCCAGGTATGCAAGATACTTGGTGGATACACAGAGATTTATATGATTTTATATTTTAAAGGTATACACACACATCCACATATGTACTTGCTTTATTGCCACTAGTGATCTTTGATAGGATTTGCCTATTTTTATGTTTTCTTCATTCTCCATTAAAAAAATACCTCTCAATGAGCATATGATCTGATATCAGTATTGTCTGAGCAGTATTTCCATGATGACATTGTGACCCAAGCCTGTGATGCCAAGAAGCACTCCTGCTCAGCTCCTGCAGGCAGAAATGTACAGCCCAGGTTAGGTAATGCATGAAAACTTGCCTCCTCCTCAGGCATACAGAATTACAGTAATTTGGAAATGACTGGAAATGGTGGTACTTCCCATCCACTCTTGGAAGTGCAATAGTTAACTCCCAAGTCCAGAACCACCACAGGAGAAGTTTCTACTTTATTATTGGACTCTCTATTGGGCTATTGTCCCTCTACTTGTAACAGATGCTTCAGCTTTATCATGGAAAACTGGTTTTTTTCTAACGTAAATTCCTTTCTCTGGTTTCTTCTACTACTTGATTGACATTTCATATGCATACTGGTATATCAGCATGGAGTTTTTCTAAAAACCAGAAGGTAAATACAGCAAAACAATGAAGAGACACCACAGTTTCAAAGGGAGTTACCTCAATTGCTGGCCTTTGACTTAGCATAAATCAGTATCTAAGGAGTTTCATTAATGTTTCATTTTCCTTATCAGAAGTCATCCACTTTCTTTCTGTCTGAGCTGCTGCTGAAGAATACAGCAAAGAAAATTATGGTTTTTTCCATTAATTAGGGGTTGTTTTTCAAATCACACAGCACTCTGTGAATAAGCGGATGCATATTGTGTGTGTAGATAAACAATCATTAGTACAGTTTGTAAATATGCAATATATACCCAGAGAGTGTCCTGATATTTTTCACACTATTGCCAAACAAGTTTGTCTCTGTCTGGAATATGAACAGCATCAAGTGACATGTGGAATCTGGGGATTCTGGATCGCCCTGCCTCAAAATAGAGGCTGTGATGCCCTAAAGCACTCAGTAAACTCTGCCCTCTCCATCCACAGGTCTCAAACACGTGAGTCATGGTAGGCAAGCAGGTGTTTATCTTTGGCTTATGGTAATTTAGCAAGTATCAAATACAGTTGTTAACAGCCAGACCTCTCAAATGCATGGCAGGGGTAGGAAGTGGGTGGAACCAGAGGGTTAGTCATGCCATGAGCATACATCCTGGGTCTTTGAGGTCCAGGAATAATTAGTTGCTCTTGCCCATGGGTGTGTATCACAGAGATGCACTTGCACACTCTGTGGCAGGGTTCACGACTGCTCAAGAGCCTCGTCCCCACAATGGGGGCTCACCCTTTGGAGTCAACAGATCTGGATGGATGGATCCTGAGTAAGCCATCTCTGGCAGAACACAGTGCCACACAGAGGATTAGTGCAGCTATATTCAGTGCAGTGAAAGGCAGATATAGAGGTGCAGCCCCTTCTCTTCACCTTCTCTGTACTGCAGGTGATTTCAAAACAGTGTCTGAATGCAGCTGTTATGGACTATAAGAACAAATGTTTATAATAACCTAAATAGCAAGGAGCAAATCACTTTGTGAAGGAAATCACTATGGATAACATCTTTCTGTTTTCCTGTAACTGGATCATTCTGCTTAGCTCATTGTTGATGTCCCATATCTGTTGACTGCCTGTAACTGGAAACACAAACAGATGGAATGATGAACACTTCTAGCAGTCTAGGAAGTCTAACCATCATGTTAAGCTGACTTTCAAAATAACTGTGTTGATCTACCTGACTGAACATAACAATCTACCTGACAAAACATAACAGGCATAACAATTTCCTGAGCAGGAAAACCCTTAAGTTGGCCCAGGGTGATTTACTAGTTCGGAGGCCTTGATCAGTGGGGTATGAAAATTATGGAGGGATGTTTCAGTGGTCCTTTTCTTTGTCACTGTTCAGCTGTCCTTTTCCTCAGAGTACAGACCTGAAAGATCAGAAATTGCACTGTTCAGACGCATTTGTTTGTACCAGATGTCCAGCTGTTCTTCTGATCTCCATCTGTATCTGTCTGTGTTGCTGTATCACTTCCATTGATATTATTCCTACTGGTAAATGAACAAATGCAATCACAACTTCCACGTCTCTCCCAAGGAAATAAAATCTAAAATTTTTCCATTCGTCTAATGACTGCCACTGGAAGAACTGTTGGAAAGGGCCATCCTGAGCAATGCTCACTTCCACTTCAGGCAGGAATGCTTCTTAGCTCTGAGAGGATTGTACATCACTGATCATTCTCTTCTATAACTTTTCTCAATTTATGTTAGTCTTACTTTGCTCAAAATGGCTCGAGATCCAGCCTTCATTTAGTACATTTATTGTATTTGTGACTGGGAAGATAGATAATGGAAATACTTGCTGAGAAAATAGGAGCCTTTGAGATACTGTTCTTGGCCATTTATTTTAGAAAAAACTGTGAGATCAAGAGAAAGTTATTATTTCCAGTGGGCTTCAGATATAGCTGTAAGTTTCATACTGAAAAACATGGAAGTTTCGTCCTCTATACCCAGAAATGATCTGAGCTGACAGATAAAATAAACACACAGCAACAAAGAAGGCACTCAAGGTTTATCATCCCTAGTCTTATTGATGAATGATGCCTGTTAATCAGTCCCAGAGAGCATTAATAAAGCAAATAAACCCAGCTGCTTTAGCAGGCACAAGAAGTCTTTAGGTCTGGATAAAACACTGAAAACATTTGGTTCTTTTTTCCTATGTAGGGTTCTCCATTCTTGGACAATCACCCTTCTCTAGAGTGGCAGGGAGGGATGTCTTCACCTTAGTCCCCCTCTACATCAGTCTTCCTCATGCCTGGATTGGTATTGCACTTATGCAGTCATTGCTCCTGGCATTTAACCACGCCTTGGCACCCTGACAGAGTCTTCTTTGCTTGCAGTCCTATTCCAGCTGTTCCAGGGTTCCTGGGCCAGGCCTGAAGCCTGCAGTCCACAGACGTCCCATTAGGCAGCCTGCAACTCTATTGCTTCCTCTACTGCATTTAAATTAAGCCTGCTCACAAGTTTTGCATGTGAAAGTATGAGAAACGCTCAATAGCTCTTCTGTGTTTGTCTTCTGCCGAGTTAAATAATCTCTTTGACAATCTCCCATGGGCTTTCCTTGAGAGCAATAATCCCCACTGCCTCCCTGGCTGAACAGGGGTGTGCAGAGTGGCACAGGCACCTGCTCACAAAACCACCACAGCAAGTTTTCTGCAACTGCCAAAAAAACTGCCTCACCCAGAACTTGGTCTGGCTCCAGGCTGGATTTGTTCAGCCATGGGCTGTTTGTCTTGCTTTGAGCAGCAACATGTTGAGAAGTCAAATTGGTGTGGAAAATTCAGACTGGTGAGTATTAAGGTGGGATCTGGATTCCCAACCAAAATTAAGGGCTTTGAGAAACTAGTGATCTGTAAAATAAATGGAGGTTGAAGACAAGGGGGAGTGAAGCAGGACTTGCCAGAGAAAAGTGGTGATTTTGTGTGACACACTTGAGTGGATGTGAACTGTTCAGATGTGGATGTGAACAGTCTCAGACATAATAAATGAGGCTAAAAATTATGTTGTTTCCTGTGGAGGTTGCATAAGTTTGCACTGGGAGTCTTCAATACCCTGCATGTTGAGATGACAAATTTTAGGATTAAAAATGTAGAGGAATCATCCAGTGGGAAAGGTCTTTTTTTTGAGAGGTATGATTGATAGCTGAAATACTGGAAACCGCAGTCATCTGTTTGCAGAAAGCTTTCCCTCAGTACACAGTTAGATTTCTGCCTTCATAAATATTGTTCTTTCAGGACATATTTGCTAAATCATGTCCAGTTCACTATAATTTGCCAGCCCCATTTAACTTCATTAGTGCTGTGGCCCGTTCATATTGTTTAAAATGCATAGTGTTTCTTGGGAATGGCACATAAGAAATTATGCAAACTGTTTAGAATAGCTTCACCTCAAGCATTCAGCATGGGTGAGTTAAAAGGAATTTGAGAGAACTGCATTGTACTGACACGTTACATTAAGGTCAATAATTAAGTAATGTGTGTGCACTAACACATATAAGACAGTAAAAGAAATGGATGGTAGCAAGCACCCTGGCTTCCAGGGGTGTGTGGCCATGTAGGGCCACATTCCTCACTGCAATGCTGCCTGCTTTGGCAGAGTTAGAGCAGACCTGCCCTTTTTTTGTTCCCGTAGTGATGGCAGACATATAAACTTATACTGAATACAGTGCCATACTGCAACATTGCACAGCTGTCTACAGTTTGGGTGAAATTAGCAGTGCTGTGTCTGTTGATCTGAGATTTGATCTGGCCAGATATTCAATAGATGTTTCAGATTAACACAAGTGTGTGTATATGCTTATTTTTTCATTTTTCCAAACTGTAACTGTACCCTGATGTTGCCCTCTCCCTGGTGGCATCGGAATGGTACTGATAAAGTATATCCATTTTACCAATGCAAACCAAACAAAATTTATGAAAAAAGCATGTGCAAAAAAAGTGTATCCTAGCCAATAATTTTGATGGACTGTGGACATTGCCCTTAACTGCACAGAGAAGACTGGCTGTTCCAGGCTGTCCTTGTACACAGTCAGGGCTGGAGCAGATCTCAGACCACATGAGTGGCATTAACTGGCTCTTATCCCACTTCTGGGTACAGGGAATAAGCATTGTGATGGTCTATTCCCTTCCTTGAAGTTACAATAACAGCAGAGGATTGTGCTTGGCTTTAAAACCCTGCATGTGCCTCCTTGTCCCTCCTGATGTGCAGAGCACACCATCACTTCTGTGAGGTGAAATGCCTTCTGAGTCAGTGGCTTCTACTGAACCTGCTAATTGTTAAATATCTGTAATTTCCTTCTAACCTCTCTCTCCCTCTTTTTCCCCTCTTCCTTTAGTATATTCTTTGCTACTGTCCAACTAATTCTGGCACCTTCCCACATGGGAGTCTCTCAGTTTGCTCCTGGATTGAGCATCTCCTTGTAACTTGCATTAAGTGGTTCAGAAGGGTAAGGCTTACAGTAACAGTCTATATTCTTCCAGGAAGCGTGTGTTTTAGGTCAAAGAATAAGCATGTTATTCTAAAGACTGTTGAATAGTGATTAAAACCGTAGGGAAATTAATTGTTTATTCAATGAAGTGGAAGGCTGTGCTGGATTCCCTGGCAACAGGCTGAGGTACTGTGTCGTGATGCAATTGCTCTCGTTCCCCTAGAGCCTGACACCAGCCAGGGCCATGGCGTGACTGTCCCAGGCTCCCATAGCCAGGGCAGGATGGGTTGCCTTCACAGAATGGTGGACTGTCACAGAGAGATGGGAAGTGCCACAGCAGCTCCAGGCTGCTTTGCCATTCCAAGAGTTTTTTCTCCCTAGGAAACCCCTGGCTGAAACAGCATGATTCCCATTGCAAAGCTGCACAAGCTGACATTCAGAGTAGGGGACTTCCTTAAATAATGTCATATTCCATGAACTTTCCATACCTTCCCTCCTTATTATTTAAATGTTCTGATTCTGTGAATTTCAGCTGGGGAGGTTCTGGTGACTGGGTTAAATTTTGCAGTTTACCACTTTTGCTCATCTTATTGTTTAAGTAAAATGCTGACCATAGTGGTCAAAAGGCCTCACTTAAATTTCAGTCATTTGCCAACCCATGAATTGTTTTGCATGCTTTCTGTTGGTGATTTACAAAGCCATAAATGAAATAAAACCAAAGAGGAAACCATCACAAATGCCTATTTCACATCACCTTCTCTCTGTCTGTCTCTCACGTTTTATTGGTATAATTATAGCTCATCTCCCCATGTTCCCTTAGCAACAGATGAGGAGGAGGATGGCTGCCTGTCCACACCACTGCCTCGCTCAGAGGACATGGCAAGTGGTGCTGCTCTGCCTCCTGTCCCAGGGTGGGATGCTGCCAGAAGGGGAGCTTCTGCAGGATGACCCACAGCCATAAGTACTCAGACATGCTGCTTTGAAGTACCAGACAGGTTTCTCAGATGATCTCTTGGGGATTTTATTTGAGTTTTATAAGAAACATGCACACAATGTTGCTAGGTCTTGCACATTTTTTTGTATGATTATGTCCTGTTTTAAAACTGCACCCTAGTACAAGGGCCTGGCTTAGGTCAGCTGGAGAAGGGCCAGCAGCTTCCTGCACCTCTTCTCAGCAGAAGGTAACAGCTGAACTCAATTCTTGGGCCTCCTAGGCTACCAAAAGAAGGCAATCCCATTTCTGGTTACTCAGACACCTCCTTCCTGGCAGGTGCTGTTCTAGGGCTGGAGCTTCCTGCCTCTTCTGCATCCCTACCTGGCCGGTCTTCTGACTCCTGTCTTCCAGGGCCCACAAAGATGGAATTGTCTCACTGTCTTTGTAGAATAATAAATATCGTTTTCTACATCTTGTTATGTAGGAGTGGATTAGAAATCTCAATGGCAGTGCTCCCTGCATTTCTTAAAGTCTGATTTTCAGATGTGTGCTTCCCCAGAAGTCCTGGAAGAGCATGACATGGGTCAGTTCTTTGGTACTGATAGCCAGGGAAATGGTGAAGTAACCAGTAAGTGATTCAATGCTATCTAAGATGTCCAAGCAAAAGGAAGATAGAAAAAGGCTAGCAGAGTTGGCAGACACCATCCATTTTACCACCTTCCTGACCCTCTTGCCTGCATGCCTCTGTCCATCTCTTGTCAGACTTGGAGGAGGAGCTTGGTCACCACATAGCTGCACCCACTCTTGAGATGTGAGGGTCAGGGAGAAAGCTGTTAGGCTCAGGAATAGAGAGCAGATGGAAACCATTGTGCCCCATAGCCTTATACCCTGTACAATAGGTATCATGGTGCAATGTGTACAATAGGTATCATGGTGTGACCCAAACAGACGCAAAATCAGAAGTGTTCCTGCACTAGGGGAAAGGCTTCCTACAGAGGACTGCCTTTCTTGAAACATCTTGCATATAGTTGATACCATACCACACATGCCAGTCCCTGCATCTGCCTGTGGCTGAGTCCTGCTCAGAACAGGAGAGGGGGGGTTCACCTGAGAGTCTGTGCCCCCAGTATGGCCATAGTCTGCATTGCCTGAGGGCCCCATGGAAGTCGAAGGGAGAGGAACAGGACCTGTGTCCTGCAGGTCCCATCATCTCCCACAGCCCTAGATGCTCCTGGCATGTGGAGTGGCTGGCTAGAGCTGAAATCTGACTTCTCTGCAGCTTCACAAGGATGGGCTGAGGCTTGACACCTCCCCACCTGGTATCCTCTTGGCTAGAGCTCCTGTATTTATTTCCAAAACAAAACTTCCTGTTTGGCAAGGAAGCACGATAGAAATAAAGGCCTAGATGTTCTCAGAAAACCCTGGTTCAGGCATTGTCAGTCTCATTCTGTTAAGTTTAGAAAGATAAAGCCACTGGTATTGAAAAGAGCCTTGTCAAATTAAATCAGACCTATTCCTCTCTGGAAATCAATCACCCCAGTTTAGACTGGAATGATTGCGTATACTGCCTGAGACAAATTTCATGTTCCCCTCTCAGATTTTAAGGCACTCATACAGCCAGAGCAAGCTGCAGCTGTCTGCTGTGTAATTCCACACAAACTGCAGGCTTGGGCTTCATTCCTGCCTGTACAAGGGCTTGTTAAAGGTGCAAGAGTTCAAAACATGCAAAGCTGAAAGGACAAGACCAGACTTCAAATAGACAGATCTCCAACTAAACAAGTTTAAAATTGCTCAGAAATGTGCTTTATCTTTTTCAGAAATGTCAGAATACTTCTTTTTGCAGGATTGAGCATCAACCCCACTTTCCCATAGCGTGGCAGCATGTGGGCTGTAATGGGGCATGCCTTTTCTGTTTGGTGTGTGTCTCTGGGTGTCCAAAACAGGTAAGTCTCTTGTTCTTGAGAAGGTAACATAGTTATATGATTGTGTGAGGCCGCAGAAAGGTTTTCCAAACTTCTCCTATGGACTAAGTGACCTCACTACAAAATCTTACTATTTTATAATGCAGAGTATGCTGCAGTGCTACTCCATCCACATCTCTTCTCTGACTCTGCTCAGTGTCGTTACTAAAGCCAACATAAAATCACAGGGAGGGAGTAACCTTCACCTGCAAACCAGGGTGTAAAGGAAGGGGAAAGTTCAGTCAAGTCTTGTTTCTGTTTTACCCATTGAGGTGAAATTTGCAACACTTGAATTCTGCTGAACTTTTCAGAGATGAACAAACAAGCACCAAGTACAGGTCCTGAAAACAGAACAGGGCTTAGAGACATCCCTGGGGAACCTCCAAGTGATTGTTTTCAGGGAAGAGTGGTGCACATGGTCGATTATTCTGTCTGACTGTTCTCTCCATTTCCTGGTTGGTTGGGAAACATATTTCCCCTGACTTCAAAGACATGTCGGCAGAACTGAACTCCCTGTTTGTGAGTCCACTGGAGTCAGACTAGGGGCAAATATAGACCTGAAACAGACCAGCTCTGGCAGCCTGACTGTGAACAGAAACCACCAGCTGTTGACAGTACAAAAACTATTCAAAAAATCTCTAGTGCCTGGTACAAGTTGGCTCCTTCTGTCCACCATGAGTGACAGCTGTAGAGAAGTCTTTGGAGAAGCAGAGCATGCCTTTCCCGTTTCCAGAAACGGAACCTGCCTTGGCTGGCCCTGCCTGAGGGGTGCATTGGTTTATAGGCCAAATGCTCAGAGACATGGCATAAAAAGGTACAGGATTGCTTATGATAAGATGTGGGTCCAAGTCTCTTTCTGGTTCAGTTCTTTCAAGAGAAATGTCAAGTGTGTCCATTCATCTTCCTGCCTTCTCACCACCAGCTCTTCTGGACTCAACACCAATGTCCCTAGTGCTGAGTAACTAGATCCCACAGTCAACACAAACACCGTGGAACTTTCCTCTTTTGGAATAACATAAACACCATCAAGCTTTCTTCCTTTGGAACAATCTCTCTGTTCCCCAGGCAGTTTCAGAGACCTCATGGCTTTCACTGGCCAGCTTGCTGACTGACAGAAGGTAACAGCTGAACTCAATTCTTGGGCCTCCTACAGTACCAAAAGAAGACAACCCCATTTCCAGTTACTCAGACACCTCCTTCCTGGAAGGGACTGGTCTGGGACTGGAGCTTTTTGCCAGTCCATCTGCAGTGCTTAGCCTTGGAGATGTGTTGAAATCAAGAGATCTCCTAAAGAGCTGGACCATTTGCCTTGATGCTAAATAGCCTCACACTCCACTTTTTGTGCTCCACAGGCACAAAAAGACAGTCTTCATCCCTTTTCTAGGCTGCATCAGCATTGATACAAACTGTTTGTCAACATTTTGGGAGATAAAATATTTCCTAGGGTCAGCCATAATTCTTCCCACCTTCAGTCTTCTGAGGGACTGGGACCACAGAGTTAGGAAATATTTGAACATGTCTTTTTAATTGATCTAAGTGGTACTTCACTTCAAAATTTACTTCAGGGGCTTTATTTGGGAGTAGTGTAAAATCCTATGGTAGTCCCTGCCCTAACGTGCATTAAGTAAGTAAATTGTAGTGAAATGTAGGTGTTTCCATATCTGCAGAATTGGGACCACCTTCTTAGAAGGACATTGATCTCTAAGATATCTCAAATATAGTGCAATGTTGCAAACTTTGGTTCTGCAATTTCAAGCCTCATATTGGCTCAAGAAGTGGTTGACTGCTTAGGCTGAAAGATATTTTAGGGAAAGCGTCACCTTGGCCCAGCTAGTTTTAAAACTCTTTTCTAAATGTCCACAAACAACCAGTCCTGGATATAACCTCTGGGTTTTGATGCACTTTGATCTTTTCTGCTCTTACCTTCCTTATGCACGTTTAGCCAAAGTCACTGGCTTATGCTGAATAAACTGTCTCAATGGGATTTTATGCATGTATCCATGTATTTATGCAGTATCAGGCAGACCTAATTTGACTAAATAAAGCTCATGCTGCCCCACAGTTATCTCTGTCAACAGTGCTTGAAGAAACTCCAATTTTCAATATGGTAACTAGAAGTACCATGGCTTATCTTGTATTATAGGTCCAAATTACAGACCACAGAAGGAGGCAGGAGAAAACCTGCCAGTGTGACACTCTTCAGCATGAGGAAGCCTGAATAAATCTGGAGAGCTGTAACTGAACCTCTTCCTGTAAAATACATCCCATTACAGAGCAAGTGGATCTGTAATAATCTCCTTTGATCTCTGCCAATGCATGTATTTACTTAGGCATTGTGCAGGCAACAAAAGAAATACATGTTGTTTTCTAACCCCCATCTGTACTTATCAATATCTGTAGACCTTCTCAAACCCACTTCCATTATGTGTGGGGTCCCAACCTATTCCTGTGCGTGACAATTAGAAAGTGAACCTTCCAGACTGTCTTCTCCCATTCATTGTTATTTGATCAGGTGAAGAAATACCATGAAATAATCACCAGGATTAGCTTTTAAAATGGTTTTAAAGTGCCTCTTTGTTACTATGACTGGACCTGGGACAATGGTAGATGTGCCTGAAAAGTCTGCTAGAAATCAAAATGTGCATTGCATGTATCATAGGTTCTGATTGTAAATGGCTGGCCTTCAGATGAAAAGGCCAGCTCTCTGGGCAGCTCAACACTGTGACATAGCTAAAAAAATAATTGGCTATATTAGTCAATGCATAATAAAGGCTCTAATCTCTACCTTTGTATGTTGCTTGTACCAGAAGATCTACATGTTTATACTAAGGGTATTGGATTTGAGGTAGGGTTTGCCTCTTCTCAGTATCTTCCTTGCTTCCCAGTGTACTGGCTGCTCCTACCCAGAGACCACTTGTTTGTGCAGTACATGCTTGGACAAAGGAAAACAAAGGTAGATTTATTTTTCCTTGGCTGACTGTTGCCTTATATTATTTTGATATTTTCACTTCAGTGATAGGCTGGAATCATACTTCTATCAAAAAAAATCTCAGTGGTAACCATACAAAGCCCCTAAGTTTTAAAATTACATATGCTTAAATCTGGGGTGACACTTCCCCTTGCTAAATTTCACAGTCTTATATGAGGGATGGACCCACCTTAAAGAAGTAATTCTAATCCTTTTTTCTTCCCCTCTGAAATAAGCAAAGATCCCTATTTTAACCACTCCTCTCAAAAACAACCACGCTGTTCTCAATAGATGTTTTTAAACAAGAGACTGTGTGATTTGATACACTAACCTACATGGAAAACTTCAGCTAAAAACCCAGGTGAGGTTCATAAACTAGTAACAGCACATGGTCGAATGATACGGTAATGAGTTTTCAAGGCCAGAATCAGATGAAATAGTTAAGATTTCAGAATAAATTGCTGGACACTTGTTGGCATTAGGAGAATTAGTGTGGGGCAGATTCCACAGCCAGTTACAGTCTTTTGTGAATCAAGGATTCCTCCTTTTTTCTTGAAGTGATGGTACAATTAATATTCTGCTGACAGACTGAACCTCTCCACAATCAAGCCTAAATAATCTGCCGAGCCGTGCACTGCACTTATCAGTTTGTGTTGGTATATTAACTATACTTCTGTGTATACTTCTATGTGTTATACCTTCTTACTAGCAATGATATGCTGTAATTAGCCTCCCTCGAGTCTTAATTTCGGAAGCAAAGTTAGTAATTTCAGCTCATCTGTTTTCCAGCGTATGTACACATGTGCTAACACACATACACAACAAAATATTCAGCTGCCAGAACTGTGTGTCTGAGTTGACAACTGTTTTAAGAGCAGAACACAATAACCATTAAGCTCAGGAACAAGATCAACAAGTATTTCTGAGCTGCTCTTTAACTTCTCATTCTGTAATTTATCTAGTAATTTTTAAAATGACCAGAGTGTGTGTCTGTCTCACTAAGATTATATGGGATTTCTCATACTTACCAGGGTATAACTAGCTCTTTGTCCCATCAATGTGAATTTCTTTGGAGCGACTACGGAATCCTCATGTGCTCGGCACGAGCTGATGCACTGAGGATAATGGATTTCTCCCTACCAAATTGGTAGCTTTTAAATTCAGGCTGCCTGTGATGAAAGTCATGCCACGTCCTGTCTTTAAGCTTAATTCCCTCTTCAACCTACTTTCTTACCCTATACTTGTGAGAGATCAATTTCCCAACTGTCTTCTGGAAGATTGGAACTCTGTGATTAATATGTAAATTATTTTTGGTTTTTTATTAGCTTTATGTGAATTATGTTTAACCTATTGGTTCTCCATATTTCCAAACATGTCATACTCATCCATTTCAAGGATATAGGGCATTTGCTGGCAGAATAATCAAATCCATACCTAGTGTAATAAGAGTAAGTGAAGGGAAGGATGTGATTATATGACCAGGGTGAGCTATCATGGCTTTAATCTCACAGAAGTGTTCTCCTAGATTTGGCAGTGCAATGCAAGATTTTCATTTGCATTTCCCAAGCAGCCCTTGGGAAGTAACCCACTGTTGTCATTGCAGCTGTTTCATGGATAGTTGCAGTTGTTTCACTATTTATTTTGTAATCTCTTTTCTAACAATCAAGGTAGCCTAGGGAGATGAACATGATAAATTTGAATTTCCAGGGAAAAACATCAGCTGACACCACCAGCTTGTTTCTCCTTCACTCACCACCTCCCCTGCCTCTCATTTTAGCTAATCCTCTCTCCACCCAAACCATTTTTCTGGTTAGTAGAAAATGGATCGAATGTCTCTGTCTGTGTGTGTCATGAGTCTCTGTGTGACACTCTGCTGTGTCTCTGTCATGAGTCCAGGCTTGAGCTCCCTGCCCAGGAGCCACCCAAAACATAGGAATGTCCCTTCTGCATCAGATCAAAGGGGACCTGACCCAAGACTGGGGATTTTCACAACAGCAGATGCCAACAGAGAGAAATAACTGCATCCAGTATAGGCATTTCCATCAGAGTTTGCCATTTAGGTTCCGTCTGGAGAAAAACTGCTACCCATGTGAATGTTTGATTCACCTCCCCTAAAGCAAATGCTTAAAATAGGGCTAATGAATAGCTCCCTAAAGTGTGCCTTTTTCTGTCACTGGAGCATGAAGGACCCGGGTTGAGAAGGTCAGCTGTTCACATCTTGATTATCAGTGTCTGAAAGTCAAGCAACGTAAGTCCCACTCACACAATGTTTTAAGACAAAACCTTAGGTTTTCTCAGGGCTCAGTCTTGAGGGAGGGAATAAAGGAAGGAAAACTGGAATATTATTTGAGTAAAAAGGGTAAATGCATAAAAAATATTGAAATTAGCATTGTTGCCATGACTGTGCTGGTTATTCTACTTATATTGTCTGAAATCCTGTGTCTTAAATATTTAAGGTGTAGATTTTGGAGTCCTTTGCTGCATACTGCTGTGTCTATTCACTGAAAACCAACAGAGCTTCATTTTTATTGGTCTTGTTTTAGGGCTTATGGATTGTGTATATTTTATTCCAGCAAGCTACTTTACAGAGACTTATTGTTTATTAAACTCTACAGGGTTTATTGTTATCCAATAAACAAACATACCCTGAAAGAAATAAGGCTTTCCAATGATGATTCTCTATTCAAGGTATATTTTGGCATTCTGGTCTATGCATAGAGAATATATAGTGGCCCATCTCTGTTTTAGACACTTGTTTTTATGGTGAAAGGCAGAAGGGATAATTCAAGCCTGATGTCTGGTTTGTATTAATTGAATTATAAATAATGAGGTAAAATGTTGTTTTCTATCAGCTCTCCCTGAAGGATCATCCACCATATGCATAACTGTCTAGGTACTGAACTTCAACTAATATACACAATAAAAAAAAGGGGGGAAAAAAAAAAGAAAAAAAAAAGAATTTGAAACTTTTCTAATCCAAACTTTTCTGGTTTTTTTAGCAAATTTTCATGTGATAATACATAGGATGGGATAATCAGGGATTTTAGTTTCAGGGGCGTGAATTCTGAATTGCCACTTTTATAGTACTAGCCTAAGCAGGAGAGGATAAGGTGCTTCTGTCACCAGTAAGTGGTAGGTGGTGCAGAATTTATGTGGGAAAGCGTCTTGTAATTCTGGTTCTGGCACTGAAGGAAGTCTTTCGTGAAAATGGTGGGCAAAAACTTTGAAGGATAATTCTTGGTTGTTCCTTGTTAATCTCTTTTTTTCATATACGGAAGGACAAGACAAACTGAAAACCACAGGTCTGCATGAGAGCCACTGCAACACTTAAACCACCATGTGATTGCAACTAGTATAAAAAATAGGAATTTAATAAAGTAATTTCATTGTACTTTCATGTGAGTCTGCAGTGTGCCCTAGCAGCTGGTCAAGGGAGGGGATTGTCCTGCTCTGCTCTGCATGAGTGTGGCCTCACCCCGAGTCCTGGGGGCAGTTTTGGGAGCCACGATATCAAAAAAATATAAAGCTATTGAAGAGTGTCCAAAGGAGGGCCATGAGGATGGTGAAGGGCCTTGAGGAGAAGCTGTATAAGGAGCCACTGAGGTCACTTGGTCTGTTCAGCCTGGAGGAGAGGAGACTGAGAGGAGAGCTCATTGTATCTTCAACATTGTCATGGGGGAAGACAGAGGGGCAGGTACTGATCTCTTACTTTTGTGGCCAGGAACAGAATTCAAGGAAACAGTACAAAGCTGAGTCAGGGGAGGTTTAGGTTGAATATCAGTAAAAGGTTCTTCACCCAGAGGGTGGTTGGGCACTGGAACAGACTCCCCAGGGCAGTGGTCACAGCACCAGCCTGACAGAGGCCAAGAAGTGTTTGGAAAATGCTCTCAGGCACATGGTGTGACTCTTGGGGTGCCATGTGTAGGGCCAGGGGTTGGACTCAATGATCCTGATGGGTCTCTTCTAATTTAGCATGTTCTATGATCCTATGATTTTCATTTCCTGTCATTTTTTTCCCCTAGACTAATCTTGGATCATGAAAGGCAAGTATGACTTGGAAGACATGGTCTGTCTGGCTTCACTTCAGAAGTGCTTTGCAGCAGCCACCACGGAGTTGTGCTTGATGTGGTGTGCAAGAAACAGCAGCTTTGCTGTAATTCCACAAAGTAGACATAGGGAAAGGTCTACAACATGTTACAGGCCAACAAAAAAGAAAGAGAGTCAGTCCTTGTAAGACAGTCCTATGGCTGAGAATTTTTATATTAACTTGCTCCAAGACAGCAAAGCCAAGTATTTTCTCTTATGTCTAGTTTCCTGAATTAATGGTCACCAGGGGGCTTTTGAAGGAGCATGAGTCAGTGGTTTCACTTGAGGGCACCAGATACACTCAAAGTAGAAATGAAGGCAAACTCTTTTAATATGCTTTGGGGACAAATACAAACTATAAGGAAAAATCATGTTCATCCAGCCATCAGTTTTAAAATGAAGTATAAAGAAGAAATGTCAGCCTTTACACTGTTCAAGTTTATTCTGAATTTTTAATATTAGCCTGTTCTTTACAGTTGAAAAAATGCATGCACACATAGATCACAAATATATAAAAATGTACTTCTTGTATATATGTCTACACATATGTGTTAAAATTGGGAGTTGCAAACTCCATTGGGCACTTTTGACATGTTAATTTTTAAATAATCCTCACTGAATATACCAAGATTCCACCTAAAGGATTCATCATGTTTCCTTTGAATCAGCATAAGGAGGCCTGGAAATCTAAAAGAGTAAATGACCACTTGTCAGTAAATGACAACTCTTGTGATCTATGACAACTGGATGAAATTAATGTAACACCAAGGAACCATTAATTCAGATGGAAATTTTTTTTAAAAAACCCTTCATGGAGACTGCAAGCTGCTTAATCAGGGTGTTGCTCCTAAAATCTGTCTGCACTTTTATAAAATAATCCTATTAGCATAGCACATCTGGAATACATCTTTCAGGACTTTAAACTAATGCAATCAGAGGTAGAAACAATATTTCATCCAGCTCAAATCTCTAAATCTGCTTGCTGTCTAGAAGATGCCATATAATATTTATAGTCTATGCCACACTAGTAACAAGAGTAAGTTAGATCTTATTATTGCTGAGTGGTGAACCTTTTCATTGTGATAAAACATTGAGCAAGCCATTAAAAATGAAATAATGGCTTATAGAAATATTATGTACTGTAATGCTTTGCAGTGGCTGTAAAGCTATCCACCTCCCATTTATCAGTGAGTCTGGTGATTACTTATCAATAGCAATTGAGCTGCAAAGCTCTTTCTGGGGATGAATAAAAACCTGCAGAGACCCAGTGATGCACACAGCCTATTTATGGTGGTCAGCCAATGGATTTTCAGACTCAGGGCTCACTATAGCCAACACTGGTTACAAGAAGGGAAAAGAGAAAAGAGAGATGCAGGAATTTGTTCCACACAGACAAGAGTTTTTAAGCTCCTGGCAATATTGGATCAATGCTATTTAGGCCTCCATTTGGCAAGGACTTAAAAGTGCTTAAATTCAAGCAAATTAATAGCTTCAGCACATGATGCTACTGGAAAGCCCCATAAACATCTGAGTATTAAGAGTCATCTTGGCAGAATTCCTTTACATTTTCTATATTTTCTAATTTATACTTTCTGTACATAGTCTTTATCTCTTAAAGGTAAGCAAGAGTTTTGTGAAACCAAGACCTCTGCACCTGGGTGTCCCCATGCACAAATTATTGCTTATTTGTCAGCCTAATGAATTATTTTGTTGACACTCAACAAACACTTGAATTTACAGTCCTGTTCCAGCTTTTAGGAGAATCTGGGTAGCCTTTTTCTTCCTTTCATTGTAACATATTTTCTCTTTCCATGTAAGCCTATATAGTTTTGTATGCTTTTCTCTTCAGTTACTTAGTAGAAACTTTTATATTTCAAAATTTCAGATGGGAAAGCCTGAGGGAAATTGCCCAGCAAAAATGAGAGTATTTGTGACCCAGTTGTTTTTGAAGATGATGGTCTTCTGTTGACAGTAGTTCCTGGGCATCATTATGAGTCACATTTCCAAGTCACTGATGACTTCCTAAATTAATCTGATACAAATAAATTCCCTGTTATTGTTAGCATATCTCTTTTCCCCATGACTAGGTCTGAAAGGTGAAAAAAGTGCCCATTGTGAAGTCACCACCATAAAAAATGTCCATCTATGAGAATTGCCTTTTTTTTTTCTATTCTTCTTATGATCACTCCTGTGTGATAGTACTCCTAGTCATTCCTCATTTTGGAATAACAAGCCTCTGATGAAAGACAAGAGACAGAATGGCCAAAACAAACACTTTTTTGCCATCCCCTTTATGCTTCCCTGTGTGGCTGTGGACAGAGGCTCTTCTGAGAATGGCCAAAGCAGGGAAATGAAAAAGCAAAGAGAAAAGGAGAGACCTGGGAACTAAGCAGTGCTGTAGAGGTCTCTCACTGTAACATCAAGACAGTGTGGATATCTTCTCTTTCTAGCACAGATGGATTGTGAGTGTGTGTGTTGCTGGCACTGGCTCCATGCATGTAGCCTTATTATCTAGAGCTTTGCAGTTCCACCTGTTCTTCAGAAAACATGTGTGTTGATTGCCTTGGTACTTTCCAAAATAAACCCAGGGTTTGCAGGTACAGGGCAGAGATTACAGCTCTGCCCTCCATGAGCATCCCAGGAGCCCAAGATGGGTAAAGAGTGGATAAGGGCAAGTAAACCACAGACACAGTCCAGGGTAGGTCAAAAAATCACAAACAGGTAATAAACTGCTAAGTGTGTCATTATAATCACATACCTCTGATTTACACAGAAAACACCTTTCCAGGGTCCTGGTTGCCAGGATACTCAGAAACTGGATTAATTGAAATTAAATAAAAGCTCTAAATGGAAAAGGCAAATATTTTAAAAATTGGGGTTTTTTAAAAAAAATTACACTCACATGATTGCATTTGATAACCTTATTACAAGTGAGTAAGCAAAGTATATATAATGGTTTTTTGTGCAAATACCCAATATATTCTCCGCTGTATATAAAATTTCACTCTATATTTTTTACAGAAGGACTGGGAAAATCATAATATTTCTTTTGTTTGTTTCCTATGGCAAAAGAGTTCCTATTTTCTCTCCATCTTTCTGTTGTAGGCAGAATCTCATTCCCCAGAGGAGGTAAAGCAAAGATACCATAATGAATATGATATAAATTCCACCTCAGGACATGTTCTACTTCTTGAAAAGGAGTTAAAATTAGAAATATTTCTTCAAATAAAAGTGTGTGTCACTTCACTTTAGAGGTCCTCAGAGTTTTTAACAGCTGTATGAACTGGGGAAGTGCTGAAAGATAAAGCATCCTAAACACCTCTTCTGTTTGAGCTTGTGTGAGGACAACCTGTAGGTTCCTGTGTGTGGGGGGAGGGAAATAGTCACCAGAAAACAGCAGGTCCAGGAGAGAAAAACTGTGGGCTCAGGAGGGTGTGAACATCCTGCACACTGGTGGCCCTGCTTAATCTCTGAGACCTGAGAAGCTCAGGACACCCAGAGTTGCCTGACAGTGTCCAAGGCCACCCCACACTTAGGACACCACCATGAAGGTGCAAAGACCATATATATACCTGATGTGGGCAGGCAGCCCTGGAGGGGTTGCTCAGACACCCATCCAGGAGCTGTGGCACATCAGGATGATTGCCCACTCCTGAGTGAAGTGTTGGGCCCCAGCCTGGGGGGCATAAAAATGGAGTGTACTGCCTGAATAAGTGCCTGGTATTCAAAGTAGTATCTTGGATTCCATTAATGATAACAGTTTCATTGGTAAAAGTTGTTCTACACCTATTAATCTGTCTCCCCTGACTTGATTCCTGGAGGGACAATAAAAGTAGAGTGTATACAACACTTACAGGGTCCTTTACTGTATTCTGATAAACTCCCCCAACAGAATCCATGTCTCGCTCTTCACACCAGTAAGGAGCCCTGAAAAGGTCACACATACAATTGTTGGCAGAGCTAAGATAAAAAGCAGTTTAGAGGAACTTTAGTAATATGTCTCTTTTCCCCACTGAAGATAGAGGGATGGGTTGAGATGAGAACTTAACTTAGAGATGACCAAAACCTATCTTTTAATTTTGGCAGCAAATTTATACCTTGACATGAGGCTTTCACGGGTGGAGATCCAATGCTGAGCTCAAGCAAAAGTAAAGGCACTTATTGGCACTAAAAATGTCCTGCTGTGTACAAGCAAATGACAAGAGAGAGCCCCAGCTTCAAGGGGTGTACAGAATAAATAGACAAGAAATGTGATGATGGCAGGGAAACCATAGCTGGCAGGGAAGGAAGGATGGCAGGTCCTTTGCAGGGCAAGTGCACTGACCCAACTGTGGGGCCATGCCCAGTAAAAATGTGCTTCCCTGTTTCTCTAGTTTTATGCCAAAAAAAATCAGTTTAGCAGCATTTCGTCTTCATTTCTATCTTGTCTTCATCTGACTTCTTTTGAAATAAACTAAACAAACAAAAAAAAAAAAAAAAAAAAAAAAAAAAAAAAAAAAAAAAAAAAAAAAAAAAAAAATTTAAAGTAGTCCTGGACAATGGAGGCTGGAACCACTACTAACTACTAGTCCCCAACTGTAGTACAGCATTTCAGGCATCAAAATGGAAATCCTCAAAAGTATCTGATAAGAGCAAAAACTTATCCAGTCTTCTCTCCCTATCTTGGTGTGGGTTGTATAAAATATAATTCCTGTTTCTTAAAAGAATAGTAATAATAATTCTTCACAATTAATAATTGTGAAGAAAACCATTCTTGCACCAGGCTTCAATTTATAATGAATGTGTTTTAATGGGAAAGCAGTTTACTGCTTTGGAGTATATTCACTTGAAAGTACAATGGGACAACTTCTGTGATGGCTTTCTCAAAGAGCACAGTTGAGAACATGAATCATTCATGATTTATCATCTGCAATTGATGTCTTATTTATTCCCTTCCTTTAATTTAATTTACTTCTATATATGGGAGATTAAATCACACTTCTCCTGCTTAGGCAAAACATAATGTGAATGAAAACCTAATCAGAGAGATGGCAGCAGCCTAAAACTGTTGTGCTGGGTAAAACACAAACAGGCGAGGTGCAAAAATGAAGAGGCGTGGTAGAAACCGTAACACCCATAGAAAATGGGTGGTAAGATTATTTTAGGTTACAGTAGTTCACAGCTCAGTTGGGCTGGGTGCTGAGCTGCCTTGATAAAAAGTTGCTTAAGAAATACTCAGATAAAATCAAGGTCTTCATTTCACTATCTTTAAGGATATCCAGAACTTAAGAATTTGCTTAACGCTCTGCTTCTTGCTGTCTGGGTTATGTGCCAGAAAACAGAGGTTAAAAATATTTACTTTCTCTGTGGTGTCTGCAGCTCTCATTCTGCAGGAGACTCCATGAGGATGGTGGTTCTCAAGAAATACTCCAAGGGTTTTGGTACTTTCAGTTTTAACACTTCATTGCCCTTTCATGGGCAAATACATCCCACTCCCAGCCCCCTAAGGTCCTCCAAAGTCCATTCTGCAATTTGGTAATGACAGCCCTTTTTGGCCTTGGCAAATTCAGCAATTCATGACAGGAGAAGAGCTCCTTGCCATTTCTCAGCCAGCTCCAGCTACTCCCACACTACTGTGTTGGTCCCCTACTCCAACCCTTGCACTTGAGCTGTGCCCAGGACTTGCCCCTTCTTACCCTCACACAAATGCCAAAATGTCTGGGAATTGCATGCAGGGAGAGCAGGGAAGATGGGAAGGGGACAATCAAAGACCAACTGGCTGCTAGCTCCCATCTTTCCCCAAGCAGGTGCTACCTGTGTCCAGAAAGAAATTTACTACTACAAAGGGACCCAAATCTGCAAAAAATATGGCCTTTGATTTGTAGCTAAAGGACAGAGTTGTTTACACTTATTTGGAATAGAAGTAATTTTTTCCTGGTATTTATAAGTAGGTAGGATGTAGCTGCACCTGATTTTTCCTTGTCTAGCTTGTTCTTTCACGTGGGCTTGTGTTATACTAAAAATGATCCAGATATGTTTTCTGAACGTCAGCTTGTTCATTTGAGTTTTAATTTCCCAACCAAGACAAGAAGCTTGAAAACTGATATCCCAGAGGGAAATTGGCTGAAATGCTGTAAACTACAGACTGTGCTAAAAGAAAGCCACCTACAGAGAAATATATCGGCACCAAACATATGTTTAAAATTGACTTTTAAAATAGATGTAACTGGGGATTAACTACTATCACTGTACTGGCAACTCAGCGCCAGTGTGTGTGCAAAGAGAGCATGGGGATTTTAATCAACTCATTCATTCATGTCAAGTCTTTGTAGCTTATGTAAAAAACAAACCTCAACCCTTCTGTATGTCCCTAAGTGCCCCTGACAGCTGACTATGATTTGATCAAAACACCTCTTTTTCTGAGTGCAACTTCCTCTTCCTTTAAAAATGAACAGTTTTAAAGCATCAAACCTCTAGCTTACTTTCATTGCCTTTTTAAAAGAAAAGTTTAACTTAAATATTAATGCTCTGGCTGAAGATGATTTATCTTCAGTGCTTTATTACTTATTAGACTCTCCATTGGCAAGGAAAAAATTTATTATGAGCAGAACCTACTCAATCAGCTGTTCAGGACTTTTGACACTCAGTGGAAAACACCCACAGAATCACTGATTAGTCTTTTTGCATGAGCAAAAGACTATTCAGAGGGAGACAAATGGGTGAGGCTTCCTGGCAGAAGAACATTCATTGTAAGCAGGGTTTGCAAAGGAACACAAAGGAGTATTCTCTGGGAGTCAATAGGTGTCTGGCAAATTCAGCTCACAGAGAACGAAAAAAAAAAAAGATATTTGGAGGAGATGCTGTTTGTGGTTATGTGGATTTAACCCCGCCCCAGTCATCAGGATATCTAATGAGCCCAGGGCTTGTACTTGCAGAAGTTTTGCCAGTTCAGCTGTGCATGGCTGGAGTCACATTGAACACAGGTGAGAGCTTGGCTTAAACCTTATATATCCCTCCAGAGACCACCAATCCAATTTTGTCACAGACTAAAACAGTGCTGTAGCAAAAGGCTCATATTTAGTTGTGTGATCCATTTTAGGGGGGTAAGTTCCTTGAATGCCTTTCTGTTGTAACAAGGAAACCACTACAGTTTGCTCACTGTAGAGGAGAGAGGTAGGTACCTCTGATAACACAGAACCTTCAAAATATGTGTATGGCTTTACTATCATCATCTGGAGGCAAGTGGAAAAAATCAATATGATTCTCTTTCTTGCAATACTAAATATTCCCCCCAAAAATGCACGATCAAGTGAGACATGTGAGATATAGCACTTAGCAGTGAAGTGATCAAATCTCCAGGACACCAGTCTGCACAGGCAGTGTAACATCTCAGTCCCAGTGATTAGTGTCTTTTACTACTACAAGTACAATATTTGGTGCCTAACACATTCCTCTGCTTTTCTTATGCTTGCCAACATTGATTGTGACTCACAGTAAAACAAAGGTAACTTTTGACATCCTTCACAAACTCCCACTCATCAATTAGAGACCATAAAGCTTCGATGTTTCGATGTGGAAATCAGTGAGTTTGAATGCTGGCTTGTGTGGCTAATGTTTATCCTTCAGCACATAATCGGCTCAGGGCTAATGAGTTGGAAGGGCTCGGATGTGGCCAATCAAGTTCAGGCAGCAGCTTATTCCAGAAACCTTCTATTTTTGGAGCAGCTGAACCATATAAAGACTTAACAGGTTATGCCAGATGAGTCTTGTTACTGCATCTCCCAAATGCTATGGATGATGGTCCTGCAGGACAGTAAGAAGAGTGAGCAACCTGATCTAGTGGAAGGTGTGTCAGCCCATGGCAGGGGGGCTGAAAGTAGCTTATCTTTAAAGTTCTTTCCAACTCAAACCATTCTATGATACTATGCCTCTAAGACTGTGTCAAAGTTGGCCACAATGATTTGGGAAACCTCCCTATCTTCAAGACTCTTGCATGGAGGCTGAAGTAGTAGACCAGCATTGCCTGCTGTGCCTCGGTATGGGCTGAGTTGTGTGTACACTGTCAGGATGGCACAGATGTCACTCTGAGCAGGGCTAATGGAGGGTAGGCAAGCCATGCTGAGTGTCCTTCCAAAGGAGACTTGGGCACAGTAAATCAGGCAGAGAACAGGTGACAAATGTTCTCCTCATGTCCTCTGCAACGTAAGGAAGTGTAAAGAGTAAGAAATATGGGCTCAGGAGGATAAGAAGTACCTTAAAGTTGCAAGATGCAAGATACAAGTTAAGAGAAGAAATGCAGATCAGGGGAACAGGGTCAGAGTACATGTGCTTGTAGCCAAATGAAGAGCCTGGTTCAACTGTTGAACAAATGTGGGTTCAGGACAGCATCTGTAAATGAGACAGAGAGATCCTTTGCCTCCAAAATGAAACCTAATGGGTGCCTGCTGATGCATAGGTGGCAGTGTCCCAAGACCCCATATCCAGCAAACCTGGATATGCTTGAGAGCACTGACAGTGATTCTCAGAGGAGATCCAGCCACCTTGGTTGTGACTTTTGTTGTGGACACAGGGCTGACAAAGCTGCCTTGCATTGCCTGGCACACACTGAGCCAGATCCTGCATGTTAACAGGATGGTTTTGCTCTGCAGCAGCTGGGAGCAGGGCAGAGGGAGGTCTCTACATCTGTGGTATGGATATAGGGTGTGCATGCAAGAGCATTTCTAGTGCTTAGCAGTGACCCAGCAGACACACTGTGCCTGTGGTGACATGAGCCATGCTTGTTGCCTTCTAGGGAAGGCGTGACGACCTGGTTCCAAGAGCCAGCACGGCAGCTCGGCCCCCCCCGAGCCACTCGGGCCACAGACACGCTAGACACCAATATGGTGGACGACAAAATGGCATTTATTGCTCTACATCGTGGGGTTAAATAGTCGGGGCTACTCTACGTCACATGGGGTTGGTTTGGTCTAGCTAGGATTAGTAAGGGGGGAATGGAAAAGTACCAAGAGTTAGGAGGGGGTCGCATACCAGAGAGGGTGATAAGATACTACAGGAGGTGATGAGATAAGCATAGAGGATGATGGGGGAAGGGGCCCTATCTTTCCGTCACAT
>VXBB01013358.1:233290-317311 GCA_013399915.1 Illadopsis cleaveri | reverse complement strand
TATCCTTTTTGTCCAAACATCCATAATGAGTAGCTAAATTTCTAAGAAGATATTTAAAAAGCTAGTCTTAATAGTACATTTTTATTTCACATACCCTTCACTCATCAATGGATAAATCCAAAATGTAAAGATGTGCTTAACAGAACAGCTACAAGTAATTAGTGCTGTACAGATATTTTTGAATGAACCCATGCAAAAGTCATCTGGTTTCAAGTTTCACAACAAAACTTATTAACTTTAGTTGAAACTCTATTCAGTCATGGATTAGAAATTTGAGTTATACTTTCTTGTTTCATTTTGGGATTGGGTTTTGTTTGTTTGCCTTTGTTTGTTTGGGGGTTTTTTGTTTTTGTTTTGGTTTTTTTGTGATTTTTTGGTTTTGTTTGGTTTTTTGTTTTGTTTTGTTTTGTTTTTTGGTGGTTTGTTTTTTGTTTTTTTTTTTGAGGGACCTGACAAAGTTCAGCACTTTCACATGGTTTTGACATGAGATCAGGTAACCCTTTGAAGCCAATAGGTTCAGAGCAGCTGCAGTTTGAGGTTTTGAAGCTGTAAAAACAGTCTATACCAAATGGCAAGTAGATTTCTGGAGGTGTGAGGTGTGTAAACTGAAACAAGAACGGTTTCAGCTGCACCTGAGTGCTGATGGCAGGCTGCACTGCAGTGCCCTGCTGCCTGCCAGCTGAGAGGGGGTGAGGTGTCTGGTCTGGCACAGGGGTGATGTGCTGGCAGGAGAACAGGTGTCACCAAACTTCACACCTGTGGGCTACACCAATGATCTGTTGCTCTGACATCTCAAGCGCCATGCTAGGGGTTAAATAACCCGAGCATCACCAGCACCTTGTTCTTAGAGCTCTTTTGGGACCTGTACAGGAACAGCAAGGGTAGGCAGGCAGGGGTGAGGCCCTAGGACAGACTGGGTTCTGCATTCCCCTCCACTGCTCCCATCTGGCTGCATGTGCCCTGAAGCAAAGTGTGTCTGAGCTAGTATTGTTCCTCTGCGTCTCCTTTTCCTCATGCCGACACATCCCAGTGTACCTGTGGAGCTTTGCTCTTGCTGGAGGGCTAGGCATTGGGAACAGAGTTACAGGGAAAGGAGGTTTTTCTAGCTCTGAATAGCAGCTAAGTGCTTGGTATCTGAACCTTTTGCTCACTGCTACCACCAAGTCTCTGGAAACCACTGTGCTGTGCAGTGAGCAGTTATCTGTGGCTCTACAGTTCCCTCCCCAGGGCACAGAGAAAGAGATTTTAGTTGTGAGAGGTCTGCTCTTCTCTTTTCCCTTAGATTGCTACTGCCCATATTCAGCAAGACCAGGGCAAGGTGGGAAAGTGACTTTGTGTATGTGGGAAGACCAGCTGTGTTTAATTTAGGGATGTAATTTTGTTTGCCCGGTCATTTCATTAGTTTATCAGAATATATTGTAGGCAAAATGAGCAATAAGAATAAATAAGGCTAGATTAATTGAACATGACAACTAGAAACACCTTAAAGCACATGCCAAAATGTGTTCCCATGTTGACCCTACTTCAACATAGCTTCAGCTGTGTGCTGTGACCACAGCAGTACCATCAGCTGCTGCTGGTTCTTCTCTTCCTCACCAACATCCTGCTCAAGCCAAGCAGAGAGAAGCTGAAACTCTGAGGAACAAGCAGCAGCTCCTGCCTACCCTTCAAGTAGTATCAAGACCAGGAGGAATCCATGGTTACTTGTGTTTGTGTTTAAGGAACGAAATTTAACCTGAAAATCTATCAGAAAGGGGCTGCTACAAAAGTGATAAGGAAGAGTGAGGAGAAACACATGGAAAAGGAAAGAAAAGGAATGAAAATGAAGGAATAAGTAGATAAATAAAAAAGCAAGCCAGAACAAAAAATTACTTGCCATACAAGCAAAATTCCTTTCTTTATTTCATCTGTGCTCACTTCAGTCCACGTGTAAGGGTTCTCAGAAGGTGATCTCTTTAACTGGGCTGTAAAGTTTAGCAGTAGAAAAAAGCAGAATAACATTTCTTGTTTGCAAGGAGAGATGTGAGAGATCAGTCCTGCAGCTGCTGTACCTCTCTATCCGGTGGCAGGTCCAAGTTGAGATGTGTTTATAGCTGAAATGGGCAAAAGGGCTGACACTTTCTATGCATGAAATTTGAGTAAATACACTCTTCCTTTTTCAGTTTGAGAGGTTTCAAGGCCCCTCTGATGCAGTGCCTCTGCTATATAGTATCAGGAAGTTGTTTATCTATTATGGTTTCGGGACATGTGCAAATGATGCATTCAGCTCCAAGTTTCAAGACTGAGCAGGACTGGAAGCGGTATGTGGTCCTGAACTGCTCACTGTGAGGCAGAGAAGTCTGAGCTTCACTTTGTTCATCACTAAATAGCAGCCTGAGAGGAAGCTGGGTTGGGCTGGATTCCTCAAAGATGAATGACTTTCATGTTGTACATAATAAACATTTTCAACAGAAATGCCCTTGGGGTTGGACCGATGCCACCTTCCATGAAAAGCCCCTGGAAAACTCACTGTAGCTCAGCAGGGACAGACCAAATCCTCCTGATGTGGAGGCAAGAGGGAGAACACTCTTGGCAAAGCTGTTGCTTGTTTCAGGTAAGGAACTTAGTAAACAAGGCTCTGAATAATTGTACCTCTGAAAAGGGATTGAGATGAAAATATGAGGAGCTTCATCAAAAGAGAAAACAATCGCATGTGAAGAAATACATCCAGCTTTACCAAGACTACAGTCTGGGCTGCCCAGCCCATTGTTTGAAGCTCTGTCAGAAGAGATTACCTGTTTCATATAGTAATCATAACTAGCATCCTAATGGATTAAAAATACCTCTTTCACATCCACAATGGAAATTTCTTTTTTGATTAACCTGACACTCTGGAATAACTCAACCCAGGGCTCTTGTGGTCCCCTATCAGACATGCAACACACCCTTCAAGGGGCAAAACCTGCCTCTGCCTCCTACCTCCAAGAATGATTAAAGAAAGCAGCCCTTTGAAATATCTGCCAACTCAGATGTCAGCTCTCCAAAGAAATTACTCTAAATGACTGAGTGTTAGTAGGCAGTGTGATAGCTGGGGCAATTTCCAAGAGTGATGCTCATCAGGCATATAATGCTGTTGAAAGTAAAGTTGACAGGGTTCTCACATACCTGTAGACCAAGGTTAAGAAGATTCAGCCTTTCAACCTGCCCCTCCCAAAAATCCTGTCACACTTCCTCTCAGACTCAGAATTTGTTTTCTAATGGATGTGTCTGATGCCATATTAATTTTGTAGACTTAGTGAAGTGAAAAATAAATGAAAACTTGAAATGGAAATTAGAGCCAGGCGTAAGGTAATAATTCAATGTGATCCAGACATTATTAGTAGCAATAATGCATTGCACTTCTTATCATATGACATGGAACAAAATCCTTCCTTTTTTTTTTTTTCCCCCACTGAGTTTGCTATAAGACCTGCAGAGCTGCACTGCTTTTAAAAAGCATTCCTTGTCACCACAAAATAGCTATTGAGACCCTGGGATCACAACCCTTCCTGGTCATCTGAGAGCACAGGCAGCAACAGCTGTGCCACAGCCAGAGGGCCTGTGGGTATCTGTGCACTGCCGTAGAGTTATTTGAAATCAGCTGCTTTCCTGTGCAGAAGGGCTCACACTGGGCATCAAGAGGAGCTTTGGTACTAGCACAGTCTGCTCAGGGTCCTTGGCTCAGCATCACTGCTGGACAGCACAGAACCACACTTCACATGTGACCCAGACATCCAGCATTCCTTTCTCCTCTGCTCCACAGTCACACTCCCTCTAATGGAGGTAAAAAGGTAATGTATGCACAAGTAAAATGAATAAACACATATTTCTAAATTGCTTTTTTTTTGTATTCATATTTCTGTATCCCTCTTTCCCTCATGTTCTTTCAGTGAGATTTTGGTGAAATTTACTGTTCTCTTGCTCCAGCTTTCCAAAAGCATCCAATCAATTTTATAGCTCTGCAGAGGAGTATCTAGTGTGTCTGCTTGCCAGGACAGAGCAGCAGCTTATAATCGGTTTATTTTTGGCAAGCTGTGTTCTTTGGTGTCTGGCCAGAGGGTTTTACATCAGCTGCACACAGATTTTTGGAAGGCACCTGATGTGATTTTCTGCTGGAGAGCACCTGGGAAACCAGAGTTCAACTCAGGAGAGAAATCACACTCACCAGGTTGAGTGTCCCCAGGCCAATTGTCTGACTAGGAATCTGCTTCATTTCTCAGCTGCTCACATATCCAACAATTTTGATCTCAGTCTTAAAAATACCTCTCAAGTTTCTCCCTCTAAGAAGAAAATGGCTATATAACAAACAAGATTTTGAGTGGTGACACAAGGAGATTCTTCTGTTGTCACTTCCTCGGTCTGCTTGAGCTTTGTCTCATGTTAAACAAGTGTAGAAAAAAAGCCCTTTAGTTCAAAGCCTGATTTCAAGTCAGTGGAGAGACTTTGAGGTGCTCTGGCATGGGTTTTAAATACTAGTTTTGTTCTCTGAATGAGTTTATGTTGTGAGTATGCAAAACACTTCATGTCTGTAAGTTTCAAAATGTTTGAGGTGTGCTCCTGGTACAATAATGCCCTGAGTTTAGAGCAGACAGTCTGCAAATACAGATGAGCTCCACAGATTAATATTGCTCACTGTTCTGAGGCACATAAGGAACTGTTTTTCTGGTTATGTACTTGACACGTAGCACTCTTTAGGCCAGAAAATGGGTTTAGAGCTGCACAGTTCAGTTTTGCAAATGCAGATTGGGTCATTTGTATGTTTGACTGTTTGATTCACGTGTACAACTACAGCAACAATCCAGCATAAGCCTGTTTGAAATGTGTCCCTGGCAGTCAACTGAGCATGTCTAATCAAGCCTGACTCTGGAGCTACTTTCATACTCCAAAGGGATTACACTATCACAAATCACTTGGTACCATTTCCAAATGGTATAATTGCTGAATGACAGCTGGAGGAAATGCTGTCTGCTTCCTGATTTATAGGAAAAGTCATTTGTTTAAATGAGAATTAGCTCTTTATCATCTGGAAAAACCACCTATTATATGGCAATGTAACTATGTCAGAGAAGTAGTGTGTCAACCTGAAGCAAAGCAGAAAATGCTAGAAATCTGAGGAGCATTTTGTGCATTTTCAGCTTTGTGCAGATTGTCCTGTGAGTCCTAGAACAAAACTGGTCCCTCTGGTTTGCCATCTATAAAATGTTTATGATTTTATAATTATCTCCTTCTGAGGTCCATTGGAAAGATTTATCCTTTTGTGTTTGCAAAATTTTTCGAGATTCCCAATGGAATATATTCTATCAATGTAAAATATGCATTATTCATCGGCTTTTTAAATTTGAGTTCTGACTTAAGGAGCAAGAGATTATCTTGCAAGCAAAATGCAGCTAAAATGAACAAACTAATATTTGTGCTTCTCACAAGACCAAATACTTTAGGGATTTTTTTTCTTTTGCTGGGTTTTTGGCTTTTTAAAGATCCAGTTAATTTAGATTTCTTAGAAATCAGACTACAATCTACTATGGATGAGCTAGCTACACTGGATATAGATCCAGCAGTGTGGAAATTTGCCTGATCAATTTGGTATTTGACTTATCTGGAAGCATGTTAGCCCAGATTAATACATTCAGTTGACTTAAAGCAGCTCTTTGCAGCACCAGTGGACGTATCTCTGCACAGTAATTCCACTGTGCTCTGCAAACTGATTTTGCATGGAGTCAGCTCAGGTCTGGAAGGAAGATCAAATTCATTGTCACTCTGCCTTGGTTCTGTATGTTCCAAGCTAGTTATTGCTGTCTCCTGCACATCAGTCTCGGGAAGGGTTATCACCTCAGGTACAGTGCAGTGGGGGTACTCAATGTGGTTCTGTACCTCAATAAAGAAGCCAGGCCAGAGCTCGCTCTGTTGGGTCTGTTATATGGAGACACTCCAGCATTGCTGCTGGGAGCAGTCTGTATCTGCCAGGGCCACTGCCTCCCTACCATCCATGCTGGACTGTGGCTCTCTGGGGGGCCACACTCACTCCTGTCTCCCTCTGCAGGAGATGTGCCATCCCTGGACACTGGAGAGTGCAGAGCTGACAGCTGCTGTAAACTGAGGCAGCACATTTCACACCAGCTCACACCACAAGAGTTTGCACCAAAGAAAGGCTAGCACAATGCCTCAATGTCACCAGACCTTCAGTACATTTTCACCAGTTATAGAAAGAAAGAAAGGGTAAGAAAGAGAAAAGCTGGTTATTCATATTCTCATCAGTAATGGATCACTACACCAAAAAAGAGAGCAAAGCCGTCACGTCACAAGCAGCTTTAAAATAATTTATAAATAAGTGGTCAGGAAATTTATCATGCCACAGGTCTCGCTTAACTTGGCAGCATTACAGGTTTATCTTTTCACACACAGTTGTTTTTTAATGGCCTCACAGACAGGCAGTAGTGGCCCAGTGCTTGTCCTCCCAGCTGCCAACCTTCACTAGGTATTAGGATGCTCTTCTGGACAGGAGGAGGAAGAGACAACTCCTTTCTCTCCTTGACATGTTTGCCTCTCAGCACCAAATCCTATTTTTCATCTAAAAGACAGCCTACTCCTCCTACTAAAATTGCTTTTAGGTCTAGTTACAGGTAGGGTTGCAAACTTGGAGATAAGTTCACTGGTAGATTTGGACTCCTTTGCAGTCCTTCAGCAAGTCAGCAGAGGGGTACACCAAGTTCATTTATCCAGGGGAGCCAGAACAACACTCTGACCCTAATCTGTTGAATTATTACATAGAGAACGTTGTCCACTCCTTTTCCTGGGTCCCCTTCAGAGCCTCCCTGGGGATATTTGGCAGGGAAGTTGCACAGAAAGGAGAAACTCAGTCAAGTTAAGAAGAATTAAGACAAGGAACAAGAAGAAACCTCAAGTCCCAAAATTCAGCTTGCAAGAGAAAAAGAAGTTAATAACAAAATAATCTGTAAGCTGTTTGGTGGCAAGAGGGCAGTTAAGAGAAAATTGGGTTCATCACCCAACAAGCAGATAGTCTGCACCAGAATGGACCAAGAATGAAGCAAATAATTAAAATATTCAGCAGTCTTTACTAATCATGATTTGAGGACAAATAAAACCATCAGAAAAAAAGAGGAAGCATTTGGATTTGAAAATATTTGCATAATTAGCTTTGAGATTGTGTTGTCCTAACAATGTTCACCTCCAGGCCCTCAGAGTGCTTGGAGGAGGCTGCATTTTCACAGCATCTTAGTATGGCTTTGAAGATGCCCAGTGGCAGAATCTCTTGCATACTCATCCTCACCTCTGACTCCCGTACAGCCTTCCCTTAGGTATGATCTACAAACTGGACTGATGATGTACCTTGGGTTGAAATAATCCTTCACAGATTAAGAGGGAGAGCATTATTTTCTAACTGATAAAACAGCAGTACAATTTTACTTACACAGGTGGGGACTGGGGGCACGTGGTGGTTTCAGGGCTCTGAAAAGTGATGAAGAGACAGGATGGAGAGAGATAAGGAAGGCATTAGGTGCAGTGGTGGTAGGAGGCAGAAATTTCTCACACCACTTTCTGTCAAATCTGACATGGTAAAGTGCAGGGTCGTTTCAGAGGTATAAATGTTATCCTTGAAAAGCTGTGGTGGATAGAATTGATTGCTGCAACTGGAAAGCAGAAAAATTATTCTATGCATTTAGAATTCACAAAGAGAAAAGAAAATCTGCACAAACTGAAGGTCTACCAGTCTAGATTTACCTTCTGGAGCAAAAGGAGAAACAAACTACCTATAAGCACAAAGAAGTCACAATGAATTTACATTTTTCAAGAATTAAACAACCCAAGTGACTGTATTTTTTCCCAGACAGTAGTAAAAGCCTGATGAAAAGGATAAAAGCAAAAGATATCTGATAGCATGAGTGTAGTAAGGGGTTTGACCCTGTATTTCCCCTGGTATTTTTAAAAGCAGACTGTAGTAACCTGTTCTTGGAGAAACTGGAAGGTTGCTGCTCGAACTTTTGGAAGTCCACTCTCAAGATATAATTGGCAAAGGTTTCATGTCAAGCCAGAAAAGCAGATCACATGAGGGTCCAGATGTCTGTCTATGGTCCAGGGCACATCGGTATTTTCTACAGTGTTTGAGAGGCTGTAAAAAGGTGAAGGTTACAAATAGGTAGCTGGTGCAGTGTAGCAGTGTGCATTTAGAGTTTTTTTAAAGTTCTGTGTGGTTTTGTTATTTGTTCATAATGGTTCATTCCGATACCCCTACCCCAAAATCCCTTGGTATCTCCCTGGTGAAAGACATTGTCAATCACCCTGGGAAAACCTGGGGAAGATGCCCTTCTATTCGACCACGTACTCAAGTACCCACCTTTTTCATTGTTCTGTTAAGTATCCCTGTCCTGAGTCACACCCTTCCATCTCCTTCATTGGTTCTAAGCTCTCCCCTGCTCAGGGTACGTCCTGAGTATTTAAGGGGAGAACAGAGGGCCAAGAGGCACTTCTGCATGTGGAGTTCCCTGGAATAAAACCTGGTGAAACCCACATAAAGGAGTCCGCTCTTTCTTCCACACTGCTGACCGCGCTCCAGCCTGAGGTTCAAACCCCCCAAGCCTTCCTTTTATGCTGGTCAGAGAGCTATAGCTACCCGGTGAAGCAGCTCAGGACACCAACAGTGCAGGGCCAGGAGGAGCTGCAAGCAATTTGAAGGCAAGCCGCGGACTTTCATATAAGCATGACAGATGGCAGAAATGGTTTGGAAAAGTAAGAAGCAATCCTATAAGAAGTGCAAAGTCAGATGAGCAGGTGTCAGTGGTGTTTTATGCAGAGGTGAGTTGACTGGGGCCTTCAGGGATGTCTGGGTGATGTACCAGTGTCCTGCACAGGTTCCTCTTTTCAGTAAGAAGGTATTTTTTTATGAAAAAACCCAAAGGAAATGAAAAAGCATTATGTAGAGTTTGGTGCTTGCTTGAGCTGTGTCTGATCCTAGCAACTACAGTTAATCTCTTTGAGTACACCCAGTAATATTGCCTAAATAGAGCCAATTTTAAGAGAGACAATAAAGTGTATCTTGCACCATTTGAAAGTGACTCATGTCTTGCCATGTAAATCCACACAAAATTTGGCCCAAAGCATTTAGCATGGATTAACTCCAAATGCAATAGCAAACAGGCAATCCAAATACAGAGAAAGAAAAACAGATAAAACAGTTTTGTTCAATATATTCCAGTAAAACATGAAGGAATTAGGAAATTATTGAAGTAAGGTTATGTAAAGGGCAGTTCCCTGTCATGAACTTGACTTTTCTGGATCAATTCTATACCATAAAAATAGATTGGGCAAGTAAAGTCAGAGTTAAAAAATTGACCAGGTTTCCTCCTCTGCTGCACCTAAAATATATAAAGCACTACTTTCATTATTCATGGTGGAAGGACAAACACTTGCACAACAGATTGCAGACAGAAGAGTGTTCCAGGAGCTGTACAGACCCTTCCTAGGGATAACCCTGCCCCATACTTATTACAGCTGATGCAGAAGATAGAGACAAGCTGACAAGTATGAAAATGAGCCTGCCTGAGGGCAAGGCCTGAAACATCAGCCAGGTCTCCAGACCTTTTGTGTATTGCTTCACTCACTGATGGATTGCTTTGGATTAATGGAGGTATAGGCTGTCATTAAATTCTGTGCACACTTGGTATGTAGGTGCCTGCACCACTCACATCTCTGCTAACTGGTGCTACCAGTGACAACAACCACAGAAAGACCCATAAAATAATCATGTAGAAGTAAGGCTTGCCCACTCACAAAACAAGGGGACGCAGCTCACACCCGGTTGTCCCAGGCTTGCTGGTTCATCCACTCACTGGGGCTGTGCACAGGGCCAGCACAGGTCCCACAGGGGCTCTGGGGCACCGAGTCCTTCTCGGGCACTGAACTCCCTTGCAGACAGTTTCTGATACCCTGCATTTTGCTAGCTTAATTCTAGCTTGTAGAATTAAATGCCATGTAACAAATTACGTTGTCAAAGCAGACTGAGACGAAATGAATCTTTCCAGCCTCATTTGCTAGTACAGAATAAATAATGTGATATTTCTCAGTCCATTGCACAGGGAACAGACAATGCCAACTGATTCCTTCTCCCTAATTGAGAAGAAATGGACAGTTAATGCAGCTGGGAGGGAAATGGAGAGGTCTGGCATTTCCAGCACTGCAGATGAAAGTCTCTGAAAACTCTTGCTTTGCAAAGTGTCAGAAAGCATCCTTCCTCTTTTGATTGTAGCAAAAAGAGAGCATTTCTAAGCAGACCTTAAAAGTTTTACATGTTATGCTGAATGACTGCAGCCTAGGTGTCAAAGCAAACTAGTTAATCACTGGGGTTAATTAGACCCCTGCAGTCATGAATGTCCACAGGCTGCACATCATTCTTCTCATTCCAATGAGAATTGAGCACATCGCTTGCACAGGAATATTTGTGCATATTTGTGTGTTTTGTATTTTCCTTCACCACTGACTGCAATAGAAAAGAAAATTACAGTCTGGCTACAAATGTCCATGAGACTGGAAGTGTTGGCTGCCTTGAGTGGACTGCTGATATTCTGCCTGCTAAATACATGTTCCACTCCTGATCACTATTAGCTATCAGTGCTTTCAAATTGGTCTAATTTCTTAGGGTCCAATTATAGTAGCTCTCTTTGCTGCCCCCTTCTCCCAGTGATGTTGGGAGGTAGGAGCCAGGGGAGCCAGGAGAGCTGCAGGTGCTGCTGCCTGCTCCTCGCTGCTATGTCGGCACCTCTGGGAGAGATGTCTGAGAGGATGTCCAGGAGGAGAGCGGTCCAAACAGCATCTCATATAGGCCTGAGAACAGGCTTCCCACTTGTGATGGACCACCATTGCACAGTGCACTGAGGTGAAGACCATATAGCACATCTTCTCTGATGTTGCTTTTATACCATGGATGCTGCAGAGGAAATGAATGGTGACTTAGGATTAAATGTCTGTCTTGCTGGACACGTGCTTTTGTGAGAGACATGATATTGCCAGGCTGTTATTTAACAGTTCTTCAAAACTAGAAAAAGTTCTGCGATAGAAATGAGACCTACAGTCTTCACTTACTCAGTGTCTACCAAGTCAGAAATATATCAAGTCCAGAATATTAGCTCTATGGACCTCTAATTTCAAGAAATAAGAGATAAGGACAATATCTTTTTTTTCCAGTGAACTGAATTATTAATGAAAACTGGTAACTTTAGAACAGTAGAAGTTAGGAAGAGCTTTCAGCTACTGATAAGCACAAATGTCTGTAGAAAGGAATATTAACAATGTACACTGTGGTTGTATTGGAGACAGAAATGTGAAACAAACCCTTTGCTGATATTGTGCTGCTCAGCAGAATTCTCTAACCCAGTGTGCTCAGTGCCGGTGTTCTCACAGCTAGCAAAAGCACTTTAAAAGCTGTTCATACTGGGAAGGAATGTGCATCTGTAAGTATCAGCCACTGGTGCACCCTGCCAGTCATGTTCCTGGGGTTTGTCTTTGCTGAGCTGCAGTTCACACAAGGCTGAAGACAGGAGGAGGAGGCTCTCAGTTCACCTCATGTTGCCAGAACTCAGACTGATCTGATCCTTGTATTAAAAATAACCTGTGTCTATCTCCAGCCTGTGCCTGCCATCTCTAGGGTCTGTTTTGGAAGGAGAACTTTGAGTATGCCAGCAGGGCTGGAGCCAAAGCACACTGTTAGTGTTTGCCATGGGAGCTGTCTAAAGTCTGGCAAATGTTAGTTAGGGCATTCAGCATCTAGGAACACAAGCATGGCCATGGCAGCAACATCACTGCAGCAAGGGAGCATGGATCTCACAAACCTAACCTGTTGGGTTTTGACTGCTACCCTCCTTGCACCTTTCCTGAAGGTGGGCACTGAAGGATGAAGGTTAAGTATGGCCTGTGGTTCATGAGCTCCATGGTGTGCATCTGCCTGGCCAGTACAGGCCCATAATGGATCACAGGGCACTGTGGTGTGTGGTGGTGCAATGTCAGTACCAGGCACTCAGCACAGATGGAAACGTGCCCATCTGAAATAAATTCCTTGACTTTAATGCACACACTGGTAAATGACTCGGTTTTGCCTGTCTCTGGCAGAGGGGGGTGACTGACTTGTGTCAGCTTTTAATATCCCTATATTATGTCTTACTTTCAGTGTAGTTGAAACCCACAAATATCTTCCACTTCTCACTTCACCCTTCCACTTCTCTCCCCAAATTTATGATATTCTGACAGGTTCTGGACTGTCCACCCATTGCCTGTAACCATCTTTACAAAAGAAGGTCCTCCTGCCTCAGGGGGCATTTTTGTGCACTGTGAGGCGTGTATGGGTTGTAATGGAGTGTGATGAGTAATGGGACTGTTCTTTGGCACCTTCCACTGGCCAGGACCACCAGCTGAGCCTGGGGTGGTGCTCCAGCCCCTCTGGACACCTCAGAGGAAACCTGGTTGACTGGTTCTGACAATATTGCAGCTCTCTGGGAAAAAGCTCATCTGATAAAAACGTTGTTTATTGCTGTATTCACAAAATCATACCAGTCTTGAAAGATATTCCCTGTAAGAATTTGATTTTAAAATCATAAAGTATTTTTAAAGAAAAAAAAGACATTTAAGTTCAAACTATTTGTATATTGTTGTGGCTTCTCATATTCCAACCAAATGTAAGACTTTGTATTGCTCTTTCTGTATTATTTATTGATATCAGAATTACTACTGCATAATTCAATATTCTATTATAATGTCATAACTAAGTCTAAATATCTGCATAATTTACTGCTGACTTCAGTTATTTAAAAATTATTATAATCAGCTGCTGTTTAACATGGAATAAAACAACCTGCTTTACATAGCATAGTATTTTCCAATACATAGAGACAACATGAAAATTCTACAAAAATTTGACTAACAAAATAAAAATGGCTTATTTGCATTTTTTCTTCAAAATATTATTCAGATATAATATGCATGAAACATCTAATATATAAAATAAAATAAATTATTCCACTCAGAACTAACCAGGAATTATCCATGATTTTATTTAAGTCTTGCACATAAATAAACCATCTCCAAGTTATTAAACATATAAAAATTTCATTAGAAAGTTAAAAGGCATATATATATGTGTGTGTGTGTGTGTGTGTGCGCACGCTTTTCAGAAGGAATACTTCAGTTTGCTGGGGGGCAAACCCCAGCTTGTGGCAGCTGGGAGATTTCCAGTGTGTGTTTGCCCTATGAGCCTTCTCTGATGCCAAATAGGAGCAGTGCCCAGAATTTATTTACTTGCATTTCAAGATGAACACCAATATAAACAGCTAAAATAGAGAGTGAGGAGGGCTTGGCAGGTACACCCAAGGAATGGAGATTTAAAGAAATTTGGGAAGATTCTAAGGTGTATTTTGATAATGAGCACAAAATGCAGATAAAAGCAAAATAGAAAGTGAATGCTGGACACCTGCACTTGGCAGAAAAAACAGATCCAGAAAAAACACAAATGCAATTCACACCTATCTTTTCTGTTAAAAAACCTA
The DNA here is from genome assembly GCA_013399915.1 of Illadopsis cleaveri. NCBI lineage: Eukaryota > Metazoa > Chordata > Aves > Passeriformes > Timaliidae > Illadopsis > Illadopsis cleaveri. The sequence goes on along the minus strand of VXBB01013358.1, from coordinate 303,746 downwards.
CAGCTTATAAAAAACTTTATTGAGTCAGTTCTAGAAGGCAAAGTTTGAAATGTGATCCCTCTTCTTGAAAATTAAGCTGTTTAATATTTGATTAGGAAAAAAAAATACAGTAGCCAGCTTTGAGAAGTTTGCTTCACTTACAGCCATAATTAAGGATGATATTATTTTGGCCTTGTATATGCATGTGCAAGTGTGTGTTTGTTTATATGCCTTCAACATAGAGGCAGAAGGCAAAACACAGCTCACAGACTTACAACGCATTGGGGGCACTATGTTTTGTGCACTAAATCCTGTGAAAATGTAAACATAAACAACATTGGCCAGACCCAAGTAATACAATAAATGGAAAAGAAGAAACAAAGTTGGTCACAAAGTTGAGTTCAGAACACTCCACAGAACAGGTCACTTTAGGAAATGTTTGAAGTGATGCTGGGCCAAACTTCATGCTCTTCAACCCATCTGGGAAGAAGGCTCTAGGAAACAGGTGTGAAAAAAAAATTATGTGGCAATCCTTTTTGTTATATGGAAGAAAAGAGAAAAATATCAGCAAGGTTACATTATTTGCAAGATATTCAATGTTTTAAGGACAAGTATGAACCTCAGAAAAACCAAAGATTAAGCCATTTTTTATCAAAACAAATTTTCAGTTTCTGTGAATCAATTAGTGATTTTGTGTGCTGATGAAGAAACATTTGTAGTTTTGATATAAAATTATAATAAACTCACATTTGATGGTTTGAAACAGACAATTCTCATGACCAGATAATTTAAAAAAAAAAAATGTATTGAGAACACTCCAGATTTAATCAAAAGGCCTCTAATTCAGGTGTGTTTTCTTCATCTAGTGCAATTTCCTCTGTCATATAATTCTCACTCCTCCTTGGTAGTTATTAGAAACCTAACAAAAAGGTGTATTGTGAAAAACCTCAAAAATCTGCAAAGGAATAAGAGCCACAGGCTCATTTGTGTGTTGTCCTGGGGTGACAGCTTGTTTGTCCTGCCTCAGGTCTGCAAGTCACAAGCATCAGTTCTGCCTCTGCAGAAACACAGACCTTTTCTTGGGAGCATTTTCTTCTCATCACTCCAGTTTTTCTTCCTGCCTCTGTAGTAATGCACCCCACACATCCAGCAAATGTTTCCATTTAGGGAAAGTTTAAAGCTCACCCCTTAGGGTAAAGAACCTTGATTCTTCCATAGCCTTCTGACAAGGATTGGCTCAGGGCCAAGACAGAAGCATCTATTGGATCTTGTCACTGTTCTTCAAACCCTGTATCCCTCTCTATTGGCTGCAAGCCAAGTTATCCCTCCTAAAACATTTAGAATTTAAGAGGGAGCACAAAAAGAAAGTAAAGGCTTTTCGAGATGTCTTAGCAAGGTGTCTGAGGTTTTGTCAGACACTTGTGTGCGCTTTATTATTTGTTTTCTGCAATGTTTTGTTACTTCGTTATTTTTCATTATTAAACTGTTTGATTTACAAAGCATCTTTGAGGAGTGGTCTCGCTAATTATTATAGCCATTTTTCTGCAAGGCTGGACCCTCAGAGTGTGGAATTAAACCCACAGACCTCCTCTTTGCTCTGCCTTCATACTGACTAAAATCCATGGGAAAAGCATATCAGCGCAAAAAATAAGCTCCCCACAACTGCAATGCTGACTCTAGTAATGACCAGTTAGAGCCATGTAGGGAAGCGTGCCAGCAATGGGAGAGGAGAGGAGTACAGCCTCTCTTGTCATCACCTCTCTGTCACCAGCAGCTTCAGCCAGCCTTGTTGAGTTTATTGTGACCTTGATGAACTTCCTTCTTCAACTTCATCTATGTACTTTTAACATTGACATCCTGTGGCAATTGCTCTGTGCTCAAAATTAAACTCAACAAGAAGACATGTTACTCACATTTTTTCTTGGGGGAACAAGAAGAAATGCCTGAATATTTTCCAGCTTCGAAAGTAAATTAATGAAATCCCAAATTATAGGATATTTATGTCTCAAGCAACTTTTCCAGGTGGAGAGGCAATTTGGAAGTAAAGCTTTCATGAAAAGCTGTAGGCATCCCTGCCATAAAAATACCATTGTGGGTGTGCATTCTGCCATAGTCAGATGGATTTTTCTGAGTTTAAGCTCACTATTCTACCTTGGATGACACAGGAGATGTTGTGTGCTCTGCCTCTTAACAGGAAGTTCTTAATACACAGTAGCACAGTAAAGTGAAGTGCAGTTCTTAACAGCCTTTAATTAACCTGCTGACCACTGTGAATCCATTTGTATATTCGTGATTATAAATTACATTGAAACTGAAAGCAGAAAAATCAAATGAGTAACATGAAAGCTTTGCAGAGATACAAAGGGCAAAAGGGCTTATGAGGTCTAATTTATTTTGAGTAGTCTATGTTGCTTTGAAAAAATCCTGAGCAAATGATTCAGCAGAGTTATCTGAGGAAACCGGGCACCAGAAGAGGAGGTGTCTTGTTCAGTCTTTACAATTTATCTTCTATCTGTCTCTGCTCTTCACGATATCCAGTCAAACAAATATAAAATGGACAGATAAAGTGAAATGCAAGAAGACCAGAAGAGGGTTTGCAATAAGAATACGGCCTTGATGTTTTCCCAAAGTGAGGCACCATGGTGGAGCAGGCACTTGAAGAGCCTCCTTTTTGCAGGCTTGACATGCAACTTGGGATGTTTCAGTTTTATCTAGGCTGTAATCCAATCCTTTACGTAGGGTCTAAGCCAGAGAAAAGGTGCCATCAGTGTCAGATAAAACATACCTTTAGCCAAAGTAACCACCGTTTTTGCAATACTGCTTTTACTTTTACCATCTTTTTCTCCCATCCAGCCATAGTCTTTCGTGTCCCACTTCCATTTGGCCTAGGCCAGCAATGTTTTCTCTGCAGAGAAGCTTAGTGCAGAGTTGAAGCTGTGTGGTGTCGGGGCATCCCTTCCAGCACTATATGGCCTGAGAACTCTACCACCTTTTTCCCAAGGGAGTGAAGAGCTCTGTGACTGCAGGCAGGACCAGAGTGAAGGACGCAAGTGAACCATTTTGGTCAAGCTGCACAAGGGTTTGCAAAGAAATCTTAACTTACGCCTGGAACCTGGGGCCAAAAAACTTCTGCTGGATTTCATCTATGAATTTTGGGATTTAAAGAGATAGGCATGCCCTGAAAAAGAGCTAGCTCTATCAGATCATAGCAGAGGTTGAAATTTCAGCTGAAGCAAAGAGGTCTGTCTCTCTCATATACACTTTGACCAGATCTTCCTTGGTAAGGTATCTTTTGTGGATCACTTTAATTAAACGGGCTGTTACACAGAAGCAGGCATATTTTAATGCAAGCAGGTTCCTAGTGTTAATATAGAGACAACTATGTCAGAACGAGCAAGCCACTGGTCTAAATTCAGCTACAAGACTGGGTGAGTCATCTGTAGGCAAGAGGTTAATGTCAGCACAGTTCTTAGGAAAGACTGACTCTTAAAATATCATATCTGAATGTATGGTCTTCTCAAGTTACAAAAATCTGTCAGGACCTTTGCCAAGAGGAATTGGGTTGCACATGCTGCAGCTTTGGTTCCTTGGTGCTCCAGCAGGATGATCTACACACATATACATTTCCAAATCCAGGACAGCCTTTTTATCTTTAAATGGCAGCGAGTACCAGTGAATTTTCCCCCAGCAATTGTACACCCTCTTGGTGAACATGCTGTATTCCATAGGGGTCAAACATCCAGGAGGAAAATTCCTGATTAATAAAAGCCACAGCTAGCTCTCCTATCTCCTCTGCACAGCAGCCTACAAAGGTGTTCCACCTAAATGCTTGTTCTGCAAGATACCAGATTCACAGCACTCTATATTTAAGTTATTTTTATGTAATTTGAAGACTAAACTCTTCCTATCTTCAGGCAGTTGGCTGCAGTACCTGACACAGCAGCAACATCTGCCTTGTGTCTCTCTGCAACAAGGAGAGAGCAGACCCACTCAATGCTGATTAGGATCTTATTTGCAAATATCATCCCACTTACACAAGAAAAAATGTGTGAATGTGTGTTTTTGTGGGTGTTCAAAGAGGTGGATGTAAGTGTATTCACATCCTTACAGTTTTACAGGATCATTTGATCCTGTCTGAAAATGCAGGCTAAGGTATTTAAAAGCAAAGAAAATAATCTGTGGAGAGGAATACAGTGTCCTGCTAAAAATGTTATATGTCTGGTCTGGGAATACATAAATTCTAAGGAGGCTATAAATGAATGCTTAAGCACTTTAGGCGCTGTGATGACCCTCATGTGGTCTTGGGACATGCTGCATGGTATTCTTTAGCTGCCACTCCACTGAAAATAATGGAAGCTTGCATAACAGAGCCAGCTTGGAGCAAAGAATTGCCTCCAGGAACTACCAGACTGTCCTGCCTGATATAATGTGCTGATGATTTCAAAACAATGTAATTCTGCTATCCTAGATGCAATAAATGCCATTTATGAATTCCAAATCAAAAGCACATGTAGGCTGGGTCCCACATTTTAATACCTGGAATAGTACTGCTGTTGCTATACAAACCATAAATCATTTTTGTGAGAAGGAGGGAAATATATATCAGTTAGTACATTAATCATTTTAGGGCAGTAATGTTGCATGACATAAAAATATTACCTAATATAAATGTTTAAACAATAATAGTGCAAAGTTTAGCTATTCCAATTTATTATATTTCTTATTGGAAACTATTTGGACAATCCCTGCATATTTGCTGTGCCCTTGTGAGTGTTACTAATTTTAGCATGAATGATCATTCATCTAAGAATTCATGCCTGAAGTGAAATGATTCACCATTTGTTATTCTCTTCCAATAAATGTTTGTTATCCAGTCACAAGAGGGAAAGCACAGAGTTACTATGCAGCTCCTCACATAGCACAAATAATGAGTAGTAGCAAGAAGCATTGAGCCAGTTCTGGAGATGAACTGAATCAGTCCAAGGTAATATCAGATATAAACCCCTCTTCTTTCCTTTCATGCTCCACCAGAGAAACAATCATTCCCAACTAAGCACAATTCAATTCTTACCAAGAGCATCTCAGCTTTACTCCCGAGCTTACTGGAGCTGGTGGCAGGACAAGACATCCTGGTGGCAGGACAAGCCTCTCTCTCCCCAGATTGTGAGGAAGCACAGCCTGAGGGAGGCACTTCAGACTGTCCTGCCTGTGTTTCAGTAGTTCTGTACTTCCCTTTACTGTTCAGGTGCCATTGGTGTTGGTTTGTATCTTACTTCCAACACCAAAGGAAAAACAGGAACTTCAAATGCAGAAAAAATAAGAAAACCAAATCAGGGCTTTTAATGAAGTTCCAGGTGGGCATGCTCAAGACTGAGTGTGTGCCAGGATGTACTAAAACAAAGCACCACAGCCAGGTCTTTGAGTTCCCCAGCATTGCTCCAGCACTGTTTTCCATCAAAGGGTATCTGGGCTGACATCTGTCTCCCTATTCCTTATGGTTCAGTAAATCTGACAGTGACAGTGTCCCACTGTCATGAGAGAATTCAGAAACCTGGATTCATAGCATACTGTGTGATGTATTGTATTACCCATTAGCTTCAACACTATAAGAAGTGAAAAGCAGAGGTCAGTCTGCAGCCATCAAACTGGACCAGTTGTGAAAAGTGTGTTTATAAACTCATCTCAAATCTGTTGAGTTCTAATTCCTAGAGCATTTAGTATGAAGGTAATTTTCTCTACCTGATATACTGAGCTTACCCTTTTTTCCTCAGAATAAAATAATCTGTCTGGACCCTGTTGAGCAAACTGTGCATGTATGTCTTCTACAGACCAGGGCTAGTACAGGGTAAAAAAAAAAAGAAAAAAAACCAACAAAGAAATATGTAAAAAAATTTCATGGGAAAAAAAGGCTCTGGATTCTAAAGCCCCTAATTTTGGAGAAAAGCAATGTTCATGCGTTGAATGAGAAATAAAAAAAACAGGAGGAGTGAATAATTCAGGATTTAAGTGCATTATTGGAATTATTGTTAATTATGCTACTGCCCCAAAAAAACACCTGCAATTAAAAGTCAGTGAAGAAAGGCAAGATATAGCTCACACTGTGGTTGACACTGTGGCAGCCCAGTCCCCTGATCTTGGCTGGAGCCTCCCATGTCATGTAAATAATGACACATTCAAATAAATGACCTTTGTCAGTGTGGTTCACAATAACTGGTGTTGCTTTCAACACAGCCAGTTCTGCTCCTTTGGAGCTGTGTCTGGGGTGGTTACAGATTCTCAAGTTCCTCTGCTGCCACATGAGGCTGCTGCATAAGTGCTCCCTTGTGGCCTTACTACTGAGTGGGTGGGTGATGCTCAGGTATCATGTTCCTATATTGAGTATCCCTGCCCAGGACCTCCTGGTTACTCTTCCTACTCCTGTGTTGTGCACCAGTATCATGTTTTCCCTTTCTTTCTGTTTCAACTCCATGAAGAGAGGGTCTGAAAAAAAGATTTCTCTTTTATATTAAGGTGAAGTGAATATCCTGTGATGGGTCTTTAAGGCACTTTGCAAAGGGCAGAAAGCACCAAAAGACTGTGCTAACTAAATTTCTATAGTGTTGGGCTTTGCTTTGTTAGAGATTTCCTAGGCTTGTAAGCGCATCTTACTCCCACATGCTGATCAGTTCTGCTCAGCCAATTTCTCTCCTTGGTGCTTTCATCTTAGGTTTTTGGTTCATGGTTGACTTATACATGCTTTGAATAATTTGTGGGCTAATCATTAGCCTTCCCTGCAAAAGGTGTATTTCTGCTTACTATCCCCTCTTCTTTTTTTCAATACCGTGCACTTCTAATTACATCTCCCGCCAAAGGTGACCCGAGTTTTTGTGTCATGCCCTGGAGAGAGCAGTTCAGAGCACAGTGAGTTATACTGCATGGCACACAGTGCACAGCATTTTCACCACTGCATTAGTGCTGCTCATTTGCACTTGTAAATTTGACATCTGTAAGATTTTCTCTTCATTTCAGTGTCTTAAATAAGTAGGCCTTAGTGGGAACCACCTCAATCTAAAATGAAGATGCCAAATAGCAGGTTCAATCATTTGGAAAGCACAACTCATTAAAGAGAGCAGAGCACTCATATTACTTTTGGTCCATCTTTACTGCTGCCAGAAGGACAGTTTTCATGGCCAGATGGTCAGCTTTTCCAGCTGTTGGAATGTTTTTGGAAAGACCATCATTCAAGACAAAACTGTGTGTCACTGGGGATAGACACTGACCTCTGCAGGAAGAGGGTGGTTTGGCTCAAGGATTGGGCCCTCCCAACCAGAAGGCTGATAGGAGGTGAATTCTGTGACATCTCTCATTGAACCTCATCACTCAATCTAATGATCCTGCTCAAGTCCAGGCATTACATTGGCATGCAGGACAGCAGAATCAGAGCCTAGCAAGGCCTGGTATTTTGAACCCTGACATACAGCTACTAATTTATATGCTGGTCATTACCATGTCATTAACATCCCCATTTCCTAACAAATTGATTGTGATGCCCTGGCTGGCATCAAGAGGCACCTTACAGCACAGAAGCATTGCCAGAAGCCCTTGAATCTGAGCTGCAATGCCAAAACCTAGTCTAGCATGACTGTATTTTCATCACAACTTGTGAATGGAGGGAAAGCCAGTTGCTTTTTTTTTCTGGGGGTTGCCTTTACTGCCTCAAAACAGGCATTCAGCAGCATGTGAAATCTCACCTACCCTCATATTGCTACCCCAGGCGTAGAGAGAGGTTTCCTAGAAGTCCTATGTCACGTCTGCCAACCTCATGCAGTGTTCTGGGTGCTAGAAAGTGCTCTAGGTACTTGTGTACAGGCAGCTGAACCTGCTTCTGGTGGGCAGCCATCTGAAGCAGTCTGACTTTGTGCTAGTGGAAGGATTTAGATGTATGAGCAGAGGTTTCTAGTTCTGCTGTATAAGCCCCAGTGCCCACATGGCGGAGGGCACAGATCCCAAAGATCCTCTGTCAGAGCCACTGGTCCTGTTGGGAGGTCGCTGTACCCTGTGTATTCCAGATGATAACTCCTTCCTGCAACTAAACCATCCATCTCTGCTAGGTGGGAAGACAGCCTGGACACACGATGCTCAGACAGACTCCTAAATACACCCAGAAGCAGGTTCCTTTTTTGGAGTTGAATTCCACACTCGGTTTACCAGAGGCAAGTTCTATTGTTTCCAAACATTAATGCCTTTGATCTGCTTCTCAGATTGAGCCAAATTAGCATGGGACACAAGAGGCTCTGGAAGGGGCTGTGCCTTTAGGCATCTAGTTAGCCATTTAGTTAGCCACTGTTAAATATATCAGTACGTAATTGAAAATTACAACCTTATGGGGGCAATGTACAAAATGTCACCTGCCTGATTATGAAATCATTAACTATTTTATTGTTCTTTGTCATCTTTGTTTTTTCTCTGGAAGTAATAGGCATTTTTCCTGTTAGAAGCAATCACAAACTAGATTTAGACTGAAATAGCACATTGGTAATTGATTAAAATCAAAACTTTTTTTTAACTATTCTTTCATTCCACTGTAATATGAAATTGAAGAAAAGCATACAGCCCAATTAGATTAAGCTCCCACAATCAGCATAAAATGGCCTTTATTGATGCTGACACCAAAAAAACCTGATTGCAGCCCCTTGTGCCCTTTTGTTCCTGCATCAGTGTCCCTTTAGCTGTGGGATGAATTAAGTCAGGAAATTATGATCTGAAAAGAAGTTTTGCTGTGTTTTATACATGATTAGTTTTCAACCAGATGTGGCTCAGCCAGGCACTTCACAGAACTTAATGCTGGCACATGAAAGACATGGGAACAAGTGAATAGAAATTAAGTCTTTTATAAAACCACAATCTGGACAAGTATCTGACAAATTTTGAATTTATGGTCTGGGGAAATGAATGCATCTTGCAACACTTGGACTAGGTAAAAACTATTAATAGCTTAAATGCTAAAGCCTTTGTTTTCTCTGCAAAGCAGCAGTGACTGATCAGCAATCATTCTTGGGTGCTGATCTTGCAAGCCTAACAGTCTTTTTTTTTCCCACTGCTGAGTGAGTCCCAGATGGTTCATAGAGCTATTTGTCCTACATACTTATAAGGATCCATTATCTGGATAGCTGACTCGTTCAGCGAAAGATTTTCCAACCCAGAATATTTCCTCTTAGTGTTCTGTGCTATGGTTTTCAGGCATGCATGCAATATTTAAATTTATATATTTATTATTTATTATGGAGTCATTCCTTTGAAAAAGACTCCATTGCATAAAGAAAAAAGAGCACGTTTAATGCCACAATCAGAACACAGTGAGGATTTGAGGACTGAGGTCATTCCACTGCCACAGGGCCAGAAATTTTGCAGCTGAGATTGTCATAAACCAAACACCTGCCTAGTTTATTTCTGAATGTTCATGCCAGTGATGCTGATCTTGTAGATCTAAAAAGCAGAATGCAGACCTGATGAAAAAATGCAGGAGTGTCTGATGGTTTGTAGTGCAGGGAGAGGTTGCAGGAAATGCTTATGTTTGGGCTGAGGAAAAAGTAGAGCTTTTTTATTTTGCAAGTAGTCCAGCAGTTTATGTAACTGATAGCCTTATCTTACAGATGTCTTTTTGGAAAGACCAGTGGAATGGTAGGGTGAGTTTTCCTAAGGCAGGAGCAACTGCCCTCTTTAGGAAATACTTCTGTCAAGTCACAAGTTGCCAGTTTTACCTCCCAACACAGTGGTGGGTAGAACCTGTAACTGCACATCAGGATGGCAGCAAGGCCAGAAATGTCCTTCTGCAGCAAGTCAGCTCCTCATCCCACATCTCCTTACTTCATTCCCCCTAAACTAGCAGGCAGGCTGAACTAGCCTGCACTGGGCAGTGTTTCCTGGCAGACCTCTCTGCACTCTGTGCAGAGCAAAGGCAGGTGACTGTCAGCTGCCTATGCAGCTCTCCTCCAAAGGCTCCCCATTCCCAAAATACACCTTAGATTTGATTTTCTCGTGCTGGTTCATGGGGAAATTCAAAACTAGGGGGGATTTGTAAAGGAAGGATAGCGCGTGTGACCAGATTCCTTTCCACCCAAGGCTATGTACGTGGTTGGGTACAAGCCCAGTTCAGAGCATCTCTGCCTGCCAGCACAGGACTGGATGGCCCCCTTGGCATCACACAGCCTCACAGAGAAAAGCCCCAATGTCAACTAACAACAGCTTCACTTGTCTGCAACTGGCTCACACATCTGACCTGGCTGGAGAAGGGCACAGATGTGTCTATAAACAACACATCCATGGAGTGCAGAATCTGTGGCCAAAGCACCTTATTTATGCCCAACACATGCAGAGCACCAATAGGAAAGCATGTGTGTTATAGTAGCATATAATGTTGTAAGCAACCTCCATATAAGAGGAATAAACCAGGTGGCATTGCTGACATTAAGTCTGGTTGCTGTGTTGCCCTGCTCCTTGCGGAACTGTTTTCACCGTGACAAAGGGGGCTCAGACATCATTTGGAAACATAACACAGTCAGTTTTCACTGCCTGAATCACAGAAACCTTCATCACCCCATGCAGACGTTTGGAAAGAGGCACCATGACCCCTCTTCATGTGCATAAGTCACAGGGCCAGCCAACATAAGAACATTATAAGGAAAATATCACTGTAGCAGGTGCAGCAACTGCTTCACAATGGCTTTTTCATCTCCTTTGCTGAGCACATTCACTGTTTGTTGAACTTTATACTGGCTCTCAGAGTCAGTATATAAAACTGACAAATTTTCTGGCTTGTCACGCCTTGGAATTACACAAAAATCCTGAGCTGCCTCAAATCCATTTAAGCTCCCTATTAGCACAGTACTTCTGCCTAGACTGGTTTGGGGATTTTTAGAAAAAGATACAAAACCACAAAAGCTACAATAAAATTTGCTTTGCTATGGCTCCAACAGTTTCACAGTCACTTGACACCTGCCTTCATAAATCAGCTTACAGTCCTGTCAAGATAAGTTTCTTTAAAATTCCCTTTTATTACTCCACAGGGCACTAACTTTTTGCCATTGCAGACTCAAACCAAGCCTATGCTTCCTGGAGCAGATTGTACTCTATCCTCTCTTTTACTTCCCAAAATAGAGTCTTGTTTTTAAAACACTGTGCTGGTTCAGACTGCAGCTCCTGGGCAAGTATATAAAGGAGAAAAAGTGAGAAGTAGCTGAGCAAAAATGAGGGTAGCAGAAGGATATAATCTAGTTCCTAAGGTGGAAGGAAGTCATCATGTCCAGAAATCCTAGGCTAAGAGGAGGGAGTAGTCCTTCAGGGAACACCTTAGTGATAGGGTTGGTGTGCACAAAACACATCTGGACCAAGACATGCTTTGGCCAATAAAGCGTGAATAGGATTCCAGACCATCAGGTGCTTTCTTCAATCAGCACAAGTGGATTAGGAGCAGTACTGGGCCCCTTTGTGACACACTCATATGGCTCACTGGAGCCTTCTCCTGCTGGAGGAGGTCTACAGTAACTCAAAATTAATCTCTTTTATCAAACTTCTCATGCAGTGCTTGGGGCACACTGAAAAAAGACTAGTTCAGCACATTCAAGAACTCCAGCCCACATCTATTGTTTACAGAGAGTTAATTTCCCTTGATTATCCTTTGATTTGACTTTTAAATACCCTGGTAACAATGTGCCTGTGAGGCACAATGGAGTCAACAGCAGCCATAGTTAACTTAAGGACATGTTTGGCCTTGCTGCTGTGCAGCAGCCTACTAGCAACAGGATTTTTCATCAACAGGATTTTTAGCTTGAGGTGACAGTGTGCTTTTGATATGCTCAGATTTTGTATGTTTTCTTTTCTTGATTGAGGACCGGAAGACTAGAATATCTACATTTAGTCATCTTCATGTGAGCTGAGTGCCTATGGTCCCCATAATGGAGATCTTATCTGTGCAGTCAGCCTGGCCATGACATTAGGAGTCTGGTTCTTGGCAGGCCATATTATTTCCTAGAATCCCTTGACTGTATTGGGAACTTAAAGAGCCTTGGACATGGCCTGGTTGCTGACAATGCTGAGTGCCAAACTGGATGCTTCAGGATGTTATTTCAGGTCTCGATGTGCTGTACTGAGAAGTCCTGTGTTGCATCTGCCACCTCCTTGTAGGTGTCTCAGATTTCCTGTAGCATCTCAAGCAACTCGAGAAGTCACTGTGGAGGCAATTGAGTCACCCTTTGAGCTCAGATGTTGACATCTCCATGCAAACACTTCAGTGTAGGTACTCCAGTTTTGAGCTGAATCTTACATAAGGCAGGTAACACAGCCAGTCTTCACATGAAGGCTTTGCTGCACCTCCTCATACTGGTGTGTGACGGGAGAGCCATCCCCCATGGCACTACACTCAGCCTGTAGCTCAGAATTTTTGTCCCTGCATCCTTTCTGCTCAATAGGGAAGCTCTTCCTCTTTTGCTCTGTTCAAGAATATGCCCATGGAGTTGTGGGCCTTTCTGCTGGTCCCGATGAGTGGGGTTTGTTGTAGATGACCCCAGACTAGCCTTGCACACTAGGCTGATTTGGTCTTTAGTAGTGTTCATGTTGATGATGCTATTAAGTGTTATGACCTTTGGTAGGAAATGGAAACATTTTTCCAGTAGTTGACAATCATCTCACTGCTGATACTGCACCTCTATGCTTTGACTTACCAAAAACGCTTGGGCCCCTACCACACTCCCCCGGTCCCCTCCCTTCCTCCTGCAGCTCTGCAGGAGTTGTGCTGACAGCATTTTCTGAAAATGTCTACACCCAGCATCCCCCCTCAATGGGGAATTTCCCAAGACAAAGAAGAAACCACAGTAGGAGGATCTGCTAAGGGCTGGTCAGAAGAAAAGTATATTTCTTGGGCTCTTCTCTTACTCTACTTAGTCACACTGTTTCGTTCAGTGAAATATTAGGAAAAAAGTGTTGCAGTTAGAATATTTTAGAAGAAAAATAAAAGGTAAAGAATATATGGAAATGGCCAATTTAGAGTAAGGAAGGAATTGTTGAAGGAATAATTACATTCCTGAAAGATTTCAGCTAAATTCTAGGTAAAACTCCAGCACCAGGGAGTGGATGTAAACATGAATGGGATTGGTGAGTTTGAGTCAAGTTACCATCTTTTTAATACATTTATAAAAATGATGTATCAATGGACAACCATCAACTCTCTAGGTTTTTGCCAACCACCATGCAGCCTCACCATCATACCTCTTTTTTTCCTAATCTCATTAAAAGCCGCATGTAAACATGCTTCCAAGGATGTGCTGCCAGCACTTCCTGTAGTTTCTCAGGCAATAAGTGGATTGTGGCTCGTAAGCCAGCAGTGCCAGCAAGATCAGTGCCTGCAGATGGCTGAAGTGAAGAGGTCTCAGCACCCACAACCCACGCTGGTACAAGTAACCAATTTAAATAACCAAGCTATGGCTTGTTCAGAATGAGACCAAATATATAAAATATGTAATTACTGTCATATGTAAGTGTAGGGCTTTTTTAACTTGAATAAAATCAAAGACAAAATAAAATTATTGCTAGCATTGTTTTTATCCAATTGACTGCCCAGAAGCCTGTAGTGCTTGAAGAAGATGTAAACACAAGAGTTGGATGGGAACTTTTCAATTAAGTGTTTTGCACCAAAAAAATGCTGTTCCACTGAAACCAAAACTATTCAAGGAAATATAACAGTAGTTTTACTAACTTTTGTTAGTAATGTCTTGGGGTTCAGAGTTGTATTTCTGATTAAGATGGAGAAAGAGACTGATAATCAGACTGAAAATCTTGATGCACAAGATTGAGCATCACCCGATTTGATTAGTTGATTTGATATAGTTTGATTCCCCTCACTAGGTGAGTAAATGCATTAATAAAAACTTTTTCTCTTTTCCTGATTTTTTTTTTTCTGAAAAGTTTTAACAGCCTTTTGGTCATCAGTGTGAGTAAAATAACTGTTAACATCTCAAAATGTTTTGCAAGATAGAATTCATATTTCCAGCTAGTCAACTAACAGCCAAATGTATGAGTCTTCTTAGGACACCTGTTCAACTCCCATTCCATAAAGCCTATGGGAGATTAAAACAAAAGCATGCACTGAAGAAATTACCACAGAGAACATCAATATAGGTTGTTGAAAAAGGTCTGTGTGACTCAGAGTGGCTTAACATCATCGTTCTTTGTTTCTGGAAATGTCTAAAACTGACCTTTGCCAAGCAGTTACCCAGTGGTAGTTTTGGGCAGAAAATCCAAAGTAATCTCTTCAGAGCATTCAGGTATGAGATATACCAGACATGGGAGACAGAAAGTATCCACTGTAGCACACAAGTTGTTAGCAAGCAAACTCCAGGGGATCTTGCTGATCCTAGGAAGAAAGTGCCACTAATGGGTGCTGGGTATTGAACATCCAGTCAACAGAACCTGGTGCTCTTAGCACTCAAAATCATCCCATCACCAACATGCTCATTTTAAAAGAATTTGAGGATACACTTGACTGTGCATCTTCCCTCATTAACTTTGTAGGCTGTATTCTCTCTTCCTAAAGAAATAAAATGAGAAAGCATGCACAACAAAAACAGGAAGTTTAAGATATCAGAAACTTGTATAATTCTTAAGCCAGTTGACATCTCCATGCAAACACTAGTAGTGTAGTAGTTTCACGATCTGACAAATCTCTTTTCCCAGAGTGGGAATCCTAACTTAGAAAGTACTGTGACTGGGTTGATATGGATTTTGAAGACCACTGGACAACAAGTCTGACTCTTACATTGATGTTTTCAGAGAATACAACAGCTTTATCTATTATCAAAACACCAGCACTTTTGGTTGTTTAGTTTTAGTGAAGTTTAGAAGGAATTTGTGTTTTCTGCAACTGAGAAAGTTTGACCCAACACTCCTATATTGCCTTCGGTCAGCTCTTGCCTAAGAAGAGCCAAATGGCACATCTCTGCAGAACCTAGGTCATGGAGGATCTACTGACAGGAAATTAACCATCAATTTAATGCAAGCTTGTCAGTGGTGGTAGGCAGGTAAGTAGAATATTGTGATTGATGGTCACAATGGCTGGTGGTAAACTGGGGAGACCCAACACTGACATGTGACATCCGGCTGTTATCCATCATAGCTCTACTGCTCTCTTCTGATTACTCTGCCACTGAATTATTGAGCAGACCTAATTCATGGCAACCTGCCACTTGTGTTCCTGGGAAGGGTGAATATAATAAGAAACAAATGCCTCAGCTACAGTTTTGTACTGTCTCCAAGTCTCTCCCACTGTGCTTCCCTGCTGGGTAAGAAAAGGCAGAGGGGAGATTTACTGAATGGCAAATGGCTTTGCAAGGCAGTGACAGGTATTCAGAGGCAGTAAGACTTCCTGTCATCAAAGAACCAGCACCAAAAAAATGTTAAGCTGGTGGAAAGGCAGTACCTTTGAAAAGGAGAAGGCATACTTAAAAATTTGGCAGGATTAAACCCTCCATTATAGTCCTCTCTTTATGTCCCAAAATGCTCAGACAATGAACATGAACTTCTGGGACTATAACTAAATGTAAAATCATCTGCAAAAGCATGCTCCAGTCATATAATTTATTTGCATGTGCGTCGATGCAGAAACTGGCACATGGCCCATTTATGTTCATATTCCAACTTCTCTGCCACAGAGAGCCAGAACCTATGATTTTCAGTCCAAAGGTGTTCCTGACATTTAAACATTCATTTTCACTACAAAATCAAAAAGTAAAGTTCAGGCTTTCAAGGTGTCCCCCATAGAAGATAATGGTTTGACAGCAACACAAGGTGGAGGAGGCAATGCTGGGAAAAGGAGCTGCCTGGGGGACAAGAAGCAGCACTTGCTTCCAGCTCCAAGCCACACATCTGGCACTGCCACCATGCCAGGGACCCTGAGGAGGATGGAACTGCAAATTCAGTGCCAGGCAGGGAAGCACAGCCACGCTGCACTATCCCACAGCCTGACTCCTGCCTTTGGATTCTTTTCCAGTTAAATTTATCAAGCATGATCAGGAGTAAATCTGATCACCTAAGTGATTCATATTCATCTGATCTTTTAAGAGAGGGTGAGGTAAAACTCTCTTCATCAAATTTGTATAAGTTAACTACCAATGGGATGATACGGTCTCTGAGTCAGCACTGAAAAAAATATTAATCTCTATTATTTCTTGCTATAAAATTGACTCCATTGTGGTTCCTTTTCATAAAAAGTGCCTACAAATTTGCTTTGCATAAGAAAGAAAGCAATAGCAAAACCAGCTATAGACTATGAAGTAATGCTTTTGTCTCAAAAATAGATTCTTTTGAAAAAAAACCCTTTTCCTTCTATTCAAGATGCTTTCAATTATCTTCAAAAATGAGATTCCTGAATGGTGTAAACTCTGCCCTCAATGATGTTGATACAGTGCCATTAAAGTCAATGAGATTACATGTGTTTGAATGATGGCAGAATACAGCCCTGCATGTTTATTGCATTTGTCAAACACATTCCAAAGGATAAAAAGTGTATAAATAAA
Organism: Illadopsis cleaveri; assembly: GCA_013399915.1. Lineage (NCBI taxonomy): Eukaryota > Metazoa > Chordata > Aves > Passeriformes > Timaliidae > Illadopsis > Illadopsis cleaveri. Next base: position 287,223 of record VXBB01013358.1, on the reverse strand, counting down.
TGCAGCCTCTGTAAGTATTGGTATTTTTACTGAATGGTTGTATATGGTTTTAAATAAGTTCATATAAAAGTGGATTTCTGGCTTTTTCCTTCAAGTGGCCTTTCACACTTCATAAATTTGCCTGTCCTGGCCTTATTTACCATGCCTTGACTTGGTAACTTCAGCAACATACGTGAAGAAAACTCCTGTGAAATTTCAGTGATACAACTGTCGCATTAACTGTGTATACATTTCTATTTTGGGAAGAAAGACTTATTGTATTTTGATTAATTGTCTTTGACAGACTAATCCAGGAGCATGAATAGATTCTATTATAGACTATTAACTTCGCAACAGTCCTGGGGTTGGGAGTGTTTCCAAGAGGCAGGTCTCTCTTTGATCCTACCAGACCTTAATGATACTGTTTGTATTAACATTAGCAGTGGCATTTTTAAAATTCAATATTAATTGAATCCTCATTTCTTTATTATTTCCTATATACTGAGCTTTTCCATGAGATACATGACTCATGCCAACAAATGCCTAGGGAAATATCTGCACCTTGTAAGCTGCAAAATACATTCTACCATCTGCTTAATTTATGGCAGCAATTTGGAAGTCTGCTGAGCTGGACACAGCTAGCTGGCAATGGATGCATTGGATTAAATATGAGCAACATGTGACAAATATCAAATTAATTTTTGAGATAAAATGCATGCAAATTGCAATAACCTATAATACAGAAATGAAAGGAAATGGTGCTCTACATGTTTGCAGAAGTTCATTTCTGTGGTTGTTTTATACACATTAATTGATTATTCCTAATTTTATTAAGTGATTGAAGGAGAGATGGCACAAGTAGCGATGCCTGACTGTTGAATGTGCCAGGGCTGAAGTCCTTGGCTTGGAGTTGACCAGAGGGGCAGGATAACCCTGATAACAACCCCATTTAGGAGAAACACCTTCAAGGAGATGAGGCAGACTGTTGAAGTCACAGGTGTCATTTTGTGAGGCTGCTAACTCACACAAAAACCACAAACTCTCAGGTCTGTGCCAGGCTTCACCTTGAATAATCCTGTGTAAAGGCTGGGTCTCTGCAAAGTGCTGGCCAGGGTTTTCTAACACACTCTCCCAGCTGGGGAATACAAATATTACAACATATAGGAAAGAGAGAGTTTTTGCAAATGGGTCTGATAAAAATAATGAACATCACCTTAATTAGAATTTTCTATTGGAAACATTGCCTTTTGATGAAAATCTCCATTCAAAATGTTAAAAACCTATTTGGTTTTTTAGCAGCTGGTAACGACTGTTCCTCACCAAAAACTGCTGAAAATTTGGGGGCTTTCTAGCATGACTGCTTCAAGGAAAAACAGAAATGTTCAAAAAAAGGATGTATTTTTTTGGAAGGTTTCATTTAAATTAAGTTCCAATTTATCTTAAAAAAATATGCTTTTGCAGGAAATTTTTTGGTCTGCCCTTTGCAAAGAATAGATCTCACTGGAAGTTGTCAGAGTAAATCCCCCAAGTCATTTATAGTGAACACCTACAAAATATTTTTAGGAACTGGAAACCCCATAAAAATCACTCCAAGTCATGCTCTAAATATTTGTAAGGTTTTCTGTGTGTCATCCTTTTGAAAGCCCTACCAAGAGCACCACAAAATTTTGATAAGGGCTGCACATCTGACAGCCCAAGCCTCAACAGTCCAAAACATAAAATGATACCTTAAAACCAGCATGGGTACCAGTATGGAGATGGGCTCTGTGGGATGCAGTTTTCTTCAGTGCTGGTTGTGGGAGTCTGGGTGGTCTGCAAGATAGATGTTGCTTTTTAATTTACAGAAATCCATAGTGCATACTCAGAGGAGAGATATGTTTTCCTTTGAGTGCTACCATGTCCACTTACTATAAATCATTGGTTTTCCAGCTGTTCCCCAGCACATACAATCCCCCAAATTTGCCTGAACACAGTATCTTCTGTGCACACTAAGCACAGCCATCCAGGGGGAGAAATCTCGAATAAAACACTGCATATTCTGCAAAGTCTGACTTCACACTGCCTTGCCCTGTGCTACTGCAGCACTGGGGTAATCATGAGAAGAACAGCCTGAGTGCCTCAGGTGTTCAGACTCATGGACTTTTTCATGTCCAGTTCATCCTGTTCACGTGCATATTGTGGGTTTGTCCCCATAATTTGGGCTGCCTTGCCCACAGGCAATTTCCAGATGTTTGCATTCACCACAGATTTTACCCAAACCTGGCCCAGTGTGTGCTTCTGCATCTGCCCTATGTGAGTGATGGCCTCTTGTTTACCCCCAGCAGCTCTGGGCAGATGTGTCTGAGAAGGCATGAAGTGGTTTGGGGTAATGACAATGACAAGAAAACCCAGGTCAGTCCCTCTGGCTGCGTTGCTTAATGTGCCAGCATGCTGGTCTGCAGACAAAGAATACCCTTTTTATGGAATTAATGACAAAAAATTATTTATCATTGCCATTATTTATTGATTAAACATAAGTTGATCATCTTCATAGGCATAGCTTCTCAGATCAGAGATGTGTGTAACTTGCATTGCCTAAGGGTCACTTGGGTGCATTTTGCCTAACATGTCCCTCCCTGACTCTTCATTCCTGATGTCCCTGTTTTTTTAAAGGAATTGTTTTCCACCTAATCTGTATCCAACAGTCAATTACGATCTTCTCACACAAATCCTGGCTGCATTTGCTAGTAAGCTGAGAAAACAACACATTCCCATGCTCCCCATTCAGGCAGTGTGCACAGAGCCTGTCCTGGTCCCTACAAAAATCTCTTCTAGAGAAAGGTGGTTTATTTGCACTGAGCATCAGGTCTGGTGACAATTTCGAGCTCAGAGAGGCACAGAGAGGACACAGAGAGGATAAATAACAGCCTGAAATGGGCCCAGGAATGGAGGGTGGAGCTTTTTGCCCAAAGCCCCAAGTTCTTCTCTCTTTTGGCTTTAGGAACAATTACAGTCATGAAAAAAAAGCACGCAACAAAATGCTGATGTGGCTTGTTGAAATTTAAGGAAGCCTCAATTACAGAGTGCTGTATTTTTGACATCATTGCAATTTTAAAATTAAAGACTGTTTTCCACCATTAAGCATGTCAAGCATAGCTCCGGCTCTAATCCTAAATTCACTTTCCTAGGGAGACAAAGCTTACATCTATCCCATTGGTCAGTTTCTCATTTTTGGTCTCAGTAATTTTAGCACCCATGGTCAATTTTATCCAGATTTGAAGAGAGGGCAGGACTTCGTTGAAACAGAGGGGCTGGGAAGAGAAGAGAGACACTATTATGCCCCACTACAGAGGAGCTGGGTATCAGTGAGAGCCATGCTGACCACCAGGCTGCAGCAGTAGTGCTGCTGGTGTGAAATGGCTCAGGGTATTTCTTATCCCACATCCAGCTTGCTTGGTAGGTACCTCACAGCCTGGTAAGCATTTAAGTCTTCTCCCAGTCCTGCTCTGCAATGTGATCGGTCATAAAAGTGGCCTGGTTAGAAAGGGAAAATTATTGAAGAGAAGAAATCATCTGCTGAAAAGTACTGACAGAGAAAGGACAGCCAGCCTGGGACTGCTGAAAGAACGGGATCCCCTTTGAGGATGGGGCTTGTAAACTAGAAGCATCTTTGAAAAGTGCAGCGAGGGTGCCTAGAAACTGAAGACATCCTGAAATATTGTAAATAAGCAGTAAAAATGAGGCACTGTAAGATCAATTTATCACCTGAGAAAAACAATCTGGGAAAACACAGTGGAAAACAGTTTGGGAAAATAAAATTGCTCTCAAAGAACAGAAAACATAACAATGTATTGGCTGCTACAGGTGAAACCAGACATTAACAGCATCTATTGACTGTGGGAAGTAGGATGTCCTACGCCCCCTTACATCCATATGGTATTAAGAAAAATGTGTTTATTTTATCCAAAAATGAGCTCCTGTGTCACTCAGAGCTTTCCTGTTGAATCCCACACAAACTTTCTACAGGATCTTGGACTGTCCACACACGTCTTGCTGACCCCTGGCTGTCCACCACAGATGTCTTGCTGACTTCTGGCTAACTTCAAGAAGTGAATATCTCTGTTATCCTTTCAATTCAGTCTGTCATCCCCTCTTTTGGGGATAGCTGGGTGTGTAGTCCACACCTCAGATTGGTTTGTGTCTACCCTTTTGACATTTCCTTCTGAAATATGATTTGCCTCATATTCATGTTATATATACACACTGTTTTGCTAGTAACAAGTTGTGGTAATAGGTAAGAATACAGAATTACTTGGTTGTGCCTGTTATTGATTGTACTACAATACTAATTCATGTTATCATCGATTGACACCATACTATTGATTGAGACTGTAATTGATTGATGCTAGTAATATGTGGTAGATTCAGATATATATAATTATATATATATTCATTCATATTTGATTTATTAAACATAGGTATATTGGTGATTTTTGTGGTATTTGTGGTAATCTGTAACTAAGTAGAAAGATTATGAGGAAAAGAAGTCCATGTTCTCGAGTACCTCTGACCCTGCGGTCACACACTCTAGACTAACCCTTAGGTCATGACACCTCATCAAGACCCCAAGCTCTCTGACTGCAGGGGGAAGTGACTGTCTAGCAGGTGATGTTTTTCTAAAGGCAAAAGCACACTGCAGAGGTAGTGAAAAGCACACTGTGAGGCAGAGGAAAATTTCTGGTTTTTTTTCTTTTTCAATATTTTCCTTTTTTAAGCAATAGCAGTGGTAGGTGTAGATTAAAGGAAACTGTGTGATATGCTGCGGGTGATGGATCATCCTCTGAAATACACCTGCTTGGGACGAGCACAGCTGGACACACAAAGATTAGATTCCCTTTGCATGCTATAGAAATCAGTCAATTAATGACAACAATTATTTTTGCCCTAGACTTTCATTGCCGCTTCCTGACATTATGAGTGGCTGGGGAGCTTTGGCCCTGAAAACCCAAAGCAGAGATACGGGATTGCTGTTCACAGGAGAACAGTGTGCTCCATGCAGAAATACATGTGAACTGGGCGCGGTTCTCACTGCTTGCTTTTCAGATCACCTCTTGCAGCACTCCTATGAAAGTGCCATAAGGGAGAGCAATCATGTGTGGATTTTCTTCTCAGTGCTCTGTCCTTTTATGAATCTTGCTAGTTGGCAACAGTAGTGTGTAAATATTGAAGCTAATGACATGGCAAGAAAGTGGTTTTCCCCTCAGTTTACTCTATTTATATGATTTTCACAAGAAATCAGAAATCTTTCTTGCATGATCACAGGCTCAAAGAGAAAAATGGCTGGGTGCATAGAAGGGCAAAGCTACCTGAAAGAAAAAATATTCTTAGTTTCTCTAACCTGGGAGCTTGATATTAAGAGTGAATTAGTGTCTGGCCAAGTAGGAAGCTGATAACACATAACCTTACGGCGAAGAGCATTCTTGAATGAATTGTGGATAAATGAATCAGGCTTTCAAATGACTACATATGTGAACTTACTAACCTACATGAAACTGCCACAAGATGGTCTGTAGTGGGATCATCAAGGCTAGATGCATCCTGGTGTAAAACAAAGTGATGGAGTCCTGTGCTGTGGGAGGCCTTTTTGCCTTGGACTGCATGACGGAGACACAGTGGCTGCTGAAGAGCCAATGGCTCTGTCCTCTCTGGGCTTGTGCCCAGATTTTCAGTGGAGGCTCACCACTGGCACTGTGGCACAAGGGGATGAAAACCCAGTCCCTTTGTGGCATCAAACTGAAGATAACTTGATTTCACAGCACCTCCCAACCATGATCCATCTACAACCCTCAAGGACTGTAACTTCAAAGCACAGTTAGTTATACGTGGGACAGAAGAGCAGCTTGGAGAGGCAGTGTCTGACTCTGGAGTGACTGCTGCAGCACATGAAGCCTTGGGAACCTCCAACAGGGTCTGAATCCGATCAGAAAGTTCTGAACTCACGCTTCAACAGGACTTCAGCAGGTAAGCATAGACAGGGAAACAGCTTTGTGTTATCAGTTCCAGAGGCTGAAGAGAAGATGCAAGGATCTATGCCAGGCTTTCACCTTGGCTCTCTCTTTCCTCTTCCCACCTTTTCTCCTTTCCTCCACCATCCTTTCTGTTCTTTTCATCCACATGGCTTGAAATAGCAATGTTGCTTTCTCTTGCATTTTTGATAGACTTTTATGTACACTTAAATCAACATAAATTAAATCTATCTCTGTACATCAATACATATTGATAATACAATAATGACAATATACATATGTTGGATAAGATATGCATGGTAGATGCTATATGTATTTTAAATATGTAACATACTGATATACATTACATATCAGTATATATATTCTAGGTGTAAATATATGTGTGTGCACTTATATATATATATGATTAAATTTTTTAAAAGCCCACAGTTTAACTAGCTTTGCTTGGACAGCTTAACAAAACAGATAATTCTTTCTACCATTGGTTTAACTGGAATTTATTAACAGTGATTACTACTGGTAAGTTAAATAAGAGGCTGATTTAACTAGGGCAGGCCTCCCATTAGATTTTCACTTGCATTTTCTACCCTGTTAAGCACTGCAGCTGCAGTTAAATCAATTGACACCATCTGTCAGGATGCTTATTTTCAGTTGGCTATCGGTGGAACCTAAACTCAGCTGAAGTTTCAGCTCATGCTTTAACTTATCTGCAGTGGCTGCATTTACTATTCCCAATTCTTTTATCAAAATGGAACCATAAAACAAAAGATAAAGGAGGTCTCCAGCAATAGTATTTTTTTGCTCCTGAGGTAAGTATAAGCAGCAAAGCAGACCTGTGCTCTGTGAGATGCTCTCTACTCCTTGCAGAGCTGCGTGGAACAAGAGCTGTCTGTGTACTCCCAGGGGTACACAAGCTCTTGTCTCCGGGTATGGTGGTCAGGACAAGTCAGTGAGGAAAGCTGGAGAACAGGAGTGAAGTCTTCCTTATGATGAAGTAAAAGCACGTTTTATACCATCTGTAAGACAGCCAAAATATTATGCATGATTTTTTTTTCCAGAGGTACTCGGCCCTGAAGTCAGAGGAGCTGAAAATCCTTCACCAAATGAGGCCCAAAGGGCATCATTACAGAGAAGGCATCCATGCACATACTGAGCAAGGTGATACACTGCAGTGAGCCCAGGAGCTACCACCCAGCACTAACCATCTTCCAGCCCCATACAAGAGTACAAGAGCACCCTGCTTTATTTCCAAGATGCCATGGGAGGGCTGCTACCCATCCAGCCCAGACTAAGTGTGTCCACAAAGCTCTCACAGCCTCAAATTAGCAGCACGTGATTGTGTCCTCAGCCCCTTCCTGCATGGAGACCTTGGAGTCCCCTGTGGACCACCAGCAGATTACACTCCACCAGGATGTGCTGTGCTCTGCCCCAGTGTGTAACAGGGCACTAAATCCACAGCTGGCCTCCAGCGCTGGACATGCTGCAGTCCCTGAGGGCAGTCTTGCTTTATGTCACATTTGAAGAACCATTTGAAGATTGAGGCCACTCTTGGAGCTGTGTGGGGATCTTCTGCCACCTTGTACTTGTCGCTGTCATGGGTCTCCTCTCCTGTAGACCCCTCAGGGCAGGACACAACCCCTTTTGTCTGTGCAAAGCAGCCAGCAGAGGGGAACCCAAGACAGCCCTAAAGCCTCCTCTGACTGTTGTCGTCAGGCAAATAATAACTTTGTAAAATGTACTCTTACGATTCAGTTGATTACCAAAACCAGATTGGACATACAGTGTTAGGAAAAGCCTTGAATGGATAGAAAAGGTCTGATCCTTGGTACCTTGCTGCCTGGTGATGCTTTGGTGAGCAGCCTGAAGGCACTTCCTGTTTTTTTAATACAGTTTTTCCCCATGTTTTGCAAAGAAAGTTTGGTTTTTACAAAATGAAAGGCAAACAGAAGTGCTACTAACTCAAAATGCAAGTCCTCATTTTTATAGGCATCTTCCTGAGAAACAGACAAACACTGAATCAAAGGAAAAAAAGAAGCCTAGAACTTCTCCATGGCCCTGAGAACAAATGATAGAAATCACCAGTTCCTGTTGAAGGTGAACAGAATTGATTTGCAACCAGAAGAAACTGCTTAGCTGTGCATGAAAGACTCAAGCCTGCTGTGCTGACTGAGGCAAATCTGCTGCTTAAACAAGCAGCCTGACACTTCAGATAAGGTATTTTTTCCACTTTCTCAAGATCTCTGTATGAAATCAAATCAATGACTCTGTACCCTGCTCATACCAACACGTGCACACGTGTGTGTACATCTCCGTGATGGAGCATGAGTGAGCTTCCAGCCATGGAGAGCTGTGCAGCAGACAGTCTGGCTTTTTAAAGGCATATGTCTGCAGTCATATTCACTGTGCCCAGTTCAAACAGAATCACGGGGCCTTTCGAGCTGCCTGAAAAATCAAAGTTAGCCATTTCACCATGCCTGCAGGAACCTCCATAAGCTGGGTCACGTCGTATGATAAAGGCAACCCAGACACTGCCCTCAAAACCCATACCCAGTGCTCAGAAATTGGTCTTCCAGAATTTCAGAAACTGGGGGCAGGAGTAGAGTGGTTTTTTTTCCTAATGAAAAGACCATTGGGAAATGGTTCTCTCTGTGAGACCCTACACTGTTTCTGAAAGGTGAAGTGATCTGGACAGAGGGGGAGAGTGGGTGACAAAAATTGAAGATGACACTAAATTATTCAGGATACTTAAACCTGAGGCTGACTTTGGAGATCTGCAAAACTACTTAGTGGTGTTGGGTGACAGGGCTATAAATGAAAAAGCTGATAAGGAATAGAAAAGGCTGATAAGCACTGAACAACCTGCTTAGGACAAAAAAAGATGTACGAAATGACAGGCCTTCATTGCTACTGCCCAGGAAAGTAGCTTTGTCATCACTGTGGAAAGTTCTTTGAAAATATCTGTCAACACTCAGAAGCTGTTAAAAGGCAAATTGAATGGTAGGACTCATAAAGAAAGTGTAGAGCACAAAATGAGGCTCATCATTTAACATATGAATAAGTCCACAGGTGTACATGTACCTCAAATTTTTTGTGCAGCTCTGGTTATGTCATCTCATACCAAAAAGAAAAATAAAAAGGATGACTGGAAGCATCCTCGACAAAGAAAAGGAGTGGCTTCCACTGATGGAGAGCTAAAGCCTCAGAGCTTCCTCAGTCTGGAGAAGCAACTGCCACAACAGAAGCCTGTGGACATGAGGGGTACAAAACAAAGGATAGGGTTTTTATCCCTGTTACTGGATTCTGCAGGAGCCATGAGTGTAAAGACACCACTCCGCGGTGAGACAATTTCACAGAGCTTTGATTCTGCATGTGATTGGCACGGTGCATCCTGGCTTGGAGAGATCCTGTGTCCCTGACTGCTGGAGGCTAAATGCGATTTTTCTGTCCTCTCCCTATTTTTATACTCTACTTTGTATTTTTGCTGATGGCCAGTTCCATGAGCAAGATGCTCTCCAGGTGGATCCTTAAGCTGTCTTTCCTTCCATTACACATTCTTGCATTGAGTGTATCCGGACAGAGAAAGTTGTCAAGATATATAGAGGTAACCTAATAAAGTTTAAGAAGACTAAAGGCAAATCTTGCTTGTGCTCTCTTAATCTAAATATAGCCACTGAAGATAATCCTGTTTCCTCAAGGATTCATTACACACCAATCTGAATTATTTACCATGATATATTCATGATTTAAGAAGTGGTTGATATAGTCATTGTTTGCAAAACCATTACAGAAGCCTCCCTTTGTTGGCTTCTTTCTGGCCAGAATTCAAGTTTAAATAGAATATAAATTATTATATTGTGCCTCTAAGACTTTCTGTTATGATTCATTTTTCTTTTTTTCTCCCACAGTCTTGAGGGGCAACAAGCCTGTAGCAGTGTGTGAATGAAGGTGTAGCAGCACAGTATTTGATGACTTTCCTATGTAGTCTCATCAGGAGACTGTACTACTTTCCCTACAATCATTTTTGCTGCTACGTGGCCTCATTTAAAAGTTAATGGAAACCCATTTCTATTCTGATTTGTGGTTATTGGTGTCTTCATCCAGACTGGAGAACCATGAGACACCCTGACACTTAAGGAGCGTGGACATCCTCCACTGCAGCACTTAGGACAGAGTCTGCCCTGATGCATAAGGGTGTAAAATCCAGGTTCATCAGCTCCTGCTGGAACCTGCCAGTTTTTTGCTTTGCAGGTAATCTGTGTGCCTCTGGCAGTGCCTGGGGTTAGCCAAATCTGGTCTTGAATAGGGTTTTTTGTGGAAATTCTTGCTGATTGCACATATGGTGGCAACCCTTGACAGCAACTGAGCTACCTTTGGGTCATCATTAGAGTCTGGTAAGAGAACCTGTTGGTGCATAAGCTTGTCTACTTATTTAACCAGCTTGTTGTTGCTGTTTGAAATAATAGCATGAGTGCTCATAGATTGTTGCTCTTTTGTATTTGAAAGATAATGTATTAGGTGAGAATTTTTAATCCTGCAGGTTTCAATAAAATATATAAATATAGTTGACAATAAAATAGCTCTGCTTGTTTCACTTTTTATTAATGGTGCTAGTTTATTGAAATCTATAGATTTCTAGTAGAACAAGCAGCAAAGAGGTCATCACAGTGGAAACTATGCCCATGTGAAAGTGAGCACTAAAAGCTGTACAGTGTCCTCAACACGTGCTCCCAGATTGGCTGTGGGCAGCTATTTTCAAGGAAGATTGCTCATGGCTTTTTTCTGTGTTAAAAATATGTGACATTTGAAATGGTTAACAAGTAGAAGATAACAGGTAGTGATGGGGTAAGCTCAGCTCATAATTTGACAGGGATTTATAGGAATAGAGCATCAATGTGGTACAGTACTGGTAAGACTGAACTGGGGCTGGCAGGAGTTTCTCACTTTAATCCTCTTGCTTTGGGTATACAAAGTTCACAAGTTCCTTCACCACAGCTTTTAGAAACCATCTCTCACACCTTCCTACCACTGTACCCATGTGTTATGTTTCAGTGCCCCTTTTCCACTCTAGGCACAAGCAGAAAACATGTTGGGTGTGTGTGGTAACATCTTACTCATAGGAAAATGCCGACAAGCCCAGGAAACACATGCAATGTTAAAAAATGGAAAGATGATGGAAGAGGCGTGAGCAACTGCACACGTCACTCCTCCTCCTCTCGTCATGGGAGAAGGAAAGCACTTCAGAGAAGATCATATGTCTCCAGAGGGCACACTGCAGTGTGCAAAGGAAAGGCTGTCTCAAGAAATATTTTTCACTCTCTATGCCCTGCGGCTGGTGGAAAGGCCGATGCAAATGCCATGGAGCCTGTGACAAGGGAGGGCAGAGGGGGCCAGAGAGGAGGGTGTGGTGGGAAATGTGTGCGTCCCTCTGCCCACAGAGGGCATCTAGGGAGGGGACTCCATCAGAAAAACCCCAGGGGCTGTGTTAGTCTCATCATACCCCCAACCACAAAGTTTTGCTAGAAACTCGATGCAGTGACTCACCCCTAACACGCACTTTGTCCGTGTGCCAGTGGGCGGCACAGGGAGCCTGTGCGGGTTGAACCGAACCTTTTGTGCACCCTGGCAGAAAGCAGTGGGCTGAGTCGGTGTGGGAAGTCACCAATCATGGGACAGCAAGCAGGGCAGGGGAGCCACCACCACACTGCTGCCTCCATGTCACCCTTCACAGCACAAGGATGACAATGGTCGCCTACCCCCCCATGGCACGGCATAGTAGTCTGGCAGGACACTGGCATTCCCAAAAGGCACAACCGACCCCTGGACACACCACTGCCATCTGATCTGCCTGACCTGCATCAGGCAAAATTCCAGGGTCAACCCCTGCCTGCACGTTTGGCTGAAGCTGCCTGCAGGCTAATGTTCAGCCAGTACCTACACTGCACATGGCAGCAGCTCAGACATGGACTGCTGCAATGTCATCAACTGCCTAATGGCAATCTCTGCTATTCTTCAAAGGCACCAGTGCTCTAGGTATCTGCTAGGTAAAGAAAGAAAGGAGGCAAAATAGTGTTTGTGGAGGAAAAAGAAGACACTTGAACAGATGTGATGCTCCCATGCGTGGTGGATCTGTTGCCTTGTGCTGAAGGCAAGAGAAAGCAGAGACCACAAGAGCAGCAGGTAAATGTAGACTGGAAGAGGTCTGTAAAAGCACCCAGCACTGATGGGGGAGCAAGATCCAGCACACTGGAGCACAGGTGGGAACAGCCCCTGGAGGTCATCAGTCCACCCCACCCCACTGTCCTGGCCATAGCCAGCCTCAGGCCTGTGTCATGGCTCAGTGAAAGTGGGGTTTAAGAGAAGACCGAGTATTTCAGATATTGGAGTAAATGTGAGCTGCCCTTTCTGAGCACCAAGGCTGGCACCAATGCACACAAGCAGGTGCCCAGGGTTGCAAGACTTGTGCCCTGCCAGCAAAAACAGCAAAGAGCAGCAAAGAGTCACCAGCTCCCCCAATTTCCAGATGTCTCTCCAAATATGTTAGCTGGAGTGTTTCTGGAAACTAGAACCTAAACTTGAATTGAAGCCAGGATGTTCTTTCTGTGCTTTTGGAAGAGGACTTTTCATTATTTTTATTCACTGAGCTGCCAAATGACTGGGTGATTTTGTCATGAGATTCTCATTTATTTAAGCCTGCTGCCCCATTTACTTAACTGTGCTTTGTGAATTTCTAACTGACCCACAAAAGCACCTGTGCCCTTTGCAGGGTCATAATCACTGCCCAGCTCCTCTTGTGAGATGACATCTGCCAGGGTAATTAGGTCAGGTCTGTGCTTGGCACTAGGCAAGGTCTGCTGAAGATAATTAACTCAGCTGAGCTCTTAAGAGACATGCTTTCCTACAAAGCCATCTAGAATTAATGGGGAAGAAATTAGTGTTTCCTAGCTCACTCTAGAGAAGGAAATGGTGTTTTCCCATTTCATCAGTCACAAACACTTTGCTCATTGTAGGAATACCAAGGCAATGCTAATATTGGCACTGAAAAAAGCTACCAGGAATCTTGCAAACAGGTGCGTTAAGGGAAATGCCTGGTTCTACTTCAATGTTTCCGGGCTGCATTTACATCACAAGCAGCCTCTGCTGGGGCTAGTTGGGAATTTTCTCTTGAATTTATTTCTGTCCAACTATGCAGCTTTGTTTTATAAGCTGTCAGAGCAATTAAAATGGAAGGACCGTCTGCTCCACTGCACACCCAGGGACTGTTTCTGAGGTGGCATGGCTGACCTCTCCCAAGCTCTCCTCCCCATGACAGCATGTCAACCCCAGGCTTTGGGAACAGGAAGCAGCTTGCTGTGTGTGGGCACTGTGTGTGGGCAGGGGAACAGGGAACACCTCAGGGTCTGTGGGAAAGCCAGCCCCATTGTTCAAGTCCTCAGCACAGAGATTTGGCTGCCGGCCAAATCTGCCCCTCTTGCGGTGAGTTTGGGAGGCAGCAGGTGAGACAAGGCCAGTGGCAGTCCGAAAGCTGAGCAAACTGGGAGAGGAGCAATTGCTTCTTGTGCTCCTTGCACTGATGTTGTTTCTGGTGGCCAGATGCCCAGATGTGTGTCTTTTGGAATGAGAAATTATTGTTTACATTTTGTTTTTCTCCCACTTAGAGAACCTCACAGGAATATGATTTTGAGCTTTCACCAGTTTGGGCATTTTATTTTGCAACATGCCTTGAACACTCGGGAGGAAAACATATATAGCTATTTTCATCTTGCTTCAATTTTGCTGGGGATTTGGAGAAAAAGCAGGAGTCATTCACTTCATAGTAAGCTGCTGATGTGCCAAAATACCACAGAAAGGCTATCTACACTGAAGAAAGCAGGAAGTAACAGGAATTTCTGGAGCAAGATTGTTCTCATGACCATTCTGGGGCAGTTCTACAGATCCAAAAGTATGAAGTTCACACACAGTTCAAGTATTTCTTGAATGTTTTATTGGAGTGAAACTCCACAGCATTTGTTGTTTACTCACTGTTATATCTTTATAGCTCAAGGGGTGTTGGCTGCCGCTTATGCTCTTTAGTTCTTCCCACCTTATGTCATTAACCTAGACCAGTGTTCACATTTACAAGGACATCAAGCCCCAAAATATTGGAGATTCAAGGGGACAAGCACGTAGCAGATCTCCCAGGCTGATCTTAAGTACATTCCTCAGCACGGTTAGAATGCTCTGGTCCTGAACAAGCCCTAAGGTAACAGCTGGTAGGAGGAATAGAAATATGCAGACTACAGGGTATGATATGCTCAAGTCCTTGCTGTGTAGGTCTCTTTTTCTCAGAACCTGTGATAATGAGTTTCCAGTCGCTCCTGCAAATACCTTGAGAGGATCTTGTCCAAGAAATGTAGAAAAGAGGCAGGAAAAATGCCTCAATGGAAAGAAATCCTGACGAGTCAAATACTGAGTGTGGTCAGCTAACTCCAGGTGCTCCTGGAGTTGAAGTGCAGCATTGTGCACAGCCATTTTCCCAGAAATTCATGCTCCTCTTCCCAGCCTGTAGCCCAGCAGGCTGATTGCTGGAACACATCAGGAACAGACAGCACCAAAATGCTTAAGGTTGCTGCTCCTTTCCATACGCTTTGGCACTGACCAATGTATTTTGAGCCCTTCAGCATCTAAGGGCATGAACTGGACAGTAAGATTAACTGGCTTTGGAGAAGTTGGGTTAAACAAAGCGGCCAAGCACACTGTCGCCAAGCATGGAGACATGGAGATTTTCACGGGATTCTTTGCTTACTCTTGATAGTAGCCAGCTGGATCTTCATTTGTGATAACCTGATACTTCCCCTCAGAGAATTACTGTTACAGTTTCACTATTATTTTCTTGGGTGTGATGCTCTCCTTGGGACCTGTGTTCTTAGATGTTTTGGTTAACATTTCTTGTTCAAATAAAAATAAGGTCAGGGAAAATATTCTCTGCTTTGCCATTGTAAAGTAAAGAATCAGTTTTTCTTTGGCAAGTTCTATTGTCTTGTGATTAGCAGTACAAACTGAAAATTGAGCTTGTGGCTTGAATCAGCTTAGGGAGAGTTCTCGTATAAAAGTCGTTTTTGCATTAAAGGAATCCCAGAAATATTTAAAGGTTGTGAAGTCCATCAATCAGATGTTAGAAAAGGCGAGGGTTTAGGTTTTCTGTCAGCTCTGTGCTCTCAAAGTCTCTCCCTTCTTCTCTCTTTAGCACATTGCACATAGTGTCTTTCATCACAGTACCAAATACTATTTTTTCCATTCCTCTACGGAGCTGCTTAGGAAAATTTCCCACTGATTTGGCAGCTAATGCTACAAATTCATTTATACCTGTGTGTCTAAGACAACAGAGTAAGCAGGTAGGAATCATTCACAGTCCCTGTGCGTTGTTTCCATTTAGAGGACAAGAGGATTTTAGTTGGGTATCTTTGATGTGCATTGTCCAAAACACAGGAGGAGGCAACTTTTTCCAACCAGCACTTAACTGAAAGGTGTCCCTTTGGGCTTTCCTCTGTGCCATCCCCTCAGCTCCAGGGGTAGTGTGTCATGCTGCCTTTTCTCCTGCTTCTGCAAGTTTTGCCTCCTCCCTCCCTTCCCGGGCCGTGATGGCCTTTCATCCATCATATTCAAGTGAGTGGCTTTGCCTGCCTGCTTAACTTTGGGAAGTCACCTTTTCCTCTGTTTAGTTTTCGAAAACAGGTTTGCAGCAGTAAGTGGCTTTCCCTTGCCATTTCTTCAGGTTGTTAGGATGGTGATAATGCAATTAAGAACATCTGTGCACACTGGACCTCTTTCTTCCAAGACTGCCTTTGCAATGAACTGCAATGTATTTTCCTCATCCTCTCAAGTCTACATTTTTCACTACAATATTTGCAGCCTACATATCTGTCTGATTCTTGTATGTTCAGTAAAATATTCTGAGAAGATATTAATTGAATGAAAGAGTGAAATATTGGCTAAGAATATTTTGAACGAGCTTTGTTTTGTTTTCCTTTTATCCTTCTAATGTTAAGATAAATTATTTCTACCATAGGGAAAAAGCCTCAAAGAAAGCTCTGGGGACTGGAGGAGGAACCCAAACCAAAAAAAATTTAAAAAGCAGAAAACTACAAAAGGTGAGAATAGGAACAGAACATTGAGAGAACACCAAAAATATATTTTATCACAAGAGGGCAGTGCATATTAACAAGAGAGGGAATAATCCATGTTTCACAGGAGGTTATTCTCTTTCTTTTAAAATTTTCCGAAAGTTCTGCTGTAGAAGAGGCATCGAAGAAGGATGTTGGGACAACAGGTAGCTCTTCAAAATGCTGTTTATTGTATCAAAGATGTTACAGCAGTCCTGGGTGGTGGGTGACAGAGCCATGCCTAAAGCTGCCAGCTACAGCTTTGGCATGTCTGAAGCCACTTTAGCTCTGGTCACAATGCATTATATAGTTTTCTTTACTGAGCATCTTAATACATAAAAACCAGTCAGCGTCATACACAATACCTTTACTATTACTTCTAGCCTATCATAACTATTATCATTACCGTATTATGTTACAGTTTAAGCTTAAAGTTGTTTTTCAGTTTTCTTGCAGTGGAAAAAATTCTTAGATCTTTTTTCTACTTCGTAAAAACATGTTTTGTTTGCCTATAGTATCTTTTGCTTTTCTTGAAACCTCTTTCTGCTTGCTAAAAATATCTTCTTTGCTTGTGGTCAACATATCCTTTGCTTTAGCCATAAAACCTCTTTCCAACTCAACTTAGCCTTTGCCTTCTTAGTTGTCCAGTAACAACTGGCTTCAGCAATTCTTAATTTAGACATCTTTTATTCTTCTATATCAAAACTTGCTTCTATCTCTATTCTGCTTTCAGGTTCCACATTCAGAGAGCTTTTTGCTAAACATTCATATATATAAAACTTTCCTATAAACTTTCATCACTTCCAACATCTGCTGTCAATGCTAAAAAAAAAAGGCAGAAAAGCTTTAGCATGCAATAACAAACTATGCCTTGTGAAGTTTGTTGTACGCTAGAACTGAAGTAATCTGCTCCTGGGTATCATGATTTTTTAAGAGAAATGAGAAAGCTCTGGGTGGCACAGGAGTCACTGGTCACCACCCAGGCAGACAGTGATGTTACCTGGTGAACCATCATTTATTTTTCTCATGCATCATATCACTGGCAGAACAACCACTCTCACATCAGGTGTATTTATCATGGTAACAAAGAAAGAAATGGAGGTGGTGTCATACAATTAATTGTGTTACATCAAAAGTTAATTTTGCACCTCTGTCTCTTTGATCACTTTCTTAACTATGTAAATTTGAAATGCGCAACATGAGTTAGATTTTCCCAGAGACAGACATCCTCTTTTGTGCTACACTATCTCTTTATGTTTCAGGTGAGCCATCCAAGTGCTGTCTGCTCAGAAGTCACATCTCCTCTTGTGCAATGAAATACACGCACTGTTTTTGGGGAGAGAAGAGCAGGTTTTCAAGGAACTACAGAAAACTGTAGAGTAACTTTACCAGCATCTGTTTAGAGGTCAGATAAGCCTTTGTTGCCTAGGAGCAACAAACTTCTATAGTCAAGAACTCAATGGTCTAGATGGGAGCTACTGTGAAAAGTTGCCACTATTTCTCACACTGACACAGAGGGCACCATCACAAGGCATGCACCCAGTGCCACTGCCAGCACCTCTGGGACCTGAGACCCTGCAGCTGTGCAGGATTCAATTAGAACGCTCTGATCTTGTATTTTGGAGCTTTTCTATACTGGTCTGTGGAACAGGATGCGTACAGCACCAACTGATGTGAATAGTCCAGCATGAAAAATCCACAGACTTGCAATAAATATACAAATTCCCTGTATGTTTATCCACAGGAAAACAGAAATACAAACCCAAGAGCAGACCTAAAGGCTTTCCTAAGAGAGACAGTGTCTCTGCTGAGGAAGGTGTGTGAGTGAAATCTCAGAGGCCAGCTCATATATGGTGTTCTCTTACTTTATCTAATACAGTGCGGTTTAGCATCTAGCCTTAAAAGGCAACTCTCTGTGCCATGGAACCATGCAGTGCTGCCGGCTTCTGGCTGCTGGGTAGCATTGTCCTCTTTTGGGGAACAGCAGCCTGTGTCAGCTGCGTGCTGCAGCATAGCCAGATAAAAGCTCCTCATGGTTTTCATCGAGCTAAAACAGCTTTTACTGCACTCTGTTTTAAAAGTGACATTCCTGATAATGCCATGCACGTCTAAATCGTATTTCAAAACGTTTTCAAGTATTTACAGGCTCAGTATTGAATAATGCTTCTCTAAAGAACATTAAAATATATATATATTTGTCAAACAGAGAAAGGAAACCAGGTAACAGCCAATAAAAACTACAACTATTAAAATTTAGAGAATAAGGGAAGCTACAGAGATGTCTACAGCACAAAAAAGGGATAAGCATTAATATGAAATCAGGCAATGTAGTAAAGCAGAATACTAAAGATGGAATAGTAAAGTATTTAGAAATTAGAAAGAGAAGGGAAATCTCAGCAAATATTTCTGACATATTTCAATAGGAAAGAGATGGTGCACTTGACTATACAAATATGATGAAGCATTTTTCAGACCATAAATACCCATGGGAGCAAAAAGCAGTTGTCTGAACAAATATCCATACAACTGACAACAAGTTTTGAGAAATATTGTAATACTCCAGTGAATTATAAATGGACACCAGCAGAGTGTCAATATGGTGCTAATACTGAAAAAAAGTAGAGAAGTACATATGAGGTAACTGGCTGGTAACTTTTCCTCAGCAAAATAAATGGAAAACCTGTAAGGGAGTCAACAAACATAGCCTTAAAAATGAGAATGTGATTAATTCCTGACAGTTTACGGGGAACATATCCTATTAAGCAAACCAAAGTTTTTTACTTAGTATCACTTGCTATTTAAAATTTTTAAAATAGCTTAATAATATGCTAGTAAATCTTACTGAGTGGAAAGAGAACTGACGTAAAATACGATTGTCTGCAAGGAATTTTCTTCTAAAGGAGATGCGAAAGCAGCCCTATGCTCAGGCCACTATTCAGACTAAATAATCCAGGCAGCCATGAATAGAGCTGGTTTTAATAATGGAGACCTATTTAAGACAGATGCATTTTAATACAGTCGGTGTAAACTTTTACATCTAAATTAAGGAATTCAGACCTACAGAAAAATGAGTGATTGTTGGAAAGGGATAACTAAAGTCAAGGAAGTCCTCAGAGTGAAAGTTCAGCATACATTCCAGCATGATAATATGGAGAGAAAATCAAATTACAGTCCTCAGATTTTCTAAATATGAAATTAGTAAGAAAATGAAAGGAAGTGGTTTTATTTCCAGATGTGGTGTTGATAAGAATTAATATGGTGACTGCAATTTTGGTATTGGTAAGGTGAAAAGAATAATGAGAAATACTCAAAATATCAAACGAACATCTTTGAGTGAGAGAATCAGAGTACAAAATCTGCTTAGATTTTCAGAGTGAAATTGAGAAGTGACTCTATATAGATTAGTAAGAAACTTGTTGGGGGGAAAAAGAACATTTAAAGCCTTTCTTACACAGAAGAAAGTCAAGAGAGATGGACCAGTGGTTTATCTTGCTTTACAGCCTCTGAATATTTAAGTTTCAATCTTCTGTGGTAGAATCTGTTCTTTTTCATAGCAGCTATTTTTTGTTCAGTTACGTGTCTAGTCTCACATCTTTAGATTTCTGTACAATTAGTAGTTAAGTATCCATCACAGAATAAAATTTCCCCTCTTAGATATCTGTTGTAGGATAGGATGAATCACTACAGTAGGTTGCTCTACAATGTAGAACATTGTCATTTCATCGCAGATTCACTGTAGATTCAGCACAAACTCATTTATGCTGTGCAAGGCCAGCACTGCTTGTATGGTGAATCACGGCCTCATGCATTTTCAGTAGCACTGGAGGACAGATACTGCATAGAGCAGGGCTGTCTGCAAACGATGCCATTGGATTTGGAAAACTCTTCTAAGGCACCACAACCAAAATGACTGACCAGCCCGATATATGATATCTATATACCACAGGAACATCCTGACACCATGGAGCTGACAATCCTTTTCATGTTTAGAAACCATAAGAACACCTCTGAAAATGACTGGCAATTATAGATGTCTCAGCCCTTGGGCAGGCGTAGGAAACTTGTCTTATGAGGAATGGCTGATGGAGCTGAGTTTGTTTAGTCTCAAGAACAGGAGGCTCAGAGGGACCTCATTGCTCTGTAGAACTCCCTGAAAGGAGGTGGGGTGGTTTCTTCTGCTGTGACTGTGCCTGCAATGAGAGGACCAGAGGAAATGGCCCTAAACTGTGAGGGGAGATGCAGATTAGATACCAGAAAATAAATTTTCACTGTCTGAGTGGTCAGGGATTAGAACAGACTACCCAGGGAGATGGTGGATTCACCAACCCTGAATCTGGATCTGGCTCTGGGTGATGGTTTAGTGGTTTAGGGGTTACAGTCATAGTGCTGGGTGGATTTGGACCTGATGATTTTAAAGGTCTCTTCCAACCTTGATGATTCTATGATTCTTAACTCATTAACCTTTTGTAATATCTTTTCTCCCCTATCTAGTTGAGTAGGAACATAACAGAATGGCTTTGCTCTTGGCATCTAGCCAGGGTCAAACCACCACATTTCTCTGGCCAGGAAAGTTCTCCAATTGTGTTACTAAGCATTTCAGTCTTGGCAGACTGGCAGTTGATTGAATTATAGATTGACTAAAAGTTAAACTAGTATGATGTTCATTTCAGTTTTCTCTTTTCTTTTGAAATTACGGATAATCGTCCAGGTGAGCACCTACTCCTTTTGCTTGAATAGTCATCTAATTTACACAAGTACTCTCACAAGTGCTGGTACCATGCTGTTCACAGAAACATGAGATGAAGAGCATGAGCTAAATTTGGGCTTCCTTCCATCGGTGGTCTTCCATTTTTTATAAATTACTATTAAAACCAGGACTCACTGTCTCAAATGACAAGGTGACAACTGTAGCAAAAAGATTTTTATCTGAATTCCAAAATGAAATTTTGTGTTTCTTTTTGCCTGAGAACTAGACCATTTTCCCCCTCTTGCTGGATTCAGCTAGAGCTCCAAAAAATGAGGCTTGTGATGTCCTTCCTGCTTTAGAGCTTCTCATGAGACCCTGGGAAAAGTCTCTTCACTGATTCCCAGTCATCACTGAGGTCTACCTGAATGACGCAGCCACCATTTCCAAGTGATAATCAGGTCAAGCCACATCTTTCTCAAAGACTGTATTAGAGCACAGGTGCCACCACAACAGCTGTGTTGCTCTGCTCCACAGCAGAACACAGAAACTCTGTTTAAAGTGTCTGAAAGTTATGAAAGAAGCACTTTGGATAAAATACTTACAGAGCAAATTGAATGAAACATATCTGTACCACTTTAGATAAAGGGGTTTGACATAATTTTAGAACTTACTTCAAGAGATTAGTTTTCAAAAATGAAACAAACAACAAAACACCCAAAAATGCCAGGGGGGTGAAGGGTTTGCGATAAAAAAAAAATAAAAAAACCTGATACCCCTTTGCACACGCAGGCACCCATTTCCTAAACTGAAGTTGCAGAGATCCCATGTGTTGGGTCCAAGTGTTTGCTATTGCTATATATTTTCAATCTGAAAATATTCAGATACCATCATGATCAGGTGGAGGACAAAACCCTGAGACAGACGGAAGAGAGAGATACTGTACTTACACGGGACATGGTTTGGTGAAGTGTGGTTATTTGTTTCTATAAAAATAATACTTGACCTAGTTTAATTAAATGTGGCTTGTGCTTCAACATTTGAAAATTGGTTCCTGAGAAATTATATTGCTTCAAAAAAAACACTATAAACCAATCATTTCTGTGGTCTGAGTCTCAAAGTAATAGAATAGATGAAGCCACTTAAACATGTGTATTGTATTTCCTTAAAAGTAGCTGAAAATGCAGGTGGTTTAATACTGCAGTTTAACCAGAATGTGTTATTTATATGTCACTCAAGAGAGGGAATGTCTCTATAATGCAGGTAGCATTTGATCATGGTTTCATTCTTCATGGGTAAATTTTCCTTTCATATCTACTGCAGCTTGTGAAAGAAAGTGGTGAATTAGATCTTTATTTTATTAAACTCAAATTTAAATTTATGCTTATGTACAGCTTTAGCTTACAACTTTTGTTAATGAAGTCCTTTAGGAACACATCCTAATACATGCAAGTTACTTGCAACATGGGATCTACCTATTACTGGTCACAAGACACAATCCTGAAATGAAAACGCCACATCTTTTAATCATTACCAGTGTGAGTCAGGTGTTAATTAAAAATGGCTCTACACCTGTTGCCATGCTGGTAATTATTGGAAGTTGTAAGCAGCAACAGGGTATTTTGGTAGTCTTTATAAGAGGAATACTAAATGAATCCCTTCATGAGCTGTTTCCTTCTAAGTAGTGACATGAAAAATGAGTGTTGGCTCTGAGGACTGGAAGAGTATGGAAGGACATTGGGATGTTTCTGAACCTGTTAAAGCAACACCATTTGACTGTTACTGATCAACTCTCCTTGTCTCTGCACTGATTACCAAAGGCCAGATTTCATAACACCTGCACTGTTTCTTTCAGTCACAGGACCCTTGTTTCAAACACAGGTAATTGCAGACTTTGTAGGCAGCAGGGCCACATAATGGAGGCAAGGCATCATTTGGGGAAAATTAATGAGGATAACTGGGTAAGCATAGGAACAACAACTGGGTCCACAGCCTGACAGGGTTTTTACTATCACTCAGATGTTTTCCTCCAGGGATTTCCACTCCTGAGTAGTAGAAAGGGTGAAAAGCACATGTGTTGGCACAACTATGGCAGACACTGGAAACTTTTGTGAATATTTAGCCAGTGCATTTGTTATAAAAAATACAGGTACCTGGATCCATTTACCAATGTGTACATTGACCCAACAACTTGCTACTGTTGGGATGGCAGCAAGTTCTGCTTATCTGCAGAGTCCTGATTTTTTTATTATTTCTTTATGGAGCAAGCTCATATTTAATAATGTTCTCAAAACACAACTGTTCTAACTAAATGGATTGGCTGGATGGTAAGTGACATGTTCTGAGTTCTTATAGTACTTTCTACCATGCCTCAGCACTGATTTTTGAAGTCAGAGTTGATAAACTATTTTTTTTTTCCAAAAGTTAGTAAGCTGCAAGTGGCAATTATATGCCCAGAATCTCATGTCATTTAACGAGGGCACAGGAAAAATAGCTGGACCATGCTGGAAGAAGTGAGCTATTGATGGGATAGGTTGCCACACAATGAGAAGGAAAATTCCTTACTTGGCAGACATTTCAAAATAATTGACTTTATTTGGATTTTATATAATACTAAACTTGAAATTGTAGCAATTTTAAGTGCTTGTGAGAAAACAAAGCCAATATTTACCAGGAAGTCCTAAACATACCTTATAAAAAATAATGAGATCTTAAGGGTATATAATATTTTTAAATATGTGGATTAAACATCCAGGCCAAACTCACCATTCTCATGCTAGTCTGATGTAACTTTATGGGGTAATTCTTGTGAATTAAACTTGCCTTGACATTTAAGGTCCATCATGGAGTTCTGGTCCAATTTTATCAAAGTTTGAGTATTAACTCTTTGAAGGATGTTCAATGAGATTATGAATCTCAGAGAATTTGTTTTGTGGTGATAAGATTTGCGCCCCGAGAGAATAAGACCCTCTTCAGGTCTTCTCCCTTTCCATCCCCCTCCTGAAATCTTTGAAGGATCAGGGAGAGTTTCCAAAAAAAATAAAAAGGTCTACTTCTTTTTGCTCATGGTCAGGCCCACTCAAATAAGAGCAAGAAGAAATGGTAAGACCTTTTCAAACACATCAGACATCTTCTATGAAAATTTAAAGTTGTTAATTACTCTCATATTCATCACTTTTTCTAAATGCCTTCATGTATCACTTAATTTTGAATCTTTAAATTTAGAAGACTTGGTGAATTCTTTCCCTAGAGTCACTCTTTTATAATGACAGACTAACTCTGTACCCTCCATCAAACCAGTGAGTCTTCTTAGCACTAGTTGTATTTTCCCTTTCCATAGTTACTAAACAGAGATCCTGCCACTAGAAGCAAGAATGTCAAATATCTTATCTACCATAGCAAATGCAATTTGAAACCCCACTTTTCATGTGGGTGGAATGAGAAACTTTTCTGTAAGTCTGCAGTACACTAATAAAGCTTAAGAGAAAAGCTCTTTTAAGGTGAAATGCGAATGCAGTTTCAAGATAAGGATCTCCTTAGTGAGATAAGACTGCCACAAAACACATGCTGGTATTAGATCAAAAAGTAACTGCTTACTCATTTTTGGAAGTTTAATTCTAATCACAGACACATAAGACACTTTCCTATGTGTCTCTCCACTGAAAGAATGGAGGGTGAGGTGTGTTTGTAATCAGCAGGTTTTGGAAGGTGTAGAACCATGTACATGTCTGAATAACCTGATGAGAATAGTTGTCTTTGGTCATATTAAATAAACTCTAGTTTGCAATCAACTAACTTCCCAGTGGCACTCATGCAACCCTTGTTTTACGGTCCTCTCCGTTTTTTAAGGTCTATTAACAAACCTAAAGAACTAGGACATCTGCACTTGTATGAGTTTCTGTATCTGTGCATGTTCTAGTTTTCTTTTTAATCCCTACAAGGTGCATTTAACTAGACTGCTATTTTTAAATTTTCATATGTTTTTTAGGAGCTCCAATCAAATATTATTTGTCTCAAGAGAATAATGTTTTGCAGAGGTGTAAAGATGGCAACTCTGCAATTGTGGCTTTGTTGTACAGAGCTCCTAGATGTGTAGAATCATAGAATCATCAAGGTGGGAAGATACCTTTAAGATCATCAGGCTCAAGAATCCACCCAGCACTACCACTGTAAACCACTAAACCATCACTCAGAGCCAGATCCAGGTCCAGACACCCCTTGAAGCACCTTCAGGGGTGGTGACTCTTCCCTGGGTAGCCTATTCCAATTCCTGACCATTCAGACAGTGGAAATTTTTTCCAAATATCTAATCTGCATCTCCGCTCTCACAGTTTAAGGCCACTTCCTCTGGTCCTCTCACTGCTGGCATGGCAGAAGAGACCAGCCCCCACCTCCTTTCAGGGAGTTCTACAGAGCAATGAGGTCCCTCTGGGCCTCCTGTTCTTGAGACTAAACAAACCCAGCTCCATCAGCCATTCCTCTTAAGACATGTTTTCTAGACGTTTCACTAGCATTGCTGCCCTTTGCAGTACATGCTCTGCTCCTTTTCAAAGTGAGGGGCCCAGAACTGAACACAGCACTCGAGGTGTGGCCTCACCAGTGTTGAGTACAGGGGAATGATCACTGCCCTAGTCTTGTAGGCCACACTATTCTTGACCCAGGCCATTGGCTTTCTTGGCCACCCAAGCACACTGTTGGCTCGTATTGACTCAGCTGCCAAAACCAGCACCCCCAAGTCCCTTTGTGCTTCACAGCTGTCAAGCCCCTCCTCCCCCAGCCTGTAGTGCTACAGGTGATTGTTTTGACCCAAGGGCAGGACCTGGCACTTGGCCTTATTGAGCCTCATGGTGTTGTACTCACCATGGAGGGAGGGTCACATTGATGGAGGGTCTCTGTGCAGAACCTTCCTACCCTCCAGGAGTTTAACACTCCCACCAAACCTAGTATCATCCACAAATTTACTGAAGATACACTCAGTCCTCATGTCCACATCATTAATGTAGGTGTCAAACAGGACTGGACCATTCAATGAATGGTGTAATGTAAAATGAGTTCCCATTACAGACCTTGACACCCTTCCAGGACATGCAACACCTCAAGCTTCTCCTATTATGAGGGAACCTAGAAGGCATTCACTCACTCCTCACTACAGGGCCCAAACTGAATAGTGCATCCCTCCTCTCTGCCCCCACAACCATCTCCTTCTCCTCCCCACATCTCTGGGTCATGATGTTCCCCAAAACCAACTTACCCACCATCCCAACTTGCAGGAACAAAATTACTCCCTCCAGTGCTTGCTTTCTTTGAGTTCCTTCCAAGTTACATCCACCCAGAGGACACTTGTTGAGGGTTTAGTGCCACCATGAAAGCCAGCTCTATAATCAGTACCCAGCAAGTGAGCTGGTGGCCACAGGGTAGAGGCAGAGTGAGAGTAGGATGGAGTCACCTCAGCCTTGCTAAAAAACACAGAAATAGCTGGGATAGGAATTTTGTAGTTTTGCTAAATTTCTTTAAGAAATGTGCTTAGTGTACTCTGATGTTTGAACATGTGGTTCTTACTGCAGGTGTGTGTATATATGCATATGTGCATGTGTATGTACAAACACCACACATATATATGGCAAGACTGTTTAGCTGCCAACTTTCTTTTTACTTTGGTTTTGTTGACAATAATGAAATTTGTTATTTTTAGAACCGTTTTGTCCTTTGACAGCTTCTGTCAAAGACTAGGTTGGAACTGTTTAAGCAGGAGGTGTGGGTAGAATCCTTTCCAGCTGGTAGTAAGACTGTCAGAGGGCAAAAGTCCCCCTGCCCTGAGAATTTAGGTCAAGAAGAAAAACAATTTTACATCAATTTTTTCTGATTTTATGAAAATGAACTTGGCTGCTCCTTCTCATGTGAATTTGGCTTGAACAGTATCAATCACCATGCAGAGGTTTTGGTTTTCACTCATTTTCTTTTCTCCTTTTTTACCTAGGTGCAGCACATTTTTCTGGTGGTATTGCCCCTATAGATGTATAAGACCCCTCTTGATCATCTTGGCTGGTGTTACTACGCTTTTGTTTGCCAGTGTATTCATAACAAACCTGTGACCATCTGTGAGCAATAAATAGCTTAACCAGGACACTTTTCACCTGAGTGACTTTTGGGTTGTAAGTTAAAAGTAATTTTAACCTTTTTTCCCCCTTCCTACCTTCAAATAGGTGGATTCTGGGTGGATTTTTTTTTTTTTCTTTTTTTTTCTTTTTTTTTTTTTTGAGATATTTTCCCCTCCATCAGTGAGTGTGAGTAAGCTCCAGGGAGATGATTAACTTCTGTCTGCCAAAATACCAGGTAATTATAATTAATTCTTCAGAACTTCAAATCTGTTTAGCTCAGAGGCCCTTCCTCTGGGGCTGCTGCAGTGTCAGAGGGACAGTAAGGCTTCTACCTCCTCTGTTGGAGCATGCACAGAGACTTTTCTGACCAGCCAACTCTCACAGCAGGCTGCAGGCTTGCACATCCCATTGCACGTGTGCAGTGCTGTTCTGCATTGGCAAAATAGAATAGAATAGAATAGAATAGAATAGAATAGAATAGAATAGAATAGAATAGAATAGAATAGAATAGAATAGAATAGAAAGTTCCGTTGGAAGGCACCTACAGCCATCATGTAGTCCAATTACCTGATCAGTTCAGCGATGATCACGCCGGACTGTTCTTCCCTGCATCATGGGGTGGTGGCACACGCTGGGTGGGATTCAGAGAGAGACAAGGATAAATTCAGAGGATCTGCAGTGCCACAGAACCCTCAGACCACTCACTGCAGAGTAGAGGAGTTGTAAGAATTACTGGTTTGAGTCTGTCACACCACACAAAGTCTGGTACAGAAATTCTTCTCCCACTAGAAGATGTAGTTGGAGGTCCCTAGTCCTCAGTCTTGCTTTTCAAGACAGAAATGTCAAGAAGGTTTTGAACATTAGCAAAGTAATCTTTTAATCTCTTAAAACACAAAATAATGAATCCCATTCATTATATCTGTCCAAATGAATGCCTAAAAACCTCCCCAATGTATTTTTCTTGAGGGCTGGATGGAAAATCAATATTTAGGTTTCAGCTTGCTGAAAGTTGATTTCAGCTGGGGAGCATTTGCTGAAGCAAAAGGTCACCTCTGAAAGATGTTTTATATCATAGAGAAAAGAACATTAACAAGATCTTAAAGATAAAAATGCTGCGTAAAATTTGCTCAACAGCAAATCCAGCATTTTGCTTCCATACTGTGCTGTAATTTCTGTATTTCATTCAGCAGCCATCTCAGCTCTAAACAACATTTCACCCAGGGGGAATTAGCCTCACATTTTTAATCAGGCAAAAGTGCTGCAGGATTGGCAGTACTTTGGTTTATGTAAAGCACTTCTATTTTGAAAGTATTATGCATGAACACCACATTTCTTTAGATAACTGACTGCACATGTTGCCTCATCAAACATTTCAGCAGTACTGTTCTTGATGGTAAACTTACCCTGTAACAGAATGAAATACTGAAGAATATGCAAAAATGGTTTTAAAGCAATCCATAAAACGCCAAACTTTAACTTTTGACAAAAAAAAAAAAAAATTAACATTTATATTCTGAATAAAACAAGATTAAATTCTGGGCAGAGGAAGTAGTCATGACTTTTTAAGCCAGCTTCTGCTCATTCCCTCTAGCTATTTCATAGTGGTCAGGGAGATGATTGAAGCTTACACTAGAAACAAAGGCTCATTTACAGCTTGTTGGAATATAGAAAACATTCCTCAACAATTCTGAAAAGCTTTACATTGAAGTACAATATTGTAGATTTCTAAGAAAGCAGCTTATCTCTGATTTTATTAAGGTATGGAGGGGTTTGACTTGAATACACCTTTCTGTTCAGCCAACATTTCCAGTTACATGCAGCCATAATTTCTGCTATAGAGAGACCATCATTTGCACTGCACTTATCTCCAGGCACTTTCTGATATCAGTAACCAATTTCCAGATAGTTTTCCTCCTACTTGGGGAACTACAGTAGTCTTTTCCCAAATGCCTCACCAGAAAAAGGGTATCAAAAGGCATAGCCAACACAGTATCTATGGCCTGTTTTAAGGTATTATATTTTATATTGTAATATTTGTATTTATTTTAGCATTTCTCATTTATTCATTGAAGTTATTTCTCATCCATGTTGCAACAGAGTTGAAGCATCTTAAAATTATAATTTACTCAGTCAAGTAGTTTAAACCTGAATTCCCCCCCTCTACCTCTTCCATCCTTCTTTTCCTTTTATTTACAGTAAAAAGTCAATTTGAATGCCAAACAGATTGGTTGCCATGAAGTTCCACCTTCCACATTCTTTACATTTTTACATTTAAAAATGCAGGAATAACATGGGCAAAAAATGTGCTATGCTTAAGGTCAGAGCAGGTCATACTATCTAATGTTTGCATGGCTGGACTGTCCCCAATGGAAGATTTTTTTTAGTGGTTTATAATTCTGTTTGACACTCAGGTCTTTGATGCTAGGAGTCCAATCCAGGGTGATTATTTTTTTCTTAGTTCACCAAAAACTATTTAATCACTTCCAAGGAAATGTAAGAGGGAAAAAAGCACTTGCTGTGTTGGTGTTAACAAAACCTGTTGATCTTTCTGACAGATTTTATGCTTATCTGCCAAATGAAACCTAATACTGGGTGCATTATGTGTCAGGATTCCTTACTTCTGCTGCTTTCAGAGCTAGAAAAACTACCATGGCATAAACACTTCAAGAAACTGTGGTTTACAAATGGTCGAGAAAGTGCTGTTTCTTCCATTTTAGTAGATAAAAGCTCTGATAAGCCTTTCTCCCCACGAAGTATTCTGCAACCTCTTGGTCCTTTCTAGCTCTAAGCCAGCCACACATGCTTCTTCTCAGAGCTCTTGCAGGTGGCAGGACTGGAGATGCATCATCCTCACAGAGCAGTTAAGCAGATTTTTCCTGGTTGTAGCTCAAAAGATAGCAGCAAGATTTTTCCTGTACAGTTGTTTCCAGATTTTCCAAGATAGGACATAATTCAAGAATAAAAGTTCTCCCAGCTGATACTCCGAGTTTGTTGGAAACAGACAAATAGAAACAAGCAGTTTTGGCAGAAGTGTTTCAAATTTTCAAGTTAAAATTATTTGAAGACATTATTCATCTTCTGCAAATTTGCAGGACACAGAGGAGGTTCCAACAAGACATGTGAGATGTCCACTAGAAATCTGCCAACTTCCCTGTCACCCACGAGTCCTATGCTGCCCCCTCATTCACAGGCAGAGAGTGAGGATACTTGTAATTTGTTCTGCCCTCCAGTCTTAGACAATGCAAGCAGCTCCATTTCCAAGTGCTCTTGGCTCAAGGCTGGTCCTGTCTCTGATGAGCTGCTCCTCAGATTTACATTGTGCTGGACACTCCAAATCTCATGATAAATGATGACTGTAACTCATTTCTCTCTTTGTAGTTTTCTCACTACCAAGAAAATGGAGTAGATTTCAACATGACAAGACCCTTGTCGCCAGTTCTGCTGCAGCCAACCAGGGCTGGATGCTGTTTTGGGGAGTGGCATGGGCAGCTCTGAACTGTGTTTTTCTAGTACTTCTATTTCGTCAATGTTGTGCTGTGCTTGGCTTTCTGTTTTGATCAATTAATTTTTATCTACTTTACCAAACAATTTTGAGGATTTTTTAGTTTATTTTCCTGTATGTGTCAGATGTCCTTAGTGCTGCAGCAGCAAACAAAAGAACTGGAAGTGCTGGGGTCTGGCATGATGTATTGTGTCGGGGTCAAGGAAGTGGACACTAATGGCTGTTCCTGGCATGAGCTTTGCACTGGGCCAGAAGGAGCTGGGGTGAAGGGATGGTTATTCATCCAGCACATCATCTCACTGCTTGGGGCCCAACAGGGAGGCTTCTGTCTGTCCCTTTGCTGTCTCCCTCTTCCCTCTGATCTTGTGTTTGCCTATCATGTCGTGTGGGCCTGTGGATACCAAAGCCCCTAACTCTGCCCCACAGAAGCAACGGGAGAAGAGAGCTGCACAGACCAACCCACAACTCAGCAGGGGGTTTTGATGAAAAAGGGAAAAGTTATCAACCAAACAATCTCCTTTTCCTCTTATTCAGAATCAAGTAATAATGATTTGAGTCATATGGGTAATAATAAGTATGAGTCATATGGGAAAGCACATCGCCACTTGCTTTCAACAGGTCATAGTTGAGTTTGCCATGG
Source organism: Illadopsis cleaveri (assembly GCA_013399915.1). Classification (NCBI taxonomy): domain Eukaryota; kingdom Metazoa; phylum Chordata; class Aves; order Passeriformes; family Timaliidae; genus Illadopsis; species Illadopsis cleaveri. The sequence continues at coordinate 256,176 of VXBB01013358.1, read as the reverse complement.
GTATCTTCACTACCTGAATACTACTTACTGACAGGTATTATTTCTAACATCTATCCACCCACTACTTCTACCAATAAACACCATGAAGGTTTACCATTTATTTTCTTCCTAGTCCAAACTTGTTTTCCATGTCCAGGTTATACCTCACCCACAAATTAGTCCACCATTTTCAAAGGATTTAAGGACTGCTACATCAAATAGAAGCATTTAAGAAATATTTGCCATTCCCCATGTTAAGGAAACTTCCCTGTTGAACCATCCAGAAGGCACTCTGGCAGCCGCTGTCGCACCACCTGAGCTGGGACAAAAGCCTCTCTGCAGCTACACCCCCTCCTCCCCACTCATGCACACCTTACCAGTTTGACCACAGGTTTCTCACAGCAGAGTCTCAGACATCCAGATCCTTAAAATACTTTATTCATGGTGCAATAACAAAATAACGGGTCGAGCTAGGTGCCTCCAAGGAGGAACCCCGAACAGAGGAACCGCTGGGCTTTTATACCCCACAGTCTCAGGGAAACAAAGCCTGAGGTTCTCAGCCGCTGCTGTGCCTCTGAGTGTCCCATCACCGGGCTGCACCACAGGTCTCCATGCTCTTTGCTCTGCAGAGGGTTGGCAGTTCAAAGCCTCTTGTCTCTGCTCAGGGTCCTGCTCCCAGAGCTCAGCCTACTGCTGGCACTGCGGCTTCACACTGAGATACCTGCACTGAATGTGTTCCTCAACACAGCATTATTTGTAATAGGCAGTATTACTTCACCACATCATGTTACTTTTAGGCTATGCCCTGACTAGTGGTTCCCCTGAGCTAAAAGGAATTAGTACAGGCTCCAGCAGCAGTCCTCCTGCAGCAAACCAGCTGGGCTGCAACAGTGATCTCGTCATGCTTGACAATTTGCTATGGGAAAAGAGGAAACTCATTTTATGTGTAAAGATGGCATTTATTGTTAACATAATTGAAATCTTAACAGTGTAATCAGGACATCAGTATTAGCGTAGATGTAATTATTATGGGAAAAGAGAGAAAAAGTAAATAAAGAATTCTGTTACAGAGGAAAAGATACAATTAAAAATTACACACTTTAAATTCCTACACACACACATCCTGGCTATTACCTCTTTCTTTGGTGTTGTGCTCAGCCTTCCACTTCTCTGAGTCCTAATATTGATTGTTGCACTCTGGGGAGTGGGAGGGATATGGCAAGTTATCCACCACCCAAGTCTGCTGCAGGGAGAAATACAATGCTGATGTCAATGGCTTCTTCTTCCTCATGGTGTCATCTGCAGACTTGCTGGCACTGTTCTCAATGCCACTGTCTCCATCATAAATAAAGATATTGAACAATGACCATCCCAAAGTGGTCTCCTGTGGAAGACCACTTGTATGTCTCCATGTGGACACTGAGCCATTGACTGCAACTCTTTGGATGCGATGATCCAGACAATTTCTTATCCATCAAATAGTTCATCCCTCAAACCCAAATAGCTCCAGTTTAACAGCAAGAATATGTGGGACAGCAAGGGCTTTTCAGAAGTCCATGTAGACGACATTAGTAGCTCTTTCTTTATTCACTGACAATATGATTTGCCCCTGATGAAGCCACATTGGCTGTGTTTGATTGCCTCCTTGTCACCCATATACCTTGACATACCTTCCAGGAGTATCTGTTCCGTGACATTTCTGGGCATAGAGGTGAGACTGGCTGTCTGATATTTCCCAGAGTTGTTATTTTTATCCTTCTAAAAGCATGGCTGTGATGTTTCCCTTTATTCACTGAGCATGGACTTTACCTCACTGCCATGACTTTTCAAATACAGTGCTAAATCTGCCAGTTCACTCGGGACTCTGGAATGCGTCTCTTCAAGTTCCCCAGATGGTCTCAAACATGATCTTCTCTTACAATGGGGGAGTCTTCATTGTCCCAGTTCATGCTTTGAGATTCAGAGGCTCAAGATGTGTTGAGCAGCAATTGCCATTGAAAACTGAGGCAAATAAAAACTTGTGGTCCATGTTACCTCACAACCAGAAAAAAATTCTATTTAAGCAAGTGAAAATGAATCTTTGGGCATGTCAAGATAAATTCAGGTAAAACAAGGCGTAAGGCTTTGTAAACTCACTGCTAGGTCTGTGGCCTGTTTGTAAGAGTGGCAATACTGTATAAACAAGGCTGCAGGGCCACACTAAAACAGGGATCTGAGTAACTGAGTCAGTCCAAAAGTATTTCCCCACATAACCATGAATGTACTGAGAGCTTTTTTGCTATTGCAACCTTGCCTAGGAAGATCCAATTCTCGCACATTTCACATTTCCACTCAGAAGCTCAATGAAGGCATTAGAACAAAAAGCCACTAATTTTACCTGACTTTACATAGTTTTTGATTCTTGGTGCAATAACACCATCAGAGTCAGAAGGGAATATTCAGGCAATAAATGCACCTCTTGCACACAAGATTCCTCCCTGTGCCTACAGGTAAAAGGTTGTACAAAATGTTAGAAAGCTGCCCTGTCTACAGGACACATCCTGCCCCTATTAAAGATAAATCAGGAGAATTCAGTGAGAGTAATTTAAAAATAGCAACAATAAAAGTGGCGATGACACAGGAATTGACAAAAACAGGAATTACGTAGGTGGTTTTATATTTTGCAGCAAACTATTGTCTTTCTGTACAGAGGATTTCTGCATTTGCTAACCTAGGTGCAGCTTTGATCCAAAACCTTTGAATTTATGGTGAATAATTTTATTATGATGATGAGGCAGGAGCTAGTTTTCAGTGAAACAGACTATGAGTAAGCTGAAACAATGCAGTTTTCAAGGAAACACCTCAGTCAAACATGACCTGGTGCAGCCGCAGAGGTATAAATGACTTTGCTGGGCTTCTCAACAAAGAGAAGTACGTAACCACAGGAAGCAAGCACCCTATTTCATGTTAAGAGTATGCTCTTTCTGCTCCTGAGCAGCTCTACAAAGAAAGCATACCCAAGGAGAATCAGAAGGTTTTCACACTTTTCAGTGGGTTTTATTTTACAGTAAAGAAGAAATAAGAAGTCCCAAACTAGCAGAATTGCCATGGAAAGCAAAACCCCTGCTTTTTTGTCCTCTGCTTGATTCAGTTTCTTGCTTATTCCTCTGCTATTGTTAGTACAGAAGTGAAGGCATTTGACAAAACACAAAGTAGCAACATGGGAAAGTTGCAGAAGGAAATATTTTTAATTTCAGAGTTTTGCACAAATGTTGGTTTTCTGAAGGAAAATATGGTTGTTGATTTTAAACCTGCCTGTGCTTGGCCCTCTCTGCACATCCAAGCTCTGAACCTGCACGACACTGCAGTGGCTTTGAAACTGTTCCTTCAAAGCTTTTTCACAGATTGCTGGATGAATTTGTCTCTGCTCTACTTGTCTTTAGCAATTCGAATGCAGCTTTTAATCTATGTTCTTCTTCCCTAAAGTGCTCTGTATAAAATCACATGAGAAAAATGTCCCTCAAAGCTTGTGAAATTTTGCAGAAGGAAATACATTACACCTGGCAACAGGAAGACATCTCTTCACTCATTTTCCTTCTGGAGGAGCCAGAGAGCTTAAAATGAAAGTAGCAGATGGGATATTTTTCCAGTTTCCCCTTTTCTCTCCTAAAGAGGGAGCTAGAAAGCTGGATGGGGGTTTGTTGGGTTTTTTATGTTGGGGGTTAGGGGTTTCTTTCAACTAACCTCATGGTTAGCTGCAAACTATTAATTCAACCAATTTTCTGTTATTTCTTTAAAGGTAACCACTTGCATCCAGTGGTTTATTTAATCAAGTCTAATGGTTGTCAGAAAAAAAACTGAGTCCTGAGCAAAGTGCTGATAGAAAAACACTGATTAATAGAGTTTTGATTAATCTTCAGGCTTGGCTTATATTTGTCATATGTGGTTTACTGTAGCTATTTTTAATGCACTTTTTAATGTATTTTACCTCTTGCAAATATTAAACAGAAACAAGAGAAGCTTTCCTAAGTGTCACACCAATGTTACCACAATAACATCTAAGGTCAGATGCTGTGTTTTTGCAGTGACAACCCTGTTTGCCCACCCCTCAATGACTCCCAGTCTCTGAGGTGTCAGCTTATTGCCAGAAAAATTTTAAAAATTATGTCTTATTGTCTTGAATATTATAGACATTTCATATCATGCAGTTCTGAAGATGGCATATTGAAATTGGAGAACCTGTTGGCCTTCTAAGATGGAGTGACTAAATGAGTGGACAAGGAAAGGGTTACAGTTGTCATTTGTCTGGGCTTCTGTAAAGCCTGTGGCACGGTTTCCCACAACATCCTTCTCTCTAAATTGGACTATTGTTAGATAAGTGGCTAGAGGGTTGCATCTTGTGGTCAGTCACACCCAGTTTTCAACAGGTCAGAGTCCCAATGAGCATCAGTGACATGTGTTGTCCCTCAGAGGATCAGTGTTAGCTAATATCTTCATTAATGACAGACAAAGGGACCGAGTGCACCCTCAGAAAACTGGCAGGTGACACTGAGCTAAGTGATGCAGTTGACACACCTGAAGGGTGGGACGTCATCCAGAGGGACCTGGACAAACTTGAGAACTGGGCCTGAAGGAATCTCATGAGGTTTAACAAGGCCAAGTGCAAGGTGCTGCACCTGGACTGAGACAAATCCAGGTACCATCACAGGCTGGGGATGAACAGATGGAGAGCAGCCCTACTGAGAAGGACTCGGGGGTGCTGGTGGGGGAGAGGCTGGACATGACCCAGCCATGGGCACTCACAGCACAGAGAGCCAAACATGTCCTGGGCTGCATCCAGAGCAGCGTGGGCAGCAGGGCCAGGAAGGGGATTCTGCCCCTCTGCTCTGCTCTGGTGACACCCCACCTGCAGTGCTGCATCCAGCTCTGGGGTCCCCACCACAGGAAGGACATTGACCTGTTGGATTGAGTCCAGAGGAGGCCACCAAGATTATTAGAGGGATGGAGCACCTCTCCTGTGAGGAAAGGCTGAGAGAGTTGGGTTTGTTCAGCCTGGAAAACAGAAGGTTTTGGGGTGACCTAATTGTGGCCTTCCAGTACCTGAGGGGAGCCAACAAGAAAGATGGAGAGGGACTTCTTACAGTGACAGGACAAGGCATAACGGCTTCCAACTTCCAATGGCTTCCTAAAACAGCAGACTCATTAGCAAAAAATTCTTCGCTGTGAATGTGGGGAGGCACTGGAACGGGTTGCTCAGCCAAATCATGGGTACTCCACCCCTGAAAGTGTCCAAGACCAGACTGGATACAGCTTTGAGCAACCCAATCTAGTGAAATATGTCCCTGTCCATGGCAAGGGGACTGGAATCAAAACACTCTCTTCATGGAAGGTTCTTCACTTAATTTGAAATTGAGTTTATTAAAAATAGTAGGAAGCAAATTTATTTAACGGTATTACACATCTCTATCCTGGGGAATTAATTTTCTTCGCTATTCTGGTGGAAAGTCTGATTTTCATTAATATAGAAATGTGACTGAGGGAAAAACTGATGAAGGCTAATAAAAATATTATTATCAGTATTTGTTTTGAGGGTGGTAACATCAACAAGCCTGATGAACTGTTCTGTTTTCCTCTATGCCTTTTGCCAATTATTTTATACTTTTCTCTTTCCATTTCTCCTGCTAAAGACAGAGGTAATAATCCCTACCATCTCCTATAAAATGCTGTGAAATCTGGCAAATCAAACTGCAGCGTCTGAATGAGAAGTTTTTATTTCCTCAAGCATGTCTGTCAAAGAAAATCCTATGTATAAGGTACTGAAGAGTTAACATCTGGTAAAGAATGGTCAAAAGTCTGTGAAATCTTATTGTGGTTCACCTTGAAAGAATTGGCAGTAAAATCAACCACAGTTTTAGGTTTCTTGAATCAGACCGTCAAATACTTCCTCTTTCAGGGATGAACTATGAACCTATTATACTCTCTACGAGAATCTTCACACCTTTCTCAAAAAAAAGGTAGGCTTCAAATTCTTACCTTTCCTTGTGGCCGTGCATAAGTTGAAATTGTCTGATTTGTACAAGAGTTGATCAAGCCTGTAGTCATCCGCAATGACTTTTAGACAATTTCCTATTAGTCTGTTGTGGTTTTGCATGCTGCAAAATCAGCTGGGGAGTTTTGAAACAGGTTTAAAGGAGGCTGAAGGAGTTGAGTGCCTGACAGAAGTGGTGTTAGCATACTTTACACATTTCTCTGCAAAGAAGGCATTATGGAAAATTATTGAATAAGTATTATGAAACACTGGCAATCATCTGAGAAATATATTTGAAGTCTTGATTTGTCTGGCAGGCTTTGTGCTGTTAAGATTTTATTTACATTTGGTTCACTACAAATTTCATATTTCTCTCATAGAAGTGATACTCTAACATGAAAATAACACAGAGCCCAAAATGGTATTGCTTTACTTGACTGGAGAGAAGCAATTTCTGAATCCAGGCATGGAGTTTATGATATCCTATGTCTGTGACACAAGTAACAAAACTTTTAAATTTAAACATAAGAGGTCAGTTTCTTTTCCATTTTACTATTTTAAAGTCCCTGTCACATCTTCACTCTGACGATGATTCAAAGTTTATGGAAGTAAAGGGAATGCTATTCAATGAAATCTGGAATACTGGATTGGTCCCTGATACATTTAACAAAGATATTAAACTTTTATATAATGTTCAGCAAACCTAAGTAGCTGTTGTAGATGCCTCTTTGTGGTTAATTAGCACCATGCACTTGCTGCCACAGAGGTTACTGGAGGCAAAGTCTTAGGGTTTTTTCCTATCTTTGACAAACAAGTTCTTGTGCTGTAACTTGAAACTCTACTTGAAGATAGTGGATGAGATTTTCCTTCTGCAGTTGTCTTGCCCATCTAAAGCAACCAAAGAATGCAGGGAGTTTCCTCCTGTGCTTAAAAAATTATTCCTCATTTGCAGCTGAACTACTTTGCTTCAATGAAGTATAAATATTTTATGTATATACACATTATATTACATGGCACAATGCAGTACCACATACTAGGAAACAGCAAGGAACAAGCTCAGTTGCTGGTATGACTACTTGATCATTGGAAAAAGCAAAAGCAAAGTAAATGCATTCCAAATCTTTATGTGTATATGAGCTGTCTCCAATGGTTTTTAATTTTTTACATTTAAGGGATTTTATATATTTACATTTTGATATCTTCAGGTGTTTAGGAGACAGGAATGCTGACCTCACTTGCAAAGGAGGAGAAAATGTCACCCTTAGCATTTCTCATCCCCTCTGGCTGGCAAAGGAGATGTGATCAGGTGGTTGCTGTAGTTAGTCTCACATTTATACCATTTTTTGGTATATTTTCCTGAGGAGTAACTTCAAATTAAGCAGTCTTACCAAGCTAGAAAAATTGTCACCTGCCCTTGCACTGTCTAGTGTGTTTTGACCTCCTGCAGGCCCTAATGTCTCAGTCTATCATATGCACCATGTGCTGGCTCAGCTGATCAGATGTCAAGGCCTTAAAACCATCATGTCATTCATCTTCATGTTTTGCCAAAGTCAAGCTTGCTGTTGTTCCTCAGCTTATTAAGGCTATGTTTTCCACAAAGCCAGTGGAAAAGTGCTCCACCACTTCAATGAAGTTGGTAAGCAGGGGAACTGGATGCTACCTGGAAGGGTGAAGATATGATTGTCAAGAAATCCTGTTTTCCAGAAGGTGAAGGGATGAATTACTGATACCTTACAAGTAACCAAAACTGACTACTGGGATTTTCTGAGAGTTTAGATTCTCATAGTCTGCAATGGGGCTGCATGAGGCAGCTGCTGGCACCCTGTGGTTGCCTTTGGCTGAAGACCATGGTAGTTCGTCCCCAAATCCCTCATCTCCACACTTGCTGGTGTCGTCCAGTTGGACCATGTGTTCAAGAATCTGAGATGAAGTCTTACACACTCCTTCCCTCTGTGATTAGTTTGGAAGTTATTTGAAGGGACTTATATCCTGCAGGATAGCGACTGAATTCCCTGGTCTTCTCCTGTTGCACTTAGCCACAAAAATTCCTGTCCCTTGAAAGATGGGTGTAGAAAAGCAGGGACAGACTGGTCCCCAAATGCAGCTGCTTGGGTCAGTCTTGCATCATCTATTATCAGTTTCATTTGGGAGTAACTTAGATGGGTATTTGTGTGGTGTGGGTTTGTTGGGGTTTCTTTTACACTGCGAACTGAATTAATAATATTTGTCTTCATAAATATGTTATCATGAAATTCCAAAGTATTATTTATTGAGGTCCTGAAAATAAGACTGCTGAAGTAAGCAAACTAGCAATTTTTAAGAATGAGTTATAGGTGATTTGACACTATGAAGTCAGATAACTTTAGACACAGAAGATGATGTGAGGAGGGGAAAAAACAGCACAAAGAGCCATCAGAGGCCAAGGGCAGTGTAATTAAGGCTGAAAGAGGGAATCATGAAAGCAGAATTGTGATGACTCAGCAATGCTGTTTGTCCTCTGCCACTTGGAGGAGGACACCAGCCAGCTATGGCACTGGCAGTGTTTCCACAGCAGAGCAATGAGATCTTCAGCATCAGCGGCAACATGGGATGCTCGAAGCTTGAGCCTGTCCCAAAGAGCAATGAGGAGCTCTCTTTGCTCCTCACCAACACCCAGTGCTGGTGTCTGAGCCTGAGGTTAGAAAATAGAGCTTTTCTAGCTCTACAAGCTCTGCTTGTGGTTTTTGTATGAGGCCTCACAAGGTAAAACACCTCTTTCCCCTACCAGAAAGAAGGAATGCCCCTGGTTGAACTTTTTGCTCTCTGTGCCAGTAGTCCCACCAGCCCTCAGTGAAGCATGTTGTAGGGTAACAAAACAAAAGTTGAATTTTTCTCTGCAGTTTTAAGTTTTTCTACCATGTATCCTTCTCCTTGTGGGAATTTCATCAGCATGCATGATGTCCTTTGGAGGTAAAGGTACACATTTTTTTCTGAGACTCACAGGCTCAAAAACCTGTGCTAACATCAGGCAATTTTGTTTCCTGTCGTTTATTACCCTGTTAGTGCAAACACTTTTTTTTCTAAAGCTCATAACTTGTGGTCAGCTGCATCTGGTACTACTACACAATTACGGTAAATTTACATTTTACCAGCTGAAATTTCCTGTAAGCTTTCTGTGGGCTAGAAATATAAAATGAAACTAAGCAAACACGGTCTGACAAATGAGAAATATTATTTTATTTTATTTTATTTTATTTTATTTTATTTTATTTTTTGTTTGTTTTTTCATAATAGTATGTGGACTGACTACTGTCCTACTACAACTTGTGACAGGCGTGAAAAAGCATACAGCAAAAAATAATTTTCAAGCTATTTGCAGACATTGTCCTGGGTCACAATAAAGTCTGCACAAGCTTATGGGCTTGATACTCTGCACAGGCTTATGGGTGGGGATGTTTCTAGTGAACAGTCAATTCTGAAGGAGCTTGCAAAAGGTGTACTTTACTGTGTAGTGTTGTAAGCTGTGCATAAGAACAAGAACATCATCATTTCTTATTTGCGGTCTCACATTAATGTGTGAAGGCATAGTCCCTGAGGCCAATGGGGTTTCCTTTATTTGAGTTAGACTGAAGTGATTGGTGCCATTAGGTATGTGTAGTATAAGGAATCAATAAGTATTAAATAGTATATGTAGCTGAAACTTTTTTCTGTAGGGCTTCAGCTGTGACCAGAGATTTCTGACTGAGATATATGCAACAAATAATGCTGGTGATGTAAATTATGGGTTTTCTTCTCCCAAAGAGGAAAAGGAAGGTGATTAGAAGTAGCAGCATCCATATTTGTTGGTAATTCCTATGTAAAGTTCTTTCCTATGTCCTGTGTTCACCATCCAGAAGAGAGGAGAATTCAGTTTGTTCAACTTTTTGTTCTGCATTGTCTGCAAACACAAACAAATGTGCAATATTTTTTTTTCCTCAGCTGACAAGCTTTCCTCAAGCTGATCTTTCGTAATCAGGCACTGTGCTGATCCACAATGCAGTCAGAGATTACTGAATTTTGCAGCCATCAGACAGGCTGAGCACTTTGCCCTCCTGGAAAGCTGAATCCAGATGGCACTGCTCAGTTTGTGCCCAGGCTGGCTGATGTAAAGAGATTTGAGGACTTGCCATTCAGTTCTGAGTGGTTCTTTGTGCCAAGCTGTGTGGTATGTGATGATTCAATAATCGCGTGTGAACTTTTTGTCAGAATGGCAGAAGTCAGTATAGAAACAAGATGCATCGTGCTATATAGTCCCACATCTCTGCTGAACAATTTGCTTTTGTTTGGAGGAAATTGCTTCTGCAGTGCAGAGGTACCAGGGAACACTGCATGTTTTCTTCAAAGGGCTATATAGTGTTTTGGGCTAGGATAGCAGAAAGTTGTACAGCAAAGGCACTGGCAACACTTTGAACTGGCTGACAGAAGTGAAGTGAAGTGAAGTGAAGTGAAGTGAAGTGAAGTGAAGTGAAGTGAAGTGAAGTGAAGTGAAGTGAAGTGAAGTGAAGTGAAGTGAAGTGAAATGAAGACAGAAGTGAAGAGAAAGAAAAGGTACTTTTTTCTTGGCTGTATTTGCTCACGTTTTAGATATCTTTCCAACGTGACCTTTTGAATGTGTTTACACATCCCGCAGACAGCCCGAGGTAGTGGGGAAAGGACCAGATATGCAGAGCTGAGTGGTGTATAGCCATTGCACTCACACTATGCCACCCTCTCCCCACATGTGTGCCAGGGGCCAACCCAGGCCTGGAATGTGGTGGGACTTCTGCACCCTCGTTGGGACTAGTGTGGAGGCTGTGACCACATGTGCTGGTTTTGGCTGAGGTAGAGTTAATTTTGTTCACAATGACTAGTATGGGAGTACGTTTTGGATTTGTCCAATGACAAATGACTTCATCATCTCCCACAAGTTCCCAACTGTTATGCGTGACATCTCAGTGTACCCTGGCCTGGGTTAGATCACTCATCAAAGGGCTCTTTGCCATCAAGGGCAGCATATGGTGAGCAGCTGTGGCAGGATGAGGAGGCTGTGAGACAGCCCAGCAGACTTCTTCCTTGATGTGTGGCACTGCAAGCCTTTCACCTCTTGATGACCTGGAGTGTATTCCTTTTCATAACCATTTTTTGCATACTGACTGTATGGAAAACCATAGAAGAAACAGTTTCACCAGCTTGACTCCTGATAAGTCAGGAATTTATGGCTGCATGTTGCTATAGTTGTATGTTACATGAAACAGATTCATAAAGAGGTATATGGAAAAGCATGGTGTTAATTGGTGCCATAGTATTTTTAATGTAGTCACACAGATCTGGCAGTGAAGTTCCCACAACATCTGCCCTCCTCATGCATAGAGGAGAAAGCTTTCCAAGAAAGTGGATTTTTTCACAACAGTGTCACAGAAACTGTACGCGACAAAGAGATTTTTGTGGTAGAAGCTTTATATAGCATAGCTGTTGGACTAAATCCACAAAGTCATCATTTGGATATCCACGCACATATGGGCATATATGGATAGCCCAGACTCATATCAGACTCTGCAAGCAGGAAATTTTTGGATGCCGTTTCAAAATTCCTTACTGTGCTTTGTTCCAGTAATAGTAATTGACAAGAGCTGTTCAAAGCTGTAAACTGGCTTGGGCAATGATAGATCCACCTCCAAGGTCTGTCTCAGCTGCAGGCTCTTTGCTTTCCCATCACAAGGTGCAACTCCTCAGTGTATAATTAATTTGAAGAGCAGACTTTTATTTTGGTTTGGGAGGAGGAAGGAGACATCTGACAAATTCACTGAGGAACATAAATTAGATGAGAGTACTTTCAGAAGGTCATACTGTACACGACAGCACGGCAGGGAGGTCTGGCCTCAGCAGGTGAAGTAGAAGGTGCTTCACTACTAAAGCAGAGTGACAGGATGGCCTGTCAGCAGAGGTGATAGCTGTCCATTAGCCCACAAAGCTCCTGGAGGCCACAGAACAGTTTATAGGAAGAATTCAGAGGTCTCTTCTCCAGCACTTGGTACAGAAATGTAAAAAGAACTTAGTGAAGGCTGGTGTGCATGAATGATTTGCATTGCATTTTATCAAGTCTCAAAGAAACAAACAAATGCTTTTATACCACACCAAAAACATCCACTAAACATAATTTAGTATTTGGTGTTGAATTGGAACTAACAGCTCTATAGTCTGCATGCAGAACTACAATTTCGAAGAACTTGATCCAAGATCTAGCAGAGTCCTTGTGCCTTGGGCTAAATGTGCAATTGTAGACTGACCCCTATCTGGAATTAACAAGTGTGAAATCTGATTTCACTGTTCCGAAATTCAACAACTTTATCCTTCCTGACTTAGCTTTCATTTTCATTCCCCTCAGCTGACGCTTTTAATCCATTCTTAGACTCTCTTTATCTGATATGTCTTTGGTCATACTTTTCATGTTTTTTTCATGCCATATCAGTTACATTCATTGAGGGTTGATAAGCCTGGCCTCAGTTCATCATGAAAAACCAGGGAAGGAGATGATACTATCCACATATAAAAACACAAGCTTGAAAATGTCCACCTTTCCAAATGATAAATATGTCTTTTGCTTCTTGTACTCCACCGGAGTAGATGCTCTCAGTCTTACCAGACTTCTCCCTGACCACACTCATAGTTAGCATCCCAAACTCATGCAACTGTTAACTGGCATTTTAACAGTTAACTGGCATCAATATCTTGACTTCTCTGATACTTCCCTTGCCCTACCTGCATCCTCATCTGTTTAGGCTGAGGATCTTCTTCACCCTCATGACTCATCCCTGTGGTTTCTCTGAATGACCAACACCAGCTTCAATTCAGTAGTGACAAATGGAGTCATACCTCCATCTGGATCCAGGCTACCAAAATTTCCTGAGACCTGAAGTCAGGTATCTTTTTTGGTCAACTGTCTGTGAGTCATCACACCACAGCTGTCACCGAGTCTTGTAAATTCTACAGAATATACAAATACACTGCTACCAAATACAACACTATTTTAATCTACAATCTTAAAAGTTAACAGGTGTTTATCATCTATTCATTTTCTTTCTTGTTATGTTTCAACACTCTTTTTCTGGCTTTCGGCAATGTAATTTTTGTTTATATTGGCTCAAGATATGTCAATCTAAGCATTCTCCGTGTGCCACATGAACCAGGTTCCCATTCCCACTGCATCACTCAGCAGATTTTCCTTTCTCCTTTCTGTCAAAATCTACCTCTATGCACTGGCATGGCTCTTTACTCTTCCTCTCATCTTCTAAGTGCTGTAGAGATGCCTTCTATCCCAAGGCCATTTTTCTGCTGCTTCACACATTGATCTGTATCATAGCTATACATAATTTTTGTGAAAAGTCAAGACTGTTGTAGAACCTGATGGTGTTGAATTTCTAGCACTAAGGCAAAGTGGACAGGAGATTCCTCACTCACTTACACATCTTCTGGCTTGGTATAAACTATCGTTAAATACTGGTTTCAATTTTGGGATAAAAGTATTATAAGACCACATGTCTGCTTCAAACTGGTCTTCTAAACTCTGGTACCATGTTTCAGTCAAAAGCTGATGAAACAAATCTGTGTACACAAATTGGTGAGACCTAGTGGACCTTCCAGTACTTATATATTTTCTTGGCTATTGTGGTAGAAACTCCCTGGGTAAAGAGTTATGAGCAGTTACTTGAGGCAGTTGTGCTCGTAATATGAAGTCAGCCCTGGCCTGTTGGGAGTGGCTTTGAGCCCACAGCCTGCTGTAATGCGCAAGACTCAGGAGCAGCCTGTGGTTTCACTAGACATTTTTGTAGCTGAGACACCCCTCTCAGAACTGTGGCCTCTGCAACGGGAAAATTGGTTAGCCCCATATGGCACACCCTGATTGTGTTTCTGAAGAGCACAGAGCTGAGGCAAAATACTGAAAGGTTTAACAGCTTCTAGCTGGAAAGTCCTATGTCTAAAAGCAGAGAACATGAGGCCAGGCCATTTGCCTCAGGAATCCGTAAAGAAGTAGGCGATTTTTAGCCAACAGAAATAACTAATTTAGTGAATCTGGGCTGTTTTCTACAACTTTTGCATTAGCAGGAAAGTGGCAAACCTCCCAAGGTTCTTGTTGTAGCTATGAGCTTTCTTGTATATGATCTCACAGCCTTGTTACTTTCATTTTAAGATGTCTACCTTACTGTTTATCTCAAGAGGAATGAGTATGAGTGTAATAATAAATATCTAACCCTAATATATAAGCAACCTGGAATGAAGGAAAGTAAGATAAAGGCTCCCTTTTTATTTTTATCCTTCACAAAAATGGTTACAATGAAACATTGTGACGCAGGCCCCCAGCTGGGAAACTCCAAATTCCACCTTCAACAAAAGTAAATGAGCATTTCCAGGTAAGCTCTGGCACAAAATTTAGAATTTATATAATGTAGATAATTGAATTTGAAAATTCTGCAGATATAATTTGATTATTCCCACTGCTGCTCAGTCCAGGTTGCCATCTCTTGGAAATCCCATTTGCTCAGCAAATAGGCTTAATGGGACACTGCAGGGACCATTACTGAAGAATGTGAATATGAGTCATTCCCAACTCAAGTCAAACATGCAAGCACTGTTCCAGCCTAATGGCAAAGGAGTAAACAAGCCTAGAAAAAACAGAATTAATGAAATGACATGCTGAATTGCTTTATTAGTGTAAGATATCAAACATGGGTAAATCACTGTGTGTAGGTTTCCACATATGGAAAAATGTTATCTTCCCTGGAAAACTGGTGGAACCAGGTGAGGAAGGCTTGAGGAGCTGTTTATAGTGTTTTACAGACACTGTAAACTTAAGCCCATTTAACTCCAGCCACATTTGCCTTCTCATTCTTTAGGTGAGAAAACCATTTCCATGATGTTTGATTGCCCTGCCTTTCTGCATCTGCAATACACGTGTCTGAGCAATTTTTAAGTGATAGAGGCAATGTTTTAAAGCATTGTTTTAAAATCTGCTTTTTGAAAGATATGAACCATGAATTTTTTCTTTAAAGCATTATCAGTTATTAGGTGTTACAACCTATCTCTATGTCCTTGTAATACTTATAACCCTTGACTTGACATTAGCCACTCCTTTTCCCTATTTTCTTTACTATCATGGAAAAGTAGCCATAAACTGTGTTTTGTTGTCCATATTTTTGATTACTCTATTATCACTTTTCAGTTATGAGTCAGCCAGACAACTTGATTAATAGCACTGTGACTAATACAGTGCCTCTGTTTTCTACAAATAGCTACACCAAAGAGCACCTAAATAAGATTGTTCCAGTGATACTTTAATGTGTTGCATTTGAAGTCTTTGCTCCTTTGCTGCAAACTGTGCTTGCTGCTTAGCTTTGACCACAACTAAGCTCACAGTAGGATTCATTCCTCTTCTTAATAAAGGTTTGTTCACCCCAAAATGTATACGGTCGGCTAGACCATCTCTGCTTGCAGGGGATCCAGTGAGAGGAGGTATGTAATGTTCTATATTAGACACATGCAGGGAATCCAGGGCTGCTTTGAGCCTTACTTGCTGTGAGCTGTGTAGCAATTACCCTCTTTTTTACAAGGTCTATGGTTTGGTTTTCTGTTGGTTTAGCCACCTGTAAAAGCTGAAGGCAGGCGGGGGTTGGAGCTGAGGTGTTCCTGGCAGGTGCTTTGCCACTCTGCCCAGAGGTGAATTCCAGCCCACACATCTCAGTAATGCTTAAAATTGTGCAACTGCAGGAAAGAAAATTTGGCTTGCCTTTGGCACTCTGAGACAGACCTAGTGATATAAAACCAGGCTATCAGATGGTGGTACTGGCTGGGACCTTTTCTCCTGAATTTTGTTACAGACCTTCCCCTCACCACAGCCTTCTCAAGCACATGAAAGATAGCATTTCCTTTTCAACAGTTTTGTTTAATGGTTTAACTCAAGTGTGTAGTCCAGCTGCTAAGCATAAATGGATAAATCCTGCTGCAGAATAGCTGGGTTTGGGGCAAGTTACACGAGTGTATGCAGCTCTCAGTAAGATAAAATTTTTTATGCCAGTACTTTGGGGTGGCAAAGCAGGATGACAGTGAAAAGGAAATTAATCTTTCTTCTTGAGCTAGCTCTCAGTCAGATATTTTTAAACTCAAGACCATCTATCCCCATTCACTCCTTCTTGGAGGTGAAACATAGTAATAGCGCTATTTTGATACGTCAGAATAGCAGAAGCTACTTTGATGCTAAATTTGTTATACATGTCTTTGCATATTGTTGTGGCTAAAGAGGCATTGTACAGGAGATCTCTTCTAGATCAAACACAGACAAACTGAGAATAACTACCAGGAAGAAAGCAATAATAGTAAAAAGGACCAAAACCCACAGACTTTCCTCTGAAGATTAAACCAGTTAGCTACAGGTTAGATATAGCCAGCCAAGAAGTAAAACTCCCACATTTAAATGGTAGACTTGTTGTTTCTTATATTCATAAGAATCACTCCAAATAATGGATGCCACAAAAGTAGATAGGGATGGAGCATTACAATATCAGCTCGACTGAACTAGCTACCAATATTTGATAGGACCTCACAAGGTGCCAATAAATTTCATAAACCCAGGGTGCAACTGTGTTTGGTAAAACAGAATAAAGAACAGAGAGAAGATTAGAAGGATCATAATAAAGTCAAATAATTATTTTTAGAAATGACTAAAATATGTGGCTGAATAATGTGCTGTTAAGATATTGAGGGGCTGAAGGTAGAGAAAGGGTGGTTTGGACTTTTCTGAAAGTCCACAGGTATTAGTATGTATTCATGCTTGTATAAATACAAACACACCGATCTGACTGAGATTTCCTTTGTGTTCAGCTAGCATTATCTGGGTCACATCGCATGGAAAGCAGTAAGCCCTGAAAAGAGATCCATAGGAAAGGATGAGTTTTGGCCCTATTCACAGATTCAGGAAGGCTAGGCTCTGGAAGGGCCAAGCACGGTAAAAAAAATCAGGGAATTTTCCTGGGAGTGGGAGAAAGTGAGTCACAGGTCACCAGAGAGAAAAGTGACTGGTTAGAGAGAAAACATAGCAAAGCAATGGAAATTTGAACCAGAAACAAAGGCTGAGGAAGAAGGTTAAGTCCAAAGCCTTGTTCATTTACCTATCTGAATACTGAGCATGTGCTCAGCAGTAGATTGTTTACTCTGAATTTAAGATTGGAGAAGACACAAGGAAACAGGCACCATGAGGAGCAGAACTATACGTGTGGGAAGAGAGTCAGGGCAGATGCGTTCACTGTACTGTTTTGTGCTGGAAGAAGCTTTTGCCCCTCAGAGAAATGCACACAAGCATGTCCTGGGAATGATAGACCATCCTAACAAATAAATCAAAAATAAGTCTATCCAGTATTAAATGTGCCCTCTTGAAAATTCTGCTTCTGTATTGTCAGTCATTTTCTCACCATTTCAGAAAGTTTATCAGAAAAGCCCCTTCGGAGTACAAAATAGCCTAGCAAAATTGCAGGAATTGATGTGGTACATGGTCTGATAAAGTAAAAAGAATGTGAGATGTGTGCTGTGTGGATTAAAACGGTGCCTAGGGCTATTAAAAATTATGGAAGCAGCACAGCTATTCCTTAACTTTAGTCAGTCAGGCCAGACAGTGCTTCTCATACCCTCAAAGACCACCTTTGGTTTGAAACAGAGCTTTCAGTAAGTGGGCTCCACAGGTAGTCAAACACCGTTTCTGTAAAATGTGCAGATTTAAGTTTGGAGTTCGTTTTGTTTGGGGTTTTTTTTTTGAAGGGCATGTGAAAGGCTTGTTGAGAAAAAAATTTCTGTCACTGAACAGAAGCTACTTAGCTGAAGGGACTTTAACTTTTCATCTGAGACTGCTTTTCTCTGTGCAGATTAAAAGATTCTTATTTTGCCCATCTCTATGTAGCTCATTTTTGATACAGGCACAAATGCATGAAAATTTCTTCTTTAAACTGCTCTTCTTTCCCTAAAGTGTGCTCATGTAGCATTCATGTGGTTGTTCTATACATAGTTTTAGAATTTATTAGAACTTTCTGAAATGAAGAGCTAGCCTACTAAGACCAGCTCAAAGTTTTAAAATGAATAGTTTTTTCCATTTATATCCATGTCACTAGCCACTTGTGATAAACACCATCTGAAAACCACATCAATTTTTTTCACCAAAGAGCAAATGATTTTTACAAAGTCTATGGAAAAAAACACCAATTACTAGATAGGTAACATGAATTTCACCAGCTGGACTTTTGGTCTCATTGCTTGTTTGTGTCAGATGAAAAACCACAACCATTTGTTTGTTATTCATAGACCATTTTTAGTAAACTGCTCTGTTAATGAACAAACTAAGAGAACAAGCACGTGAATGACATAGGGCAGTTGACAGCATTTTAAGTATTTTCTAGAAACCTCTGAAAGCTACTGTATGCATTTTAAATTAATAATTTTATGGTATTTTATGGAACTTGGGAGTTTTGTCATTTATCAATAAACAGTGACCTTTCCATAAATTCACAGCCACTTTATTCCAAACATTTTTCTACTGTCTTAAGTAAGGGAATGGACTTTAGCATATTTTTTGTAATCAAAACCAAAACAGTTTAGCTTTACAGTGAGTAATAAAATCTTTCCATCATTGAGTAAAAGGTGTTGCCTGAGTGTCTGGAGTGGCCAAAAGAGAAGCATGATTCAGGAACCAAAAGGTAATAAGCCTGGACCATCCAAATTAAATAGAACACATGGTATGCAGTAGGTTACTGATGATGTGAAGCAACTCTCATTCTTCATAATTCTCAAGACTGCATACCAGGCTCAAATGTGAGGAATTTTGAGACTATTTAGGGAAAATAGGAATATTCTCAGCAAATAATGTGAACACTGCTGATTGGTTTTGATACAAATTTATTAAAATGCAGGATCTATTTTAAATTATCAACTTCTGTTATACTTTTTCCTCTATTAATTTGTTTGGGCATCCCACTGTAGTTATGAAGGGTTTTTTTACATTGGTATCCAGAGTCCAGTTACCCAACTCAAATGAATTTTAAATCAAAAGGAATTTTCTCACTGACTTTTATGAATTTTTATATCAATCAACCTGTAACAGAAACCTCAGCTGGCACCAACTGCACAAGGAATTGTATACCTCAAGTGAACAGCATACCACTGACTTTTCACTAGAGTTAATAAAGAACTGTACATGTTTATTGCAATAAATTGGGTAAGAGGGTGTTTTCTAGCATTTGTTTAGCCTGATTGCCAAATTTTCAATGTAGGTAATTCAAACTCAATTGATCATCATGGTTCCTTGAAATAGTGTAATCATGTAGCTCAAGTGGGGATAAAATATCTCATAAATTCCTGAGAATAAATTTGAATTACTAGACCACCATTATTTGCATAGTGTTTCTTTTCAATAGTCCTTCTAAAGTTGCAGTGAAAGTGAGAAGTCTAAATTTGTCCTTATAAGATCATAAATCATTATTGTCTTCAATTTTTAAGGATGCAACCAGAAATCTGTGGAGGAGGACACCAGATGATAATGCAGGAAGACATGATTCTGGGGGGGAATTTCTTTGCATCTGGTGACAATAACAACCTTAGGATAAAATAAAATCATCAATTGTGAAATTACTTTCCTTCAGTGTCATTGGCTTTGGGTTCATTTTTCAAGAATACTTTTCTGGAGAAATGTTTATGCACAGAGATATATTTTATTGCATGTTTTTGATAACATAGATCCAATCTGTGAAGAAATACTGAGTGTCATTTGTTCCTGTTAAACTCACAACCCACAGCTGATTTAAAGACCAGATTTACATGGCTGATTTGCTTTCTGTTTTATAAGGTCAAGGTCATCTTTGACCAGGGATATACGGGGAAATCTCACAAATTATGTTTGTCTGTGAGAGCAGTGAGCACAGAGTGGTGCAGGAGGTTCCTTCCCACTTCGTGTGACGAGGAATGGAGCCCTCTTCAATTCTAATTTCCCTCTCGATAATGTGACCAGCATACAGCCACAGCTGGTTTTGCCATGGAGCGAGGAATTACTCTACTTTTTTCTGCAGGTAGGTTTTTGGTATACACCTTCCTTATTGCTTGCCAGGAAGTCTCTGCTTACTGTAAGGGGGAACTGTAGAAATAAAAGAATGAAAGAGGAAGCTGGAAGACAGATGGCCTTATTTTGCTATCTTGCACGAAGACCATCAGCAAGCTAAGACACCCAGAAATAATATTTTTGCTGCTGGAAGGCCACTGTGCTGCCTCTCACCTACTTCAGCAGCCTACGTACATCCCATGCATTGCAGA
Source organism: Illadopsis cleaveri (assembly GCA_013399915.1). Lineage (NCBI taxonomy): Eukaryota > Metazoa > Chordata > Aves > Passeriformes > Timaliidae > Illadopsis > Illadopsis cleaveri. The sequence goes on along the minus strand of VXBB01013358.1, from coordinate 235,856 downwards.
AGATATTGTTATCACTCTGCCCCACACAAGACAACAAAGAGGTGAGAGGTTTTGTATGATTAGCTATTTTGGGCTGAAAATCCCACACTCATCTGACAAGTTTGGGTTTTTACACCTCCAGACCTTTTTAGACTTTTTTATTATTTCTACTTCCCACTTACAAAAAAAAATAATGCCATGGTCACTCCTAGACCAGTGGAGGAAGATGATGGCAAGGACAGATTTGAGCTGACAGTTCTCACCTGGGAGTCCTGCAGGACTCAAGGGTAAAACAGCTGAACTACAGATTTTGGGGTGTGCAGAATCCAACCCACTCTTGAGTCTGCCCCCACACCAGGCATGCACAAAGTGGACTTCTTGGATATTAATTTTTCAAAAGGCCTCAAGGGAATCCCAGAAAACTGCAAACCAGTAAAATTAGTTTTAAATCCTTACTGCACAGTACCAAGAGAGAGCGGGGCCATGGATAAATGTGGTGCAAAAGGAAATAATAAATATTGTGACATTTGTGACACAATATACCACGCTTATTGTTTATAGTAGAGTTTAGCAAAGAGTCAGGGAATATAGACAAGGGGGAGACAAAATACAACCATGTCTTTGAACTTCGAAAGAATCCCTGATGAGTCTCACTGTAAAGCTACCAAAGAAGCTGACCTATTACATGATAAGGAATTCCTCATATAAATAAGCAATTGGTTAAAATGTAGGAAAAAGGAGCGGGAATCAGGGAATGGATTTTGCAGTTAAGTGAGTTCAGTCTTGAGAGGGCTTTCTTGGGGCCTGTGGCATTGGTCATGCATTGGAATGGGCTGCACAAGAAAATGCTGGGATCATCACCTCTGTACATGTTCCAAAGGCATGTGGATGTGACACCTGGGGATATGGTTTAGAGGTGAACACAATGGTGTTGCGTTAACAGTTTAACTCCGTGGTCCTAGAGGTCTTTTCCAACCTTAACAATACCATGATTTAAAATGTAGCCATCAGCAGTTTGAGAAACAGGGGGAGTTGTGAATCAAACTTGCTGATGTACTAGGTTATTTGTGTTAACTTAATCATTCATATTCACAATTAAGTTTGGTGATATACTAAGCTGTTAATATTCATAACTAAGTTTGGTGACATACTAAGTTATGCAGGACACAGAAAGGAGGTCCAGCTCCAGAAAACTATTAAAGGACTGCAAAATACAGAGTGACAAGTTGATAAAATGACAGATTAAAATCAGGGCTGGTAGTATGCAGGAATAGAGAATACGGACAGAGTTAATGTGCTACGGAAGTGATGCATAAAACAAAGTGAGATTCTCAGACATTTGTCTTTGCTTTTGACTTTTTCCTTTTCTAATTTTAGCTCCTAAATAGTAGATTATATCTTTTCACTCCCAAGCATGCACATATCTTAACACTCTTGGATCGTGTAGGCAGAAGAAATTGCACTGACCTTCAGTCAAAAATGTTCAAAACTTCTGATATGTTTTTCTATAGTAATATCTATGGTAGCCATTAAAATTCATTTTACCCTTACATTTAGCTTAGCTGGAAGTGCCCTCCTTACTTGGATATTGTGAGGAATGACACAGAAAAGGAGATCCAGGACTCCTGTGAATGTCAGAGAAGAGATGACAGGTTTTCAACTTAACAGTGATTCACCTAATTTGTATAATATACAATTATATGCCATACAAAAAAGGCATGGGGTGGGATGGCATGGGATGGGATGGCAAGGCATGGCATGGCATGGCATGGCATGGCATGGCATGGCATGGCATGGCATGCAAAAAATGGCTTTGTAGGGGTTGATTTTTATGATATTCTTATCTAACACTATTTTCCCAGTAACAGAACAAAGTGAGGAATGTTCAGCAGTTCATCTTAAGCATCCTGTAGAAAATGCAGACTTACACTGAGCAGGGAAAAGTCAGGTCAATATGAGAAACTTATTCAGATTTCTTTGAATGATTAGATAATTATGGTAGCTCTGCTGAATCTCTACAATGCCTAGTGTCAGGAGGATACTTTGGAGAGGGAAAAAAGAAGAAAACCCAACTAACCAATTAAACAAACAAAACCCAAATCATCAAACTATTGAAATGAGAATATACAAACACATTTTGTCAGCAGTGACTGCTACTACTCCATCTCTGCACTGCTCATTCCTTCTCTGCAACTTCACACTAGGATGAGAAGAACCCAGGAAATTGTGTGACTGAGCAAACCCTCCCCACAAAACACTTGCTGTTTTGAGCCAAATTTAGTGTGATAACTTCAGGAATGCAGGGTACGGCAGAGCACAGGGTTGCGTACACACAGCTAAAGCAGATTGGATTGGGAAATGTTATTTCTTCTGGATGCAACTGCCTTAATTGTGTTTCCATAGAACCATACAACAAGGTATAGAAGGACTGTAGATTTTTTCAGTTTATAGTCTAATAAAGCAGTTTCTAACCAGTCTTGGCTTTAAATTCAAGAAATAGAGTATTAATTCACTCAGGAGTAGTAGGGAAAAACACTGTCTCCCTGCCAATGACTAATGAAACTTTAACCTTCTGCTAGGTTTTTCT
>VXBB01013358.1:207452-233130 GCA_013399915.1 Illadopsis cleaveri | reverse complement strand
TTCCCTCCCCTTACGCTCTTCCTTTTCTTTAATTTCTTTCTCTTTCTTTTCTTTTTTTCCTTTTTTTAATAAAACTCACTGCCCCTGGCTGTATATCCCCAAGGGAGAGTTAGTCTCCTTTAATACCCCATGAAAGAGCACGGGAGGACACATTGTCTATGTTAAATGCTTACTGAGGCTTCTCATGCTTAGTTCTGGAACGAGAGAAATCCTACAGGAGAAATTTCACTTGCGTCTCCCATGCATGTACATGTCTGTGATGAATATAAACGAGAACTGCTGTTTCCTTCAAGATCAGTTGGAGTCTCCAGGATCACAAAGTCACTTTGTTCTGACTGTCAAATGCGGATATGAATGAAGGTATCTTAGCCACAGGAGACAGCTGAGCCCATGGGAGTAGGAATGGCTGCAACAATTACAACTAAACTTGTAGGACTTACTGCAAAACTTCAGGCATGATGCGGTGCTATTTCCAGATTTTATGGATTCAGTCAAAGCTCAGGAGGTAGTCAGAAGTCTCATGATGGCAGGAATCCCAAGGAAAATCTGCCCCATTCTCAGTCAGTTCAGCCAGTCTACCCCCAGATAATTTGCATGGCAGAGCCCTGAGGACCAGAGAATTCCTAAGCCTGTGAGACCTGCCCAAACTGCCCCAGGCCTCCAGCTGATATCACTTGCAGAGAGCCCAGCAGATGCCCTGAGCTCAGTCTGGGCTCCATAACTTTGGCATGCAGAGAAACTTGAGAGTGTTTTTTATCTTAGATCGGAGTAACAACAAATTTTAAATGATCAGTGCCTTCCAATAGGCAAAATGGTGTTTTCTCAAACAGATACAAGAAAAACTTGAGAATTTTTGACTCTTATGCCATATTTCTTTAAAAATAAAGGACCATCCTTTGTGAAAATGTGGAACAAAATTAGAGTTTTGTATTTTCACATAGATGATGGTGAATAAACATGAAAACACTCTTTTTAAATTAATTTATTTATTTAATATTCAAATTTCAAAAAATCTCAGTTGAGAAATACAAAGTTTTTAAAAAATATTCCAGTGCAAAAATATAGTCCCTGAGACAAAAACTTCCATACTATTACCTCCAAATAAATAAAATTACAACAGACACATTTGAATGGTTCAGTACAAAAAAAACAACAGAAATTTTTAAAACCTGAGAGTTTAAATTAAGTCAGTGCAATAGAGTTAGTCACATTGTCTTGAGATATTAAGTAGACTGCCCTCCTGGTAACTTCAGTGCATAATAACAATAATAATAATAATAATAATAGTAACCAGCAATTAATCATCAGTCCTCTAGTTCATAAATTTGCTTCAACATTTGCTTATCTTTAAGCATGTCTACTTGTTTGATTTGTATTTGGACATGTTTAGTTGTAAGCAGACATAAATATGTTTTCCTGAATAGAGTAACTTCCCCATACTGGTGCTTGTATCTCCATGCCAAATACATAAGACTAATCTCATCTCAAGACAGCACCAGATGGAAAGCTGGGTACCATTATAATGTAATTTCAATATTTCCATATGGAAACTGGCTAAACACTGCCTCATTCTATATTTTCAGATAAACAAACATAAATAGACAGAATTTTAAGACAAAGTCATTTCTTATATAACATTAGGGAGTATAAATACTTTGATTAGTATTTCTTTATAAATAATTACTTTAGACACTTAAATATTAATAAATAAATGTATAAAAACCAATAGAAAGATTGAAATGAAAAAATTCTTGCCCCAAAAAGGTTTGCACAGTAGCTCAGTACAGAAGATCATAAGATGGCATTAGCATTTGCACAGCCTCTGAAACTGTCTTCTCTTTCTTTTGTGAGAACTTGAGGTATCCCCCAGTTTTTGTAAGACACTGAACAGCTCATTCACAGCCTTGCGCTGAATTTTCAAGTCACTCATCTGTAATAAGCAAGAGACAAATGGAATAAAAGTCATGCCAAGAGCTATAATTGTTTACTGACCACAACACACAGGCTACCCTGCTACCAGGGTAAAACAGGACATCTGCGATTTTCAATTCCCTACCACCTAATTCCCAAGCAAAGAGCCACGATGTCACAGATTTTCATTTTCCCCTTTCTGTGCTACTTTGCAACCTGCCACAGAGCAGCCATACTCTGGGAAACAGAGCTACCCTGTAACTGAAAGCAGCTGACTCCAGTGAGGCATTGTCTGCAGACCTCTGAGGAGGTCAGTGGTTTGTGCCATTGGCATAAGCACCATAGAGCCAAGTGCTCCCAGAGCATTACAAGTGCCACAGAGCATTCCATAGCCAGGCACAACTTTCACAGCCAATTTCTATGCCACAAAGGGCTGTGGTAGTGGCAGCTCTGGTGTACAGACTGTGGGACAGTGCTGCCAGCACCTCTGTGCCAAATTGCAGCAGGATTCAGCACTACCCCACACTATAGACCTGCAACAGCCCCTGCAGCTGGAAATATTTGGTTTTCCAGCATGAAATGAGCTACACAGGGATTACCATACAGGTTACTGAAGTGTTAGTAGCTTAAATCACACTCAAATCACAACTGGAAAATACAATGCCACAAGATTTGGAGGAAAAGGAAGAGCCTTACCTGAAGTTCAGTCAGGTCCTTGAGATCTTCTATCTTCTTTGAGCCATCAGAAAGGCTTTCTTTCAGAGTATGGAGCTCCTCAGCTATGTTCCTGACATGAGCCTTCGACCTGTCAGTATTTTCAAGCATTTTCAAGTACATGGAAATAATCTGACTCAGGATGATCCTTTTTTCATTTCTCTGTTGAAAAATACGATCAAAAAGAAAGCTCTATGAGTGCCCATCTGCAGGGAAGGGAAGGAAGATAAAACACAGCATACAGGGGTTCTCTGCCACTTCAAACAAGATGATAAAGGTGTTGCAACTCATCTCCCGGGCTTGGTTGTACCTCTGGGTCAGTTCATGGTGCAGTATAAAGCTTTTTTTGAGGGATTTCTGTGTCATTTCCAAGCTATTGAAGAGAACTCTGCTCATGTTCGTTCTACCGCAGCTAATTACACTGGTTCTGTCAGCTGCTTTGTACCAAGAAAGTGCCTGAGATGCTTCATCATATCTGATTTTGACTCACCTCTGTCCAGCTTGACAGCCTCTCCGTAAAAATAGGTCCACCGTCAGCTACATCAGAATGACTTGAGTTCTGCAAAGAAAACCAAACATATCTCTTACACAAACAATATCACAAGGCAAATTTGTATTCTTTATTCAAATGAGCATCAAAATTCAGATTTTTGCACATTTGGTCTATAGCTATCACAATGCTTTCACTTCTCTAGCCACCAAGTCCCATTGCTTGGCTGCCTGGTATCAGAAATGGTATTAGTCCTCTTTTCAAAGTCTTCTGCTATAACTCATCTGAGTAGAAGTGTTTAGCACATCTATTTTCCCAAATGCTCCCTGAAAGTTTTGATATTGACAGATGAAAATAAAAGCTCATGAGCACAGCAACTGGCTAGAAAATCATTAGGTCTGATCTTGTCATGTTTTCTGGTAAGTCAAAGTCCAGCAGTTTGTAATCTGTGACCCTAAATTCATACAGTCTCAGTAAAATCTCATATGGAACAAAAATGATCTGCTTGTAATATGAAACTATAATTTACAGAATTGGAGAACATTCCACAGTATTCCACAGTCAGGTATGGGGATATGCAAGATTAGAAGGCTACTGAGAGGCTCACAGGCACGGGGTTTAACCATCAAATGTTGACAACTGGTTCTAGGAAGCTAAGAGCAATACATCTCTCCTACCAAGGAACCAAGGAAAGACAAACTGAATCATTTCCTCTTCTGTGTGTCTTTTTTTCCTTTTTGTAAACAACACTGACTATTTCTTTCTTTTGTCTGCTCAGTAATTTAAAGACAGTGAGTGCAAAGAGGAAACTTGCAGTCTGACAGGAGCCTCCCAGCTGATTGACTCCCCATGCTAAGCACACTGCCAAACTGATTTTTTCTACCTCTGAATGGTGGGGAGCACCTGCTATGGAGCAAAGTTTTAATGTCAGTGCAAAAAGCTCACCATGGCTCAGGAGCTCTTCCACAAGGTTATGTATATATTCTAGTAAGAGTCTCCTTGGTCTATATTAATCACAAATTTAAGACATAACGCCACTTTTACAGCCAGTTTCCTGCAAACACCGAGGTATCACACTAGTCTTTACCACTTCAAGGTGATTGTCTGGCTACTGAATTTCAACCATCATTTGCACGAAATTATGACAAAATCATGGAAAAATTAGAGCTGAAAATAGAAGCAGACTGTAGCAGTTGTTTCCATGCCTTCAGAGGAGGGAAAAAAAACCCAACAAAAATATATTGAAAATAAAAGCTATTAATTAAACATGTATTGTAGATCTGCTGTCTCTTAGTAATCCCTGCTGAATTCAGCTGTGTACTACTTTAATGCCCCCCAGATGAAGATTGGTGAATTAACATTACAGTTATCAAGTTACCAAAATTCTATATGACAAGAAGGAATATCATGCCAGATTACATTCCCATGCCAGAGCATAGTCACACATGTGGAAATAAAATGACTGGAGGACACAAAAGAATAAGTAGAAATCATCTTTGAGCAACACACTACTACAACTTAAAATAGCTTAAGTAGAAAATGCATTTTTTAAAGCAAAAGTCCATCTGCAATATTTTTATATTGCTAACTAGTACTAAATCTCCCATTGACATTGCTAACAAAAAATTTAAAAAGTCAGTAAATTGCATCTAGTCAGAACTGAATATTCATATATTCACCATAAATTGCATTAAGGTTTCTTGTTACAAAACATTCCATGTAATGAAAGATGAATTGAGCTAGAAGAAGCTATTGTGAAAGAAAGAACATCCCTAAAACAAATGCAAATTACTACAATAACTATGACTATTGAAAAACTGAATCAGATTAATGAAAGAACATATTAAACAAAAAAAATCTATATTCTTGTTTAAAAAAGGTATGATCAAAAAATTAGTTCCATGATTACCCTCTATTGGTACCTATTGAGTATGTCAAGCAGTGCACAAGTTTGGATTATATGTAAAGCACAAGCAGCAGGAGAAGAGAAATGCAGTAGAAGACTACTTACAAAATCAGCTTTCAGCTTGTCTATATCATTTTGAAGCTGAAGAAGATTCAATCTATTTTCAACATGTCCAAATGAAATCATGATGACAGACAGAACAAACAAGCTGTAGGTTTGGAAAGCCATTTTCTTGGTGATAGTTTAGTCAAACTGCTCTGATAAGTTCTGGGAGAACAGGTCTAAGAGCAGAGAGCTCCAACTTCTAATAGTTAAATCTTCTATTAGAAGCAAGTAGACTACTTAACTTCATCAGCCTGTCAGTGGTATTTATACCTGGTCTTGAAATTTTTTTATTTCGTCATCACTGGCTGTATATATTTAGACAAGATAGTGTTAGATAAGAACCCTTCATTTTTTGGCTAATCAAGGGAATCCCTCGAAAGCGTCTTGTTAAAGTATGGTCCTGGAAAAATTTTCAGTGGTTTATCAATGGGTAACATTTACGTGGCAGGTTCTGAAGTTTCTTTTACACGTGGTTGGGGAAAAGGGGGAAATTGCCATGCTGGTCGAGGAGTATGCATTTTGGCTCAAACCTATTCTTACGCACCATCTGAAAAAAAATCTTAACTTGTGGTTAAAGGGTCAGTGCAACAGTCAACTCATTTCTGGTATTCTTTTAAAGTAACCACTGAGTTTGCTGTGGTGTTCTATAGAGACACTTAGAGATTTAAGCATTCTTTCTGCTGCTGTCCTTTTGTGAAATACTGTTTGCATCCTTTCCATGGTCTAAACTGCACTTCTGCTGCTTTTGCATTCTTCACCTCCAGATTCAGAATAGGAAAAACAAGGTTCCAGCATGAATGCAACAATGTATTATATTAAATCCCTCTATGATTGCCTAGTATCTGTGGAAGCAGAGTATTTAGTACTTAAGACGCTCATTTCTGCTTGGCAATGATTAAAATTCCCCATCTGCCATTTCACTTGCACAAATGTGTGTAGCATGTGAAAACAGAATGACACGGATGAAAACAAGCTCCATTGAAGAAGACAGACAGGGTGGTCTCTGAGTGCATACAGATCCCTGAAACAGCTGTATTGAGAATAGCTGGGGAAAATGTTTTTGTATAAGAACTAAACTCTGCTTTGAGAGATATAAAGGGAAAAGATCTTATTCTGAAGAGTCTTATGAAGATATCAGATAATTTTAGACTGCAGTACATGAATAGAGCCTACAAGGGAAAGAAAGAAGGGACCCCTAAGGAAAAGAGAGAGAACCAGGAAGAGGGCACTTGTAGGCTCAGTTCACAGAGACTGCAATGGAAGGTGTCTGCAGTTCATCAGAAACATGAAAATTAAAGTGGCTCCCAATAGGTAAGATTAGAACTCTCCATCTCAGACCCACATAAGTATTTGGATATTCCTTGGAAGAAATTCTACCCAGAAGCTCCTTCCATCTCAGCTAATGACCAGTAACGCCATCAAATCTTTTTCATTTGCTGCTTGAAAGAGGACCTCCATCTGTGGAATAGATCTAGACTACTACTACCAGGGAAATTGTCATTTTTCAGGGAGAAGAACCAAATTTCACCAACAACAGCAGGTCCAAAAGCTGTGTGCAAGAACTCCCTGGGAATAACAGCATAGGCAGATGAGATACATCTCACAACAAACGCGGTACTGCACAACAAGTAGTGCTGTAATCTGCTTGAGGTAGTAACACTATGCAATGCACATCTTTGTTCAAGTTTAATATTTAGAATAACTTAATTGCTGGAAGTGTTGACATGCAGGTAACGTAATAGAGCTATTCAAGGATGTTTCAAAGCACTGTTAACAAATGCAAAGTTAACATGGCCACCCATGGCAAAGAGGTTGGACTAGCTGATCTTCAAAAGTCACTTCCAACTCAAACCATTTTTATTCTGTGATTCTGTGCCAAAAATTAGAATCATAGAATCATTTCATTTGAGAAAGACCCTTAAGGTCACTGAGTGCAACCTCTAACCTAGCACTACTGAGTCTACCACTAAACCATGTTCCTAAACACCACAGTCACATGCCTTTTAATTACCTCCAGGGACGGTGACAAAATGGAGGTCCCACCAAAATTCAAAGTGGACTCAGAATTCAAAGTAAACTCACAAATGTCAGCACACTGAACAAACCTATTGATTGAAACATCTGGATTGCTATGCAAAGAAAGCACAAAGACATGGTATGGCTCAGCTAAATATAGTCTTATACACACAGGAAAATCAAGCATATTTTACAAGATGGGGACACCTGCTGAGGTTCATTGACTGGCCATGAGTCAACGGAGCAATTCTTTGGCAAAGTGTTGGAAAGGACCTGTGAAGTGGGAGAGTAAAAATGATTCCTGTCACCCATGGCACTCTTTATGCAGTCAGAAACATATGACTGGAAGAGGGACTGAGTCATGAAGCCCAGTTTTTGCCATTACAGGTTCTAATTTGAACAGTGCTTTTGAACTGGATTACTAGAGAGAGTGAAAAGAAGGCCTGAAAGAAGGGAGTTTGGGAAAGATTCTTTACTCAAACAGCTCAGTCTTCCTAACACATTAAGAACAAATCACAACAGAGTTGAACACAACTAATTGCCGTAATTTTCCAGCCAAGCGGAAGATGTAATTCCAGGAAGTGAAATATTAAGTCAGGAATATTGCCTTCTACAGGGAACTATTCATCCAGAATGACTGTGCTGGGTTAGGCTGCCGTGTTAAACTTGTCAGACACACATCTCATATGCAGTAAGCTGGGCCCCTCAAATGACCTCTTTGGTCTCACATTACAACTAAACTTCTAAGAATGGCAAAAGGAAGAAGTATCAGAAAAAAAAGATTTTGCCAAGTCACATTTTGCCAATATGGGTTATAGTTTTGGCAGGTTACTTGGCTAATTTGATCTCCTCACACTTCAGAGAAGGCTACTTGTCAAGCATCCAATTTTGCAGGTAAGAAAATAGAAGCACAGAGCAATGATCATTCAGCCTCTGAAAAAGGCAAATCTAGGTACACAAGTAGGGTCTCCTGGTCCCATTGCAGTGTTTTGCCCACAATGCAGTGCTACAAGTATTTTATCATAAACTGAGGCAAGAAATTAAGCAAAAAGCAAAGAAAAAAGCTATGACATCTGTGTCTGTTATGCTATCTTCCGAGTGCAGGTCTGAATTTTAGGTACATTCTCCTGCCTGGGGAGGCTAGATTCAGACCATTTATTAATCTCTACATTCAAATTATAATATGAAGCATTGAATGTTCTGTATTAAATCATCAGCTGCACTGAAATGTATTTCAATACAGAAATATAGCATCCTTTTTCCAAATCCCTTACATTTTAATAAATGGTGCCACATTAACATTGACATACTAGTCTCGTAATATTCTCTTTTGTTGACACACAGTATCATGTCTCCAAATTATTTTGAAATTAGGCAACCGTCTAGAGCAGGTGGTTAGAACAGGAAGGTCCTGTGTCTCTTCCCGACCTGTTTTGCTTCCCATTCTGCCCAAAACTGATGAACCAGATCACCATTGTCCAGTGTATGTCTTGTTGCCCAAGAACTGTGAACAGTCAGGTTGTGAGAAGGACCCAAGTTCAGATGGCTCCCCTACACTTCCTGTACTGAGAACCAACATCATTACAAACAACGCAGGAAGTATCCTGAAAGTATCTGCACTTACCAAAAGACCTAAGAGCATGCAATGTTTTATTTGTGTTCTTTAGCAAGTATCTGTGGAGTGCATGCTGAAGAGTACTGAACACTCAACACTAACACAAGCTCTTTGTCTGAACACTTGTCCTAATCCAGTTGAAAGAGATGCCAGAATAGGATTGAAAAATCTTGTGCTGTATAGAATTGAAATGATCCTTCTGTGAGACTCCATAGTCACAGCTGGATTACCATCTGGTCCTAACACAGAAGGAAGTGAAACAAGGCATTTTTTCATTATGCTGCCTGGAAGTCATCTGACTCTTCATGCAAAGCAGAGGTTTCACACCCTTCTGTTCATATAACACCCTACACCAAATACCTGAAGATGCCCTTGCAGAGTCATGTCAGATTTCACTATGACCCCTGATTATAGCTTTTTCCCTTTCATTTTTTGTTTTATGCATACTCCTCAGGGTGCTGAGACATTTAGTGAACAACTGCCCATGCCAGTTCAGCAGATCTCTGCCTGACTTTCATTTCACTAAAATACAGGGGCTTTCTCTATTATCACTGCCCCAGGAAAGCAGCCCATGATTGGAAAACTCTCTCTGAGTTGTCATTCTGACCTTCTATCATGCTTCACCTCTCAGTCTCCCTTTCCTACAAAGCAACAGAAATAATTCTTTTGTTTCCTCCTCCACAGTACTGTGGCGGTGGAGAGGGTGTTGGCACACTTGAGGGTGTTAAGTGATTAAACTTTGCCTACACATTGTACCAGTGCTATGTAATTACTAAATATCGTTATTCATGTTGCTGCGATGTGCAAACTAGATGTCTTGATAATCAGGCTTCATGACTAAGGGGGACTTAAGGGGACTTACAAGAAAGAGAACGAGGGACTTTTTACAAGGGCATGGAGTCATAGGACGGGGAGAATGGCTTCAGATTGTCAGAGGAAAGGGCATTGTTAAGCATTAGGAAGAAATTCTTTACTGTGAAGGTGATGAGACACCGGAACATCACCCAGGGATGTTGTGGGTTCCCTATTCCTGGAAGTGTTCAAGGCCAGGTTGGATGGGGCTCTGAGCAACCTGGTCTAGTGGAAGGTCCCCTGCCCATGTAGTTGGAACTATAGGATCTTTAAAGTTTCTTCCAACCCAAATGTTTTTATGATCCCATGAATTTGCAACTGACACTTACAAACATATTGTAATGCTGTTATTTTCCCTGCCAAAAAAAAAAAAACAAAACAACAAACCCAAAGAATAAAAATCTCCAAAACAATAAACAAAATAACAATCAAACCAAACAAAAATCAAAACCAAAAATCAAATAAAAAGAACCAACCCACCACTCTTCTATGGATAAAGATATGCTTCATCACTGCTACACATCATGGGGGATGTAATTGGCTACTCCTTCTGACCACTGGATCTCTGTGATTTAGAGGATATTACCAGTGATCAGTAAAGATGATGCTGGCACAAATCACCTAATTTGTTTTTTATATGACAAAATTTCAGAGTAAAGTCAGAAGGAAGTTGTGAAATGCTCAAAATTAATTGTTTTTACATTTTTCTAAACAAAATTTCAGCCCATTCCAAGGACACTTTGGAGATTGTATCATATGAGAGAGTTGGACTACTAGTTTGTACAATCTGAAATATGGCACAAGGAAGGCCCTTTGGCCTCCATTACATACTCCTGTCTGCATGCAAACGCAAACAGGAAAAAGCATATTAATGATCCCTCTTTCCCCTCAAAAATTTCTCACACACATTAGCCTTTGAGTCTTGTGAAGAAAGAGAAGGAAGAGGAAACTAACGCTCGGTGGTGTTACACATCTAGAGAGGCAGACATCCAAGCAGACAGTGAGCTGACAGATACAACTTGAAGTGATTAGAGTGTAAGTTCAAAATTATTAAAATCTTGGTACTTTGAATCCCACATCAGTTTCATACTTTCCTTCAGTTTTTTAATTTCGTAAACCCATGCAGGAGTTCCCTACCAAATACTAATGATTCCTTTCTGAATTAGCAACAGGAAATAATTACTCCTCATGGTGTGAGCAGTCATCTATCCTGTAAGAGTTCACGCTTTTGCTCTGCCCAAGAAGAGGACAGCCAGGAATAGCTGTTTGGGCTAGCCTTTCTCATACACTATGGTGGATTTCATGGAAAGCCCTAACTGTATTACTATCAGCTATCTATTGTCTAAACACTCCAGTAATAATATAAATATTCAGGACACATGTTAAAATAATTTTATGGAGATGATAACAAATATTTTCCTCAGAACATCTGTCCTCACTGATAGCTGTTCTTGTCCCTGTTGCTAAAATCAGCATAATTCTGTCTTCCTTTTCCTTGATAGACTGTTGAATGGACATATATGAGCCTGGAAAGAGAGACCTAAACCGCATATTTTCTCCTTGCTAATTCCACATGGACTGCAATATGCAATGGAGACCAACGTTTCCCTCTTGTTTGTTGTGCCATATTTCAAGCTGGTACAAACTGGTATTCCAGCTTTCCAAAAAAACACAGTCTGCATGTAGGAATGATTTAGAAACTATGAGGTACCCATGAGAGCTAACCATGAGAAAGGCAGGTGGAGTTCTAAAATACTCTTTTTCTTGCATTAAAATATGGAAAAAAATTTGGCAATATAGCAGACAGTGATGGGGAAATATGGCGTTCATTTTTACTCTGTATTTCTACTGTCTGGAACTTTTTCACATATTCAAATTCTTATTGAAATCTATTGCCCATAAAATAGAATAAAATTCTAAATCTTATTCAATTTTAGTTTAAGTCCATATCAATGGAAAAACAGCAAAACTGTTGGCACAGCAGCAGTCTAAATTGTGGCTGGTGTGATACCTCTTGTGCTACAGCCATGGAGTGTCTACAGGTTTTTCTGCATAAAATCTTCCATTTTCACCCTCTCTTCTTCATTCTTCCAAGTGGAATAAAACAGTCAAAAGTTTTCTGTTTTCAGCAGCGTAATATCCTTTGGAGGTACTTCCCAGTATGATCATTATATCATGGATCTTACAGTATTTGTTTCCACTTTAAAGCTTCTTGTTTTATACGATTTCATGAATCTTGGGATATATTTTAGTGGTTTGGGATTGAGGTTTTTTTCAATCACTTTTTAATTAGTATGGTTGCAGGGCAAGGAGAGAAAACATGAACTTCTATTCTTTGTTTTAGAAAAACATATTATTCAATGACAATTGTTTCAAAGATTTTTTCCTAATATTTTTGAAATACTTTTGCCTAGACTTTTTAGGCACTAGCACCACAACATTCATACTGTTGATTTTTAATGCTAAGCAGGCAATGGTATCTGTCCCACGCTAACAGTGAAACGTACCGACTTCAGATAAGGCATTTTGTGCCTTGGTGGACGTGAAGCATTCTACCAAATAAAGATATATTTTATTAAAATAGTTCTCCCCAAAGTGATCTTCCAAGTTTTTTTAATTCCTCTGTTCCTTCCAGCTCAGGATATTCTATGATTCTCTGATTCTCTAATAGCCCTGCTCTTCATAAGACCAGCATCCTAGTATTATGATAACCTTTTCCACAAATATTTCAATTAGTTTCAAGGTAATGTTTTAATTCACTTTGAGAGAGCTAGTTCATGGAGAAAGCAATTCCGCTGTAATTTGGCCTGACTGTGTTCTGTCTTTCTGATATTTCCTGTAAATATATACATATACGTCTACCATTGCTGTACAGTACTGACAGAAAAAATGTCATGTTTTGCACACAGTGTCTTTCCCCAATTCCCAGTAAATGAATTCATGTTTTTCTCTATACTTCAACTCTCCATACAGAGACATCTGCTATTTTCTGTCTGTTACTCAGTTTCATTTTCATAGGATCAGATCCACCTTCAAAAGAAGCAAAAAACCACTGGAACTTCTACATCCAGGTAGCTGTAGCTGTGATAATAACCCAAGGCTCTTTTTCAGAAGGACTGTATCATTTTTTAAAGAGAGAAGACCAAAGGATGCTAGTCTTGAACTTGCCGTTGGTTTCTGTATGTGCTAGGTAAATCCATTCAGGAATCTCCATTAACCTCACCAGTGGCCAGCCTGCAACCTCACAAAATAGCACCGACTCAACTGAAAATCGATTGCAGATTGGTAACAACCTTATAGTTTTCATACAGTCTTGATTCTATAGCAAAATGGGACTTTTCAGACTATCAACCCATCAGTGAGCCAGTCCTGCTTGTCTTACTCTCATTATATTTACAAAATTTTCTCCCCATGTTGGGCTTTGCTTTCCTTCTCCGTATGCTGATTTTCTCTGCTGCTGACTTTTATTTGCATTGGAGATTTTTGATCTAATTTTTAATGAGGACTTCAAGTGCCATTTGTGTTTTCATTGTACAGTTGTATTTGTTTTCATGGTGTAAGTACTTAATCTTACAAATACATTTATTGTTAGAAATTAATACTCACATTTAAATTTGAAAGCACACAGTAGTGAAAGCAATCCTGCTTGAATTTCTTACTGAAGTTGAAATGTCAGCATCTTGGGGAAAAATCTGATCTTTTTCTTCTTATTCCCAGTGCAATTTACAATAGTTAATTATCACATACGTACATGGAAACACTTGTGTGTAGATGTGGGCACATGTTGGAGGCTAAGTCAATGATTTGTTTCAAGCATCAGAAAGAAAATACCCATTAAATGTTTCAAACCAGTCTAGGGAGTGGACATTTTCAGTCATAATCATTTGGAAACCTCCACAGGACATTTCTTAGAAGAAATCTACTACGTGGTGCAATCTTTTCTTCTAAAACAATCCAGGAGACAGTTTGGTGGGGATTCCCCTCACCTACCAATCTCTTCAGTGCCATTCATAATTGTGTGACTAAGCAAGCCAGTTATCTTTACTCACAGAAAAGAAACAAATCAGTACACAGATTTGGTCCTACCTGTTTCTGTCCAGCCTCCAGGATACATATAAGAATGCCACATAGTCAGGCTTACAAGCAATTCATCCACAGATAACATTTTACTTAGAACTGGACTTCTTGAGAAGAGTTTACTTGCAAAGATTTTTCACTTAGATTCAGAATTTGAAGTGCAAGGAGAAATATGCAAGACCTTTGCTTTTTAGTAGTTAAAAAATTAAGAAAGTGCTTCACACCCTAAGTACATTTCCTCCTCATCTCCACAGGAAGTAAGGCTGCCTATAGAAGAGCTGCTGTGGGTCGAGTGTAGATGCACTTCACTTTAAATTTGCTCATCTTCCTTTTACAAAGGCCTGAACAAACAACTATGAAGTGCTCTGAATGAACATATGCTAGTCCTTTTTTAGGAAATGAAAAGATTGAATTAGCTAGTAATACTAACAAATACCCCAAACCCAAGAAGTGAGAAGCTGAATTTCTGTTGCTTTTTTGAAGAGACTACTGAGTTTCTGACCTCAAACTAAAATAAAGCACGTTTTTAAAATGAAAATAAAATAAACAAATATTGCTCTTTCTTTCCTCCCAAGCTACAAAAAATACTCTTTTCAAAAAGAACAAAATACAGTTTCAAGTAGCATACTTTAAAGCAATCAAAATGTAGTTACTGTGGAAGGCTGACTTGTTAATCTTTTCCTAAGAAAATGAAACTTATGCAGTTTTTAGGTGTCAGTTCCTTCCTTGTCAGTAACTTTTGAGTAGTCAGCAGTTTCTTCTGATTTTGAGAGATTCTTCAGTCTCGCAATTAATTTAACTCCTGCCACCTTCATTGAATTCAACAGCTAAGCAATAGCAAGATTGGTCTACTAATGATGGACTGTGTTGGTATTTCAAAGTGCCTGTATGGGTTAATTGCCATAAGGAGGGGAATACCTTTCCTAGCACTGCTGTTTAGTTGTTGTGAAAGAATATTAACTTCATCAATTATTCAAGAATAATTAATGATTTAGGAAAGTATTAATTTTATTACTATCCCTGTTAATACCTAGGAAAGTCTATATAGAAACTGCAAAAAACTTCCAAAACTTAGGAAAAAGAGCAGTGAAAGGAACCTGCCACCTAAATTGATCATTCTGTTTTGTAATAATATGTACAGGCTCTGGGCTGTCACTTTATCCTTTTTCAGTACCCCTGGTTTTGACACACCAGCCTATCTATGTGCATATCCATACAGCAAAATTGAAGGGGAAACCGTGGCATATTGCCACAGCGGCTAGGGTGGGTTTATTTTAATCTAGCTACTGTGGGTATCGGTAGCAGAGGAGTTGTGATACTCCAGATGTGTGATGCTCTACCTCTGCCTCCGTGTGCACAAGCATAGTATAACAGTGCTTTCACGGCTTTGCAACAGTCCACAGACAAGTGGAATATTAATTGCAGAGAGCTCAGAACTCAGGCACACCAAGTCTGGTTTCCATCAGCACTCTTGAACTGCTCTGCCCTTTCCATAAGAGTTTTCTTCTGGAAAACCATCAATTCTGGTTCAATAGTTACCAAGAAAAAAGCCCAAAGACATTTTACACCGACTTATATTTTTTCCTGCACATATAGGGCAAAATGGCGTATCAGTGAGATCCCCTATGTTTGTGTGCCAATTGTTCTACATATGGGAACTTAAAACCAATCTCCTGATCACCACGCACTTCAGTTTGGCTTGCATTTAAGAGCACTCTGGGAGCCAGCAAAATTTACCACCTTTCAGATAAAAATGGAAAGCATTTTCAGAAACTCCCTTGATGTTATCCAATTGTTAACAGGAGCTCAGGTCACAGGACCAGGCTAGAGTAAGTTCAAAATGAGCTCATAACAACTACAGTGCAGAAGTTGGGTCCTCAACAGCAATTTTTGTAACCCACTATTCTACTCTTATAGTATTGCTCCTTTTGCTACTGAAGAAAAAAGTTATCTTGCCACAAATTCTGATCATACCCGAAATGTTTAAGCACTGAAGGGGATCAGTCTAAGCAACAGGAAGCATGAAATTAAAATCTTTTTTGTACTAGACCCTGAACCAGAATAATCAGATGTGAGTAGACAAGTAAGTGTATAGCAATAAATATTTGTGGAAGAAGCAATTAAATATTTGAAAGAAGTCAAGGATCTTCTCATATATAGGTACACATGGAAACACATTAAAAATCCAATTTATGGCATAGTAACTTGAATTGCACTTAAAAGAACCTGTGGTGGGATGCATCAGTTCCTCCTCTGCTTCCAAGGAAGTCTTCGTGGGAACTGTGTGTTTAGGAATCAGTGATAATGAAGTGTTGCTTAGTTGAAGAGGGAATGGATTCACTTTGGTTTTTTAGTCATCCCAAATCAGAAGGTTATGCTTTGCTGATATTCACAGATTTAGGATGTGTATGGGTCTTTTTGGCAGAAGGTTAGTACTACTGCAAAAGGTATCATTACAGTAGATGCTCATTCTCTGAATAAGAATGGATGTTGTCATCTGATTTGTAACTTTTCAGTTAAACAATTGTATTTTCATTTCAAAAAGAAGCCTTTTGTTTCTAACTAACATTTCCAAAAGAAACATTACTTAAAGGAGTCAATCAGTGGGCCAGAAGGTAAAGATAAACATGAAGCAAGACAGGGATTTCTGAAAGTCATAAGTGCAAAATTATTTAGACTCTGCCTCAAAAGTTTTTTAAAAAAAAAAAAAATAGACAGGACTGGAAGTCTGCTGTTGAGGACCTGGAAGTGCTAGTGGATAACTACACAGAAGTGGATTTCACCTTTGCAGCTGTCAAGGCAAACCTTGTCCTGGGCTGCATCAGCAGAACTCCAGCCAGTGGGTCACAGGACGTTCTCTCTCCCATTCTGCTTGTCACTTCTCAGTCCACAGCCAGTATAGTGCAACTGGCTTAGGCACCCCAGCTCAAGAGAGACACTGAAAAATGTGAGAATGTTCTGCCAATAGCCTCCAATGTGATGAGAGGTTTGAAGATCTCTACATATGAGGAAATACAGAAGGAATTTGGTTTGTTCAGGCACAAGACAAGAAGGTTCAGGAGTATCTAATTGCAGTTTTCCACTATCCAAAAGGTATTTACAGAGAAGGTGGAGGTACTCTTTTCACATGGGGCATAGTGAAAGGATGTGGTACAACAGGCTCAAACTGCTTGAGAAATATTAAATATCAGAGTGAGCTGCCCAAAAAAGTGGTAGAACCTACCTTCAAGAATTCAATACTGGGCTTGACAGGATCTTAAATAACTAACCCACAGTGGCACTCACAAAAAAGGTTGGAGGAGGAAAATGACTCCATGGTGCCATTGCTCATCACAGGATCCATCAAAGCAATGCTGTAATGGAAATGGACCTTGTGAAGGTTAACTGGGCGAGGTGTTTCCAGAAGACTGTGGGGAGCAATGCCAGTGTTAACCCTGGGGTTAACCCTGTGCTATATAGATTAGTTCAAACTAGAAATGGTCCAGAAAACAAACAGAGAGCTCCTGCTTTATAAAAGAAGACTAGAAAAGTTAGGATTGTTCAGCTTTCGAAAAATAAAAGTTGAGAAGACCCAGTTGTTATTTGAACTACATTACACTGGGAAAACAGCAAGTTCAGTTAGTCATGTAGGCTAACAGAATAAACTGACACTAGATAAAATGTCTATAAACTGTCCATGAGTAAATTCAGGCCAGAAAACGAAAGACTTCTGGCAATCAGAATGTGAAGCTCTGCAACAGCCTTCCTAAGAAAGAAACAGAGATGTGTTCATAGGTTAAACACTTCAGAGGAACCCATTCCATTCCTGTGCTCAGTAAATGTAAATTATGAAATGCTTAGAGATTCCATTTACAGTCTTAAAAGTGACCATTTATACCAGTTGGCCTGGTCCGTATCTGTCTAGTTCCAGCCTAACTGAATTTCCTGGATTTAGCATGGAAGCGTACAACTTTGCTGTGCTTTCTTCCATCTAAATGAGGAAACAGAGTTTCTTATGAAGTAATTTCTGTAGATGAATTACAATTGGCTGATTTTTTTATCTTCCCTCTCATTGATGGGATTGAATGGATGCCTTTAATGTCTTGAACCAGAGAGCAAATTTTCTTATAACTCTTCTTTAAATCCTTTTCAATATTCCAACATTTCAAATAAAGGAAAAGCTGGAGCAGACTCAGAAAATCCATGATGAAACCACATACAAAAATTACATCCTTCTGCTTCCTCTCAGTAGTCCTCACGCACGGATGAGTTGAGCATATATATTCGCTCTTTTTGCAATACTACAACACATGCAGTTTGTAATAATTCTTAAATCTTTTTACACTCATGAATGAAACCCTCATTCTAGAGTTTAGGCTGGGCAAGTACTCTTTAATAGATTGCCACTAGATTAGTATGGCCTCTTGCCTTCCTTCTATAAAAACTCCCCAAAGAGTCACTTGTCTTTTCTCTGTGTAGAGGAATAAACACTAGGATCGTGCTTCAGGTGGTCTGAAATCAGATTGTGCTGAACTTGTCTATCAGCTGAGTGCAGTTTGTATCAGTCAGATATTTGTCACAATCACCCTTTGGTATCAGCAGGCTTTTTTAGGGGCACAGGTCATGCAAGCCCAGTTTGCTGGTCTCAAAGAGGCCAAACCACCGACTCAAAATGCAGCTCTGCATCTGATGTTGCAACCCCTTTTTGTGCCCTTCTGCAACCCTGCAATTTTCTCCAAACTTTGAACTTCTCTTTCTGCGCTGCAGTTGTGCTCCATCTTGGGATTCACGTCTGTGGCCCTCGCGGGTACCACTGTACGTGGAGCACTCTTTCCCCTGCCGCAGGCAGAAAAACAGGTTGTCTTTTCCACTGACAGCTTGTGGTTTCTCATTCACAAAAAAACCTTTTCCTCACATCTAAGAGGCTCACTTGTAAATAGCTTTATCAAGTGACTAATTTAAGGCACCTGTGGTTTATCTCTGCAAGCTTTCTTCATCACTTGGAAATTGCTACTGGTTATTCCTTAGTCACTCTACAGGAACAGAAAAAACATTTAGACTGACATGACAAAATTTGCCTAGGAGACGTCAGCAGGTTCTTCACGCGTGGTTAGGAACGACGAGCTGGCGTGGCATAAACCACTTCGTCTTTCATGTGGGAAGGGAAAAATCAGGCAATAATTGATGATGCTTTATCAATGATCGACGTGGGTTACAGGTTTCACCTACAGCAATAAAAACATCAGGATGTATTCTGCTGTTAACAACTGCTCATTGAATCTTTAGAAGAACCAAGCAAATAAAAGGCCCCCCTGCACCATGGCTACTTCAAGGAAGTTACTTCCTTCTCATCAGCTCATTTGAAAATACGGTCAAACTAATTTGAATAAGCAGCAATGGCAGACAGTGGAAGGGAAAGCATCCATTGGTTAATATTAACAAGTGATGTACGTCATTAGCCCCAAATTCAATTATTACGTCAAGAGTGTAAAAGCCTTTTTGGGGTCTTAAATAAAAGGAAAATAAGATTTTATTAAAAAAGAAGAAACAGAATTAATTAAAGGGCTGTTTGAAAAGCAAAACCAAACCTGTTCACACCTTGATATCTTAGTATCTATAGTATCTACAATACCTACATGCACCTTAATATCTATATATAACCTCATTCATAATTTCTGTGTAAGTTTCATTCTTTTCTCTGCAACTCCAGCTGCTAGAAACTTTACATCCAGCTTTCTTTAAGTAGATTTTTTTTAAATGTGCAAAATACATCTACATGCTAAGACATACAGATAAGACCCAAGCACCCCAGGCTCCTCTGTTCCTTCATCATCACTCCTCTTCTACTCTCTTCTTCTTCAGGTTGCCTCTACATCTATACACCCTCTTCCAGTAAATAGAATTAAATTCGTATTTTCTCAGGTTTCTATCTCTGACAATTCAAAAATCAGGGAATGGTAATCAGATAGCTGATATTACTTTATTATCCTAGCATAACGTGTTCTGCTCTTTTCCAGTTTGCTGAGGCAGAAAACCAACCAGAAGCCAACAAAAGGGCATTGTAACCTGGGACAGGAAGGTGGGGCACTCTGGGGATATCCAGGGTCAATGGCCAAGGAGCAGAGAGGTCTGCATGACCCTTTTGTGGGCCACACATTAGAAACCTCCCTGGCAGTGCCCATGCTGCAAAGAGAGGAGCCAGGAGCCAGGTCAGGAGTGGGCTGGTTTTCATCTCCAGGGCTTTGGGCCAAAAACCTCAGTATAAATTGAGAGGGGCCTGCAACCTTCAGAAATAATTTACCAGAAGTGAAACATTTGTGACTTCTCATCTGCCTTAATTCTGTTTCAAAATTCAGTCAACCCTTTCCTCTCACAGGACTCGACATGTCTGCAGTTTGCCATTCACCTCACACAAACATATTCTCACAGGTTTCCTTTCAGCTATGGAAACAAAGCCTCTTCTTCTTCAGCTGTTGTTCCATTCAGGTCTGTAATACTTTACCCAACTAGAAGTTATACAACGGCCCTTCAAAGTCAGCCTTCCATCACTCCTACCAGAGATTTTTTTAAGATACAGCTGGATAAAGCCCTGAGCAGTTAAGATCCAACTGGATAAAGCCTAAACCAAAACATCCTGGTTTGGCCTCCTGGTGTGCCCTGCATTTAGCAGGAGGTCAGGCCAGAAGCCTCCGGAGTCCCTTGGCAGCCTCATTTACCCTGTGGACCCTGTGGCTTTATGATTATTGATGCCTTTCATCCACCTGCTCCATTCAAAGGACTGAAAAAGCCATTATCTATAATGTTTTGCAATTTAAACTTACTTCTGACATGTTTCACCGGTATCTTTACTCCACAATAATCTCCAGTCTCAATCAATGGTATTCCCATTCCTCCCTTTTTCCTCTGGAAATCAATGCTCCTTTAGAGCAATAAACCTACTGGCTGCCTTTACATTTCCAAATCACTCTTCCACTGAAGCAAACAGCACAAGAATGTCAGTCTAAACACTGATTTTTGAATGAAAACATATTTGAGGTGAGACCATTCTCCACAGGTGTTCTTGGAGAGTGAGTATTCCACAGCTCAGCAGCTCCTGGCAATATTTAGGAGGGGATATCCCCAGGGCACTCATTATTTGCAACATGAAGAAGGTTGGCTAAAGATGTGAGAAGTTGTAAGGTGACCACTGCAGCTGTACAGGGGCTGCCATATTCCTCCCATTCCTGTAAAAGCACTGCCTGCCCAGGCACCCCTTCTCTTGGCAGCCCCACAATTGCTGAGGGGAAGATGACTTGACTTGAGTATCTGGGCTCACTGGCTACTGGGGGCTATTTAGGGAGCATCTCATTAATCACTAGACCAAAATTCCAAGCATTTCACCTTTGGCCTCACATCTTTGCAGTGAAGAGTCTACTATTGCAATCTCTAGAAATTAGTGTATGTTGTGGACAAAAAGAAACAGTGACCAAACAGCCAAATCCAACACAAATTGCATCATTGTCTAAATATCATTCTCATTTCCGTGTTTCAGGAAACAGTCTTCTAATCTAATCCTTCTAATGGCCTCCAAGGTCCCCAGCATTTGCCAGGACTTGTTTAGATTGGAGACTAGGAAATATTCTTCTATGAAAGCACCGTCAAGTTGCAACCAAGAAATTTTGTCAAGCACTGGAACAGGCTGCCCAGAGAAGTGATTGAGTCACCATCCCTGCAGGCAGTTAAAAGATCTGTGGATTTGGCACTTGGGACATGGTTTCATGGTGGACTTAGCAGTGCTGGATTAATGGCTGGACTGGATGATCAGAATGATCTTTTACAACCTGAACAATCCTATCATGTTATGATTCCATGATTTTATGACTACATTATAACACCAGAGCTGCAGCTGAGATCAGGAATTTGCTGTAGATGGTTGGGCCTACAGCAGAAATTGTTTATTAAGTAATAAACTCTTTTCTGAAGATTTTGCACTTCAGGGAAAAAAACACTTCAGGGAAACCAGAAAATTGTACACGATCTTGTATGTGATGGAAATTGTCTTTGCTGACTGTTGCTGTACTATTTACATAACACCAGAACTGCATGTGCAGGTGTTACTTTCCACTAGATCAGTGTTTTTCAAGAAGTTGTGATCGACTGACAATTTTAATGCACAGCCACATACTTTTCATTCTTGCTTTTGCAGTAACAGTGATAAAATACCCTTTTTTTCACGTAATAAGAGTCACTGCTTCAAAAAGACCAAAACAATGTAAGACAAGCCTCACTAAGTAATAGTGACATCAATTAACATTGCATGGGAAATAATTTCCTTCTGAGGATTCCTGCATGCTAAATTAACTTGAACAAATAATTGATAGACAGTTTTTCCATTTGTCAAAGGAGAACAGTACCTTAATAAAGGAACTTGTCTATAGTCACATAAGAGTTCTACAGTAAAACTAGAGTCTGGATTCATAACCAGTTTGTTGCTATATGCTCATTGTTCTTACCCTGCATTTTTTATTTCAATTCTACATTTTTGGCAATTGAATTTAAATAATTCAATCTTTGTAACCCAACTGCATATCTATCTCAGTTTCCATCCAAGGAAAATATGCGCTAACACTTTCTCCATCAACTGAAGTCAGCAGTTAACTAAGACTAACGTGAGACTTGTTTTCTAAGAGTGACACCTAGAGTCTCATCTGTAAAATTAAAATGCTCCTTCACTTGTCCGGTTTTAAAAGACAACAAGCTTTTGTCCTTACTTATTACTTTTAATTGTCAGTTGAATAAATTTATTATATTTATTATATTTTGCTATGTTTTTGTGAAGACTCAAAGCAATATTTGTTGTTAGGTAGCCTGCATATGGCATGTATCACCACTACACTTTTGCACTAGGTAAAGTCCCTTATTTTGCAGATGCTATATATTAGATTTCATCCAGGAGTAGTTAATTGATTAACAAATGTGATTTTTTATTACTGTATGAAGGGATGCATCATTCCCAAATGTCATGTTATAGACACAGCAACTAAGAAACCGAAAGTGTCCCAAGCCATATGAAAATGAGGGCTGAAATAAACAAATTCTAAGCTTTTATGCTATAAAATAAGCAGATTAAATGTCAGATAAATGGAGGCTGAGCCTTGCTGCAGCCTGACCTCAAACCCTTCTGTGGGAGGTCTGCTGGCTGCACATACCCATCGCAAGGCTGACCCCAGGAATGCAGTGTGGCAGGGAAGGTGTTACTTGCCATTTTTAAAGGTCATCTGTCTCTTCATGTCTTCCTGTGTCACCCACTGGCTGGGTGTGCAAAATTTCCACAAGAGAAGTCTTTGACAACCTGAATCACCCAAAACTATTGCCCATGGATCTTCCCAATTACGCATGGCAGTTTTTCTGTTTGCAGGTGTCACTGACTCCCTTCTGAGGCAGAGAAGCAGCAACCCCTCCAACTCCCACAGACACAGGGCTCCCAGATCCCAGCTATTGCTCCCTACCAGCAGCAAGTACTGGACAGTTATGTCTGATGAAGGCTGGAGAGGCAATACTCATGGTCAATTTTCTATTCCATACACCAGAGTTTGGACAAAAAACACTGAAACTGAAAGCGAAGTTGAATTTTCAAAATTAATGGGTGAGCTGTGTGAAAAAAATCCATGAAAAGGGACATTGTGTTAATTAAAAGTTAAATTACATGCTCAAAAAAGACCATGACATCAAATTTTCCACTGCCCCTCTAGTCAACCATTTTGCCTTCAACTGAAAAAAAGTGTATTTTTCATAGCAACTCCCTTGTATTAGGTATTTGCCAGAAGAAGAATTAGCTCAGGTTCATCAGTGTAGTCACACTAATGGTTTCAAATGCTCTTGACATAGTAGAACTATGAGATTTGAAGATTTGCAGAATCTCAGCCCCATGGAACTGCCAAACACACTGATTGGGAATATGTTCATCACCTAGATATTTTCTCCTGGTAAATCTTTAAAAATGTGAGAAAGCTAGATCTCCATCTTCATTCCATACCATATGAAACCACTACTATCAACTTCCATAAACTTCTCACAAATCATTTTACAATCCCAGTGAAAACAATGCATTTTTTGTGTTTTCTGAGTGTCTGATCTCATGTATATCATGTGACATCTAAAGGTCATGCATGAGTCCAAAAAAAAGCTTCTAAATGAACTGTGTATTTTTATTAGGGATCAATTATTACCTTAAATTAATAATAAAGATAAGGAGTACACAATTATTTTTCTTATTTACATGTAGAAAGGCTTGTGTATCCAGTTATATATCTACAACCACAAGCTCCAAATGAATTATAGCTTAGGGGTGGGATTTTCCAAAGGGATCCTCGTTGCTTTGAACTGTGCTCGCACAGGGTGGCACAAGCCACGGCAGATCATGCTCACAGCACAGGGGCATTGTGTCTGATCCCAGAGTAGGAGATCCCATGTTCTGTTGGTGTGGCATGTTTGGGGGCTGCCTGCGAGGCAGGGAAGCACAGCAGAGTGCTCTAACTGCTCCAGAGGCAGAACAGGCAAAGCTGCTGTGCCAGGCTAACCAGGAAAGCTTATGAAAACCCCCCTCATGCCACTTGTGTTACAGAGGGTCTGTTTCAGTGGGAGGGAGTTACTGCCAGACACATTGTTCATCTGGCTCTCAGTTCATTTTCAGGCCTTTGGGTATTGATCTGTTGTTCTCACAGAAGCAGCATGTTGTCTGTCACCTCCTCATTCTTCATATGATGGTTTGTATGTAGGCCTGAATCCAGGGAAGGAGAATGTCCAGCTCATGGATGGCCTTGTAGATTCCCTGATCTCCAAGCTGTTGAGAAGACAAAGGCATTAGAAAAGAAACTAGCTACAGCCCTTGAACAGTGCAGTGGGGAGCCAGCACCTCATGTTCTTACCTTGAGAAACAATCTCCTTAACTTTTTCACTGCAGAAGTTAACCTTGTGGATGGAGCACACGGAAGCTGAAGGATGAAAAAACCCCAAAGAAGTTGATATCAAGACACAGTCATGAGGAAGAGTCCAGCCCACAGTGTGGCACTGTAGGGCTACCAGTAAATGCATGATCTCAGCATCATTTCAGTGTCTCCCAACACTTCAAATGTGTTCTTTTACCTGTGTGCTTCCTGCCAAGTTCTGTTCACAACAGCTAAAACTGCTATTATTATTGCCTCTGAGTTTTCTTATTAAACACTTTCTATTTATCTCAGGCATCTTTACATAAGTTGCAGTTACAGCTTTTGCACATTGTATCCTAGCTCTAAGATTCAAGGTCCTTTGGCTCTGAACCCTCAGAACCTCTGAACCAGAGAGAAGGCAAGGCTAAGGGACAAAGACCATTGCAAAGTACAGGGAGCAAATTCGCACTTTTCTGCAAGCCCTCCAAATACGTTTATAAAGTTAATTTATGTTTTTCTCTGTTTCCCTGTCCATTTCTCCACTGTCTGACTAATTACAGTCTGGAGGGCTGAGTTGTCTCCTCACCACCTATCTCTGGCCACTCAGCACTGGCCACCCAAAGCTGTTTCAGCTGTTTTTTCAAGAGTTGCCAGACTAAGCTTTCTGAGCAGCATGGCTTGCTGATCCTCAGCTACCTGGATTGTCAAAAGAAAAGATACATTCTTCCAGAGAAAGAAAACAGAAAAAACTGATGTTTTTCAAAACACAAACAAGAGCACAATTTAAAAGAAAAAAGGCAAAGGTCCTCATCTCAACTCGTGGAGGGAAATAGCTCCTCTGAAATGAATCATTAGACTTTTTCTATCTCACATGCAGTACTTTAAAAAGGAACACAATTTTTTTCGGGTTGCCTTTTGTGCTTCCCAAAGTCAGCTCACATGATGAAAGTGGAAAAAAAAAGACAGTGTAAATAGAAGTAAATTTTAGAAAATCTTCCAACCAGGGCAATTCTTTCTAACTTGGAACTCTTTTTTTTTTTTTTTTTTTTTTTTTTTTTTTTTTTTTTTTTTTTTTTTTTTTTTTTTGGTTTAAAAAAATTTTAAAA
>VXBB01013358.1:196480-207447 GCA_013399915.1 Illadopsis cleaveri | reverse complement strand
TTTTTTGAATGCTCTCTGTCCTGTATGAAACAAATTTCCACAAAATATCATTTGGTAGCAGAACTAACCTTAAATGACTATGTTTCCTTTGGTGGCGATACACATTACAAACTCTTATCTTCCTGCATATACTGCAAGTAACTAAATGAGCTAGCCAGCAAGTTAGAGTATTGAAAACATTTACTCAGCTTGAGGTCTACAAGCTCTGCCTAAAATGATAAAGAAATATTAAAGGCTCTGCAGGGAATATATTGTCCTTCTGAACTCCATTCAAATATGAGTGGCACATTCACTTCTGCCATGTCCTACTGATGTTGGAACATTAGGTCCCAGCTCAGAAGAAACTTCACACAGTTGTCAACAATGCTGACCAGGGCACTCAAGCAAGTACAGAGGTCAGTGGTGCTGCAGGTGGATGCTCCAAATATCCGAGGAAAAATATCTGTTCCCTTTACCTTGCAGTCATAGTCTAAACGAAAAAATCTGACTTTACTGCAGAAAATCAGTTTAGGGAGTTTCAGACTTACATATTTCTAAAAAACTGAACTTGGGCCCCTATATAATTGAAAAATATAAATGCTTCCTTCTTTGGACAAAACCAAGAATTGGCAGGGTGAGAATCATGATATTGTAGTATGAAGCATTTGGAAGTGGTTGGGAGGCAAATATTGTTAGGATTTTTAGCTAGCACACAAGCCTCTGGCTGACTGAATTACAGCCTGAGTTTGTGAAAGAATACAAGGTGAATATGTCTATATGTTTCCCTTAGTTGTATAAAGAACTTTATTCTTGAAAGGCAAAAAAAATTAATTACATTAGTATATTGTCATGGGGAAATCCCTTCCAATAAGCATCTTATAGCTCAACTAGATAATAACAACTAAAGAGTTTATGTACATGAGTGAATGAGTGCTAATTCATTGAGGAATAATACAATGAAAAAATCTCAAGTTTAGCATTAGCAAAGGATCCATTACTTTCACTCCATTCATAATTTTTGTTGTTCTTTCACATGGTTTTATATTGCTGTGTTTGAATTAATATGAACAGTTAAAAATATTAGTTTCCAGAAATGAGGTGTCTCCTAGAAAATCATGACAAGCCATCATTTCTCAAAGAGCTGTTGTTTTTGTACTAGCAGGGACAGTCTTATCTCTCTTACTAGCACTTTTTAAGACCCAAAAATTAAGTTGTTATGTTTAGACTTCTGAAAGGTAAAACACTGGCACTAATGCAGAGCTCTGCAGAATGCAGGAGCTCTGAGAAAACTGTGGCATTTTGACTCCATATAGCACAGAAATAAATGTATTTCTAAGCTCTCTAGCAAGCTAGAGTCACTGAATATTCTGAATTCAGTCACAGTTGGCAGTCTAAACTCCTCAGTGTGTACTGGCATTTGTATAGAATGTAATTGTTTTTCCAGACAAGAATGTAATCTCTATAAAGCATATTATACCATCTGAAAGTATATTATCACATTCTGGAATTACAGCATTATCTGAAATTTTGACAGACACAAATAATCACAGCAGTATGATCACAGCAGACTGCTGTGAATAATGCTGTAAATCACAACTGTTAAGCACGGTTTGAAATACAGAACCTGAAAGCTGGTGA
Source organism: Illadopsis cleaveri (assembly GCA_013399915.1). NCBI lineage: Eukaryota > Metazoa > Chordata > Aves > Passeriformes > Timaliidae > Illadopsis > Illadopsis cleaveri. The sequence continues at coordinate 205,830 of VXBB01013358.1, read as the reverse complement.
AGTTTTCTCCCATTAAGATTTGAATCATTTTACATTATGCAAATATCCCAGTTGAGTTCTGACCTATAACTCTGCTAAGAGATCTCTGAAGCTGTTTCGTCATAGCAAATATTTTTGTGCATGTAGAACAAAATGTTCTAAGAATGTCCCTTTCTTTCATGCTACCATGCAGTTCAGATTAGACAAAGTTTCAATTAATTTAATTCATTAATTCATTGATTTGCCATCCTGCTCTCACTTTTTAGAATCACAATAGGCGTTTGCCTGGATATCCATGGCTATATTTCACCCTAGGTCAGGTTCCACTTTCTGGGACACTGTTGTTTGTGAGGACTTCAGATTTAGGGGAGAAAAAAAATATCCATAGGATATTTAGTTTTCAGACACACCCAGTCACTATTTGTTTACCTGTAAAAATTAGATGAGAAATGACCAACAAGTGGTGGCATCATCTTAGCATCCTACCTGCTATGTTAGTAAGTATATGTGCACAGCCAAAAGTGTGCTCTAACTGCTGTCCTATTGTACTTAGGCAGAGTTAGTAAAAGTGCCTCTTCTCTGGGACACCTGGAGACATTTTGCTAGTGGGCAACATCACTCTCTGACAACCTGCTCTGTGAGCACAGCTAATGCATAGGAACTTCTCCCATGTGCATGTAAAATTCATAATTGTGGTCCCTGCTTACCCATGTGACACCATCAGTTCTTTCAAAATTCAGTATAGAGGAGCAGAGATGGCATGTGAGTAAAGATTACACACCCACAGAGGGTATGGTGTTGAAGAAGAAAAGCATTACCACTGTTACATCACAGAAACTTGAGGAGCCCCATTTCTCCCTGTGATCACCCTGTTTCTTTGCAGCTTTAGTGATGAGAGGGCAGCACAAGGTGACATCATCAGTAGGGAAGTGGCTTGGCTCCTTGGAATCTCCACCACCTCGCACACTCTCTCTACAAGATCACTCTGGGACGGAATGAACGCTGTTAAATTTCCCTGGGCCCAGTGGAGAAGCCCTTGTGAAATTGGGTCCCCTGTAGCGTGGAACACACCATGACTCTGAATCACCCTCTCCCCCACCATCTCCTGCAAAACTGAGATGGAGCCCTTCCCTAACTTTTCAGATGAACAGAGTTAGCTTAGGTCTCAGGAATATACTCACACAGGCATCCATGTTTGCTTGCAGGACCTGGAAGGCACTAATAAAGTACAACTTGTCACTTCCTACCTCAAGACGACTGAAGACATTTTCCACATAGAAGGAGAGGAGCTGATCTCGAACACTGCAGTTTGTCTGAAAACAAATCAAGTAATGATTTGCCAAATGAGCACCTCACAAGTCAACTTTGGACTGAAATTTCAGCCTCATAAAAACATGTCTATTTAGAAAGTGTCCAGGCAATGAAACCATTTTTGTGAATTTTAGTATCCAATTGTCCTACTTCCTTTTGTTTTAAATAGCTCAATCTGCCTCTGTGGTTTTTGAAGGAAAGACAGGAGGGTGCTGTACTGCCAGGGTGCTGTGCTGGCAGGCACAGGACTATTGGTAAGACCAAACATGAACAGATGCAACAGCAACAAATGTACTTAACACATCAAGGGTAAATGGGAGATAAATTGGGAAGTTAAGTCAGACCATCTTGGTCAAATTTTAGGAGTCACTGTGGGTGTCATTTTTCCATTCCTCTACATCACTGTCCCATGCCATTTGATATGCTGTAGAGTATCCACTCATCCCCAGCTGCTGCTCCAGAAAAGACCAGTCATCCTGTTAATTCTGTGTTGTATCTGCCTGACCTGTGGGTTCTCTTGGACACATAAAGGTATTTCAAATGAATATATGCTTATTTTTAGGCAATGGAATTAAGTGTCAGGTGTGAGATTCCTGTCAGGAGGGTAATGCAGCTGCAGATGACACCACTCAGATGTGGATATCTGTGTGTAGGTCCCACAGACAAGTGAGGAGCTTTCACACCCAAGGTAATCAGTGAATTCCAAGGGACGTCAAAGGCCAATGGGTCTATACTTAAGGATAAACCAACTCAGTTTGTCTTGTTGACTAGATGTCTGCATGAAGAAAACTAAAATATCTCACACACTTAGAGTCACTTACTTAGACACCCCATGGTTTGTTTCTTACTCCCATGCTGAATTGCACTGGGAATTATGATGTCTCTCTTGCAGTGCACCTGCAGAGGTCTAAACTCAAAGCAGGTCCTTGGGTGTCTCAACTCTCTGCAGCATCCTTGGACTATCCATGGTACTGCGCACCCTCAGCAGAAGATGCCCCAGCTGCAGGACAGTGGCTGTGGCTCTGTTCCTCCTCTGAGGGCTGGTGCCTGGAAGCATTCCTGGAAGGTTCACATGCAGCCAGGGCTCCCAGGAGGAGCAAGTGCTACCACAAGCACACTCCTCCCTGACCAACAAACACCCTCACCCCAACTTCCCTGGCAGAGCATGAATGCAGCTGCCAACAAAGAAGTGCCTCCAGGCAGGCTTTCCAAATCCACCTCTTTCTCCCCATAGCATGATCAACTGTCCCTTCATGTCTCAGGGGAATATCCCTTTCTTGCACTCTTCCTCTAAGCAGAGAACTTCATTAAGCATGTGGCTTTCATAAATGTCTTTCCCAATTAAACACAAGTGATTTTTGCATCAGCTGTCATTGCTTTGGATCACATATTCCTGTTTATATTGACAAAGGAAAGTCAAAGTAAGAAAATGGAAAACTGGTAGTATAAATCTTACCATAAACAGCATTTTTGTAGTCTTTTTAAGTAGTCTCGTGGTCTTGATGAGATCCTTCTGTAAAATGTAATGTTTAATTAATTAATTAATTTACCCAAGCAGAGGAAGGGAGACAGTTTTGAGTCTGGTTTGTACAAAACTTAGTAAAAATAATATTAATGTTCATCATCTGCTTCAGATGTAGGCTGAGGACTCAGCAAATCTGTATTCCAATCCTAGCCTGGCTGCAAATTTCTCTCATGAAAAACACATCCAGCCGCTCTATGCATCTTCTATGCACCATTTTTTCCCACCTTTACAAAAGAAGTAGTCGTATTACCCTTTCTCTCAGGGCTGTTGAGTTCATTCAGCTTATTACAGTTTCCAGAAGCTCAGTAATTAAACTAATAAAAAAGCATCTATAAATAAAAATAAACTTTTTGAATTAGTGGGATCAACTTACAGGAACAGATGATTTTAAACTAGTTGCCTTGAGATACAGGTTCTCTGTCACCTGGGAGAGGAGTCCTTTTCGACAGGTATGTTTTCCTGTAGGTGACTTTTTGCCTTCCACAGCAAAAAGACAAAGCAGAAATAAAAAATGCCCAGATCTGAAAATAGAACTTCCTTTCATCTTCGCTCCCAAATCTTTGAGCCTCTACAGTCACAGCAGCATGTGTGATGCAGCCAGACTGGTTAGATGACAGAGGTTAACCTAATTTTGTTAACCCTCAAAGTAACTCCTTCCCCGAGATGCTCACGTAGATAACCTACTGCTCATGTGGTGACTGATCGGTATTTTTGCCGTGCTTTTTTATACATCTTGCTCCACTTTCAACAAATTTGACCACAATCATCTGTGACGTTTTTCTAAACGGTATCTCCATATTTACTGGCAACAGGGTCAAGGTTTCCAAGAAAGAAGAACTTCCCTATCATATGAGACATGTCCTTTCATTTAAGTGGTGGTCAAGTGAGGAAAAGGTAGTTGAGCGTTAGTTGAGTTTTGCAAAAAAGTATGCCTAAAGCATTTTGGGGTTTTTTTAATTTTTCCACAAAACCATATGGCAGCACTTTTCTGAAAGGTAATGGCCCAGAAAGAAAAATAACTTTCCTGATTTACCTTGAGAAGCACTTAAAAATCTGTTATCTATAAGGAAGCTGGACTGCATGGTGTTTAAAACTTCCCTGTTCAGTTTTTGAGTAGAGTATTTTTTCCAGAATATAACATCTAATAGCAAAGGACTTTGCTGCCTATTTTAAATCCCGTAGTCTTTTACCAGGGCAGACTTTGCCCTGGTAGGAGCAGTAGGCTGCTTAGTGGGAAAGGGGGGGGCTCCAGGAAGGGCTCTGTGGAGGGACCTTGGCTGTCAAGTCACTTTGAAAGCCCACTGAAAGTCGTGGGCACTGGGGAAATAATGTGCAAGACGCTGGCACATCCATCATGGAGGTGGTAAAACAGTAGAATCAGATGATCACTGTTCTACCAAGGTGGTCAAACAGAGATTGGGCAATCTCTGTCTCTAGCCTGTTTCCAAGACTGCCAAATGCTGCTGACAACCACTACAGACAGGCAAGAACATCACTCCAAGGATAGACTTGGAAATGGTGAAGTAACACCAGCTATGTGAGGCTGTTAAGCCAAGGATGGTTTTAAGTCAAATGTCAAGATCCTGGAACTGGCTGAGGTGTGTGCAAGAAGACGAAGAAAGCAGGTTTTGGTCTAGAACAAAATTTCCTTGATACCATTTTTATTGGATGTGAAAGCAAGCCCTTGAAATATTCATAAAAGACAGAGTTTTTTTACTTGTTTAATGCTTCAAAAACAAGATCAGACAAAGTGGTTGAAACTGTAAGTGAAATGACTCAAAGTGACCATGATCTGTCAGATCAGTAGCAGAGCTGTTTGTCCCTCCATGGTGCCACCAGCGTGCCTGTGCCAGGACATGTGTCAGCTCTAGGAGGAAGAAAGGTGAGACAAGCTGGGTAATTAATTCACTCCAGCCTCAGTCCTGCTGACCATTTATACAGACAAGCCTGAATGCAGGCCAAACAGGGCTCTTCAAGCATCCCACCTGTAACAGCTCTGGGAAATGCATTTTTCCACAGAACCATCTGCACATCACAATAGCTTCACCGACACTGAAGTGCTGATGGGGTCCAGGGACAAAAAGAATCAACAAGGGGAGGAGATCTTTAGCTTTTGGAAAGTGGATATGATGATGGCCTGAGACTTTATGTGCATTTTAGTGCTCATGTGAACTGCAGTCTGTATTTAAACACTCTAAATGCTGGTCAAGCTTGCCAGATGAGGTGCACTGAACCTCAGCACACATGCCATGTAGACAACAGATTAGCCTCTTATTGCTAGTTTGTTCCTAGAGGAGGATCTTGGTGAAAGCAATACAGTCAGAATGCAGAACTGCCTTGGTGTGGTACTCTTTGGTCAACAGTTTTCCTCTAAATGGAATAAATGGGTCATGTAGCCAGTCTGTAGAGGCTTTTCATAAGAAAATCAATAATGTTCAACATCTCTGAAACTTCTAATGTTGCTGGAAAACCCTTGAGCCCACAAGTTTCATTTTCTCTCTTCTGTGAACTTCTATCACGCTACTTACAGGGCTGTGACACCTTTTCACTGGGCTCTAGACACCTCTGGATGTGAATCAGTAAATGTCTTACTGAATTGGCTAGCTTTTCAACTGTGTGATGTGAAAGGATGCAGATGGATGCAAATGCAAGGTAGCCATACTTTAAAAAATAAATAAAAATAAAATACGGCTTTCCTATCACTCCTTTCATAAAAGAATGAGGGCTACCATTTAATAACCAATCCTATAAAATCAATTACACTTCCACAATTTTTTATACAGCGATTTGATTTCTAGTCAAAAAATACCCAATATTCTTCAACTTTTTCATGTGTTATTTGTTCAGAGCAAAGATGGTCTTTTCTTTCTGGGTCTTGTATAGCACTTTGTACACTGTATTTTAGTGCCACTTCAGCACCCAGACATAGCTATGGTATAAATAATATAGAATACCAAAGAAAAAGTATTAGTCAGTATTTTAAAGTTATAAGAAGCAGAAGGAAAAACAAATTCAGGGACCAGCGCTTTTAGCAATGAGGCCAGAAAATACCTGCAAAGCTTTGTATGGGCAGTGGATCTGATGTATCCAGAGACAGTCTGAGGACAATGACAAAGCATACCACAAAGTATGTTTGCTTCCATGCAGAGGCTGGAAACCAAAGAAATTCAAGGACCCTGCCCAAGGGGAAATGGGTTCTCTCCCTAGTGGAAAATTTTAGATATACACTATCAGCAAATACTTCAGGAAAAACACAATTCTGATATCACAAGCTAAGTTGATGTGTTACATCTATACAGTGTGTAAAACTTATGACCAAAAGAATGAATAAGAAAGAAAATAACAAAGAAAAAAGTGTAAGGAAAACCACCAGAGTAGTCAGCTTATTAGATCAGAAAATCTTGCCTGATTTACCCTGTGTAGGGACTAAGTTTCAAAGAAAGCTGTGTATGACCTGTGTTCCATGTGAGTGCCTGAAAACAACAGCCTGAGGAACATCCTTTCTTCCCTGCCTTATTGTGAGCCACAGAATTGTCTTGATCTACATGAACTTAGTAGATATTATTACCATCAAATTCTCTTGATCTGTGGAGAACAAACATGTACATCTACCACTGCTGCAAAGTTCTGTTAGACCATTTAAGGTAACAATCATATGTACTGGTTGTTTTGTAGCTTACATGGCTTTTTGATTTCCATCCACAAAAACCCTTGTCTAGTTTCTTACTTATGAATCTTCTCACTTTTCACAATTTCTGTTTATTTCATTTCCTGTTAGTATAACTAGAATTAAATGCTGTGTACTTCCTATGAACATTCCTCATATTTGCTTAACTGCTGCTAATGTTATGCTTTCTCTTAAGACTATTCTCTACTATTTCTTTTGTTTCCTTATCCTTTTTGATTCACCTTGGTCTTCTGAAAAATAGGAGGTCTTCATGAAGAAGTGCAGTACTTGTCCTCAGAAACATGATTTGATAAACAACAGGGAAGTTTAGAGATATTTTACAAAAACTGAGGGTGACAACACTGTTAGGACATAAAAAATTGAGATACCCAAGTACCTCCCTTGGAGAGAGTAGTTTGGAGAAGAGAAGCTCCTAGCATTCAATGAGTCTGCAGTCTTCTAAAAATGGTTGTAATGAACACATAGGTAAACCCTAAATACCCACCAGAGTTAAACTGTTTCTTGTGACCTTCTATTAGTGTAATAGGAACCCTTGGGGCTGTTATAGATTTTGTACAAATACAGAACTATTATGAGACAATTTTTTAGACAGGGATATCTAAATTACCCATGCAAACTCAGCACATAGGCACTCAGTGATTCACTACCAGTAGCCTCAGTAGTCATAAACGTCAGGGAAGCAACAGAATAGCACAAACAGATGGTACCAGCAGCTACAGCTTACATATTATACACACACTGCTCTGGTTAGGAAAAATAAACCTGCATAAATGAAATAAGGACAGTGCAAAGAAAATTAAAATCACTGGATGTCCAGGACTGGATGTCAGTTTGGTGCTTTCCCCATCCTTACACACAGAATCCCTACATTTGTTCACCTGCTTTTCATGATGCCTGTCTAGGTGCCCCTCAACTGCTTTTGCCAAAAAGCAATGAAGATTTAGGTCAGAAGTGACCTCTGGAAGACATTTTGTCCAGCACTCCTGTTCAAGAAGGACCACCTACTGCTGCTTGCCTGGGGCTCTGTCTAGTCTGGTTTTGAATATCTCTGAAGATGAGACTTCACAACCTCTCTGGTCAACCTGTGCGAAGTTTTGGACACAGTAGAAAACTGTCTTATGTTCAGGTGGAATTTCAGGGATTTTAATTTGTTCCTATTGCCTCTTGTCCTGTCACTGGGCACCACTGAGAGGAGTCTGGCTCTCTTCTTTGCTTCCTCTTTTCAGACATTTGTACACATTGATGAGATCTCCTTGACTCTTCCCCAAGCTGAACAGTCTCAACTCTTACTGCCTCTCCTCAGATGAAAGACACTCCAGTGCCTTAGTTATCTCTTTGGTACTTTACCACCAGGTCCATAAATCCAATTCCCTCAGAAGTTTTTCACTCTATGCCTTACACAAACCTCATAAAAATTTTAAATTATTAAGTAAAGCAGAAATCAGCCTCACACCCAGATGAAGAAGACAAAGTAAACCAAATCAACCCAAAACAAAACAAAAAAACCCCAAATACAACTACATTTTCCCTGGGTATTTGTACCCCTTTGCACTTTATGTATAACAACTTCTGTGTAAGCTTCAAATGTAAATTGCTATAAAACATGCTGTGAGTCCTCTGTCATTCTCAGGACTGGTTCAAGTGGTGGATCTTCCTGTGCTACAGGCCTGCTTTGGTGTTTCATTTTGGTGACAGATGGCTGATAATTATCTGCCAAGCTAGTTTTACTTCAGAAATCTGATAGGAAGGTTCAGTACATTCAGTCTTTTCAGAGATAGATTACAGAGTATATTTTGTCCATTTTTAAACCACCAAGGTACTACAACTAAAATTTTGCATTTGTGCACAGAAATAGACAACAAACAAAGAAATAATTTTCTAAGCAGTAGCAGTTTGTATGGCCAACTATTAACTGCATCAGAAGAATGCTTAGTGCTATCTGAATAACTCAAGATACATCTCAAATGTCCAGTTATGTAGTTAAAATTGACTCATCACTTCCTGGCCAGACAAGGAGCTGAATTTGACATAAAACCTTTATGTAGATAGCCTTTACTAGTCAATTTGTGTAGTCTTGCATTTAAGAATAGAGATTATGAAAGAAACAGATATAAAAAAATGTTTGAGCATCATTCCCATCAACCAGTCGAGTGATCTCATTTAGTAACAGTGATTCAATCCCCAAACTCTTTTTAGAAAACATTTGTTTGCCACCACCAAACTCACACAAGGAAACCCCTGCACAGCAATATTTCTGCAGAGTGGACAGATGTGCTCAGCAACAACAGCTCAGCCTTCCCACGTGGGGAGGTGGCTATTCCAAACTCCTCGTATTCTCTTGTGACATATAGGAGTGTTCAGAAGTCTGTGACCTGCTTTCTCTTGCAATGTCATCATGGCATTAATAAAAGGTTGTACTAAAATTGGAAAAGGAAGGAGACAACCTCATGGAAACTTGGGTCTGGTTCTGGGGGAGGAGGTTGTCCACAGCTGCAAGGCTGGTAGAAGGGTGCCAGTTTGCATGGCATAACTCTTATCCTGGAAATCTTGTCCTCCTCTGCTTTTGTGCACTGTTTTTTCCAGTTTTCTCCTCCCCATGATCTTTTTTAACCTTCATTCTTGCTTCTTTTTTCAAAAATTTTAAAGGTTCTTTTTCCCCTCTGTTCTCTTAACCCAGGACATTCCTGAGTGTCTTGGCAATACCAGCACAGGCTGCCCATGCAGCTCTGTTACACCACCTGGGAGCTGGGCTGGAAGACTGGCATTGAAGCTCTCAGATGATATGCCGATGCTAATGGCAGGCAATAAATTGAACCATAATATGACAAATTTTTTATTTTTTTTTTT